>OV656872.1:136067212-136558772 GCA_927399465.1 Sarcophaga caerulescens | reverse complement strand
AACCGCCTGTGTAGAGCACAGCACTACTCTATAAACTATTCTCGCACATTAAAATATTATTGTCATTTGTCTTTGTGTTGCAATTTTTCATGGAAATTTCTTCGAAGAAACAAATGAATAAAATAAATTGCTTTAGCTAGTCTTTTCTCACCGAAATTTATAAGATGAACAGTCGGTGATAAACGATAATTGAATCATAAAAATTGAGAAAATAGAAAACTTTTTTCGAAACTTTTTACTAAATACTGACAACTTTTTTAAACAATAAACTTTATAAAGAAAGTTAGTCTGTTGGCAAAAATAAAATGTTTGGAAATTGCATAAAACAGCTGTATTTGTCAACTAGTAGACTGGTCATATAGGAATTTTAATATCATCACTGATAGTTAAATGGAAATTATGGTAATACAAGATCAATGGTTGTCCAGAATTTTTAAAAAATTATATTGCCATCTAGTCATCAAGCCGTAACCAGAAATGAGCAAGAGTACATTATGTATAATAGAGCCAGAGAATACCTTAAGCTTGGATAACTCAGTGCCTTCTTTTCCTGCATTGAAAACTCAGCTGAGAAAGACTAGGGAGACTATTGGGTAATGACGCAATAGAAAGTTTTTAAAAAGTTACTCTAGGGCGAATCCGATGAGGGGAAAACCATATGTAATGGGGTAACTTGAGTAGGGGTGACTTAAGTACGCTAATAAGCATATTTACTGGGCACTTACATGTACACTTAAACATTATAGACGTGGTAAAAACTGATAAGTGCAGAAGACATTGAAACGAAGGAACTTATTTTCATGACATTACCCTACTTTCGTAAGCTCGAGAAATAAATATTTCGGAACCGATACTAACATATACTATAACACGTCTCAGAGGAGTAGAAGTTAAGGAAATACAGACTACTGTTAACCCTACTTTGTGGCTTAGGTGTATGCCGATAGGCATGAACTAAAATGTACTACTCTAACAGCCACACTGCGATTGTCATTCATGAATGCCAAACTTCAGATTATTCACATTTAACTCTTATATGGCCTCGAGAACATCGTAGGGGATATCGTAGGAAATTTATTGCTTTTAAACCGGCTTGGGTTGGTACACAACTTACAATCTCGAATAAGTTACGGGACATGTTTGCCCTGATTGCCTTTGTATTCTTCGTTTTACAGGAGGGCTTAACATACTTTATATATATAATATTACTAAACTTTGCTGAATTTGTATGGCTAAGAAGAGTATTGTCTTCTGCCCTTAAATCACATAGTCATCCGTGCATCGCACAATTGTTATCCTCATGGACCATTGTCCTCTTTGTGGGCTTTCCGGCGAAGATTTCATTACCTCGCTAGCATCTGCAGTAGTTGTGGCTCTAAGACGGAAGAGGAGACTATTTTTGATCTTATGTATTGGTGCCCTTCCTTTGCCATGAAGTGGCAGATGTTATATTTTTTTTATTCAACCGTCAAATATAAAGATTGCAGCAACAGAAATATTTAATTTGGAATTGGTAAAAGAAATTGGAAAAGAATTTCCTATGATAAATGTTAGATCGCAAGGCTAAATATTAATTGTGATATAAAGGAAATTCGCCCATCATCGCTGAAGATGATTTTTTGATGAAAATTTTTGTCGATTACCAACTGCTCCAGATAATCTGCTTCTTAATAATCTTAGTTATTATCAGGAGTATAAAATATTATACAGTATCGACGAATACAACATGAACGACTACAATTTATTTACATGTCAATTGATAGGCTTCAATGCTTTTTATTTTTATGATTAAATTACTGCAGAATATAGAATCAAAGTACAATGAAATAAGAAAAAACGAATTTCAATAGTCATAAACTTTAGGTCTTTTTATATGAAATAGAAGGGCATAATTTTGTATAAAACTTTATTCTTTTCGTATTGAAAAACGTATAACAAAAAAGAAAATGAAAAAGAAACCTATATTTGTCATCCGTTTAGTTATCGGTCGTTGGCCGTTTGTATCAAAACAATTTTATTTATTATACATGCAAAGTATTTTTAATTTCCCATGGGACGTATGACTATTTTCAATATTTCTCATACGCAACATTGTGATGAAATGTTGAAATCAAATCAATATCATGTTCACACTTGTGTAAAAAGCGTTATTTCTTGAACACTTACATGTATTTCCCAAAAGTAACACAGGGTAGAGAAAAGTCGTCACATATTGAAATAATTTTTTTCTTTTTTTAACAAAAGCGGAACAAAATGTGAAAATAATAGCTTAAATATTCAAAAAGTTTATTTACTGAAAGAAAAAAAATTTAATTTTATTCTCGTAAACAGCCAAGTCTACAATAGAAAGAAAATAAATCGACTAAAAGATATCTTCTGTTGTTTAAATGGAAACTTTTCATTTTGCGGTAGATAAGTTTTGCTTTCCCTGCGTATCATTTCCATTTATCACATACTTTAAAGACATACATATATATACTCCCAATTGATTTTTGAATTTACATCAGAATATGAATTATATTCGTTGTATTACTCATGCATACATAGATACAACCTTTCAATCAGGACTATGTTTTTGCCAGAAATCAGCTGAGAGGAAGTCGCCGAAGAAATATATTTTCATATTTTTTTTCGTTTTGTTGGAGGAGTCTGACCTGGGGTTTAAACTGAAGCCTCACGTCTAATAAGACTTTATGATAATTCAATAGGATATATATTTTTGTATTTTAATTTAACAAATTAATATTTTCTTTTGCTATTACAATGTCTTCTTTCATACTGCCACATAGATTTATTTACGAGCTTCTTATACTATTACGTATTTTCTTGATGTATAATTAAATTTTGTTTAAAATTATTGTGTGTTGGAATATTTTATTAGAAAATTTCTTTACTCTCTACTTTCCCTCATTCCAGCCTCTGCTTTTCTGCTACAAAACGTATAAAAGCTGTTTTATTTTTAAATAATTATATTTTAATTGTGTGAGTAATAGAATGGAGTGTAATATCGAAGTTCTATGTAACAATATTCAACATTTATCAATGTCAACGATTGAAACATATACATATGTGTGTATTCTAAGTACGCGGTTGGAATAATGTGTTTTTAATTTTAGATACAAGTATGGTATACACTATACACAATTGTAGGATGAAATAATTCAATTTAAAAACTGATGAAATAATTGTTATTGCCTATGTGTGTGCACTTACGATAAAAATATGTAAATGTATACATATGTTGGTTTAAATTACCATTTTATCTAAACAATATTGTCAGAATTACAGACAGTAAAGAAAATTCTGGAGAAATGACATCACTCCAACAAATGGTTTCTAATTTTAATCAATCAAACATATTTTAAGATAATTTAAGCCCGGTAAGGATATTTGAAATTACCGTTTTTCTAACATAATTATTCTCACTGTCTGCTATAGGTTCTTTCCTCTACTTTAAGGGGTTAGTATACTCCCAATCAATATTTTTTTTAAAGTAAATTTATTTCAAGAAATGAATCATTTTATATGTTAAAGAGGACATTTGATTGTTTGAAATTTTTTATTTCAATTATGGTAAAGTTAGGAGGTGGTACGGCAGCCTGGCGACTATGATTTGTGGACTAATTAATGTCTGAAAGAAAAACTCGAAATGGATTCTTATAGAATATGTTACTGGCTCTAGCCTAAACTAAGATATTTTGAAATGTTCAAAAAATAACAAAATGGCTACGTTTTGAATTTTTTTTCCTATTTCCGCCTATTTTTGCTGCTTTAATTGTTTTATAAAATTATTAACGAATTATTATTTGTGCTGAAACCACTCGTCTTAGGAACATTGTCCTAAAATTTCAACGTAACTGGTCAAGTAGCTTTTGCTAAATCAATATAGCCAGAAATAATTTCGGGAAAAACGCGTTTAAGTAGAGCTTACCTGGACGTGTTGTACTATTTTGCGTTTTTCTGCTTCATATCGTACCGAGAAAAAATGATTTTTTTAAAAAATTATGAAGTATACTAACCCCTTGATTACAATATGTATATAGGCGTATATAGGGATTGACACCCAAGATTACGTTTAATCGGCTGTCTCAAAGGGCATAGCTGACTTGGGTCCATTGATACCCAATAAATTATGTCGGGTCTTACAACAGGCACTTTTGAAATTTCACGGTCGATAATGGCTATCTTGTTGAGATTATATATTAAATTAGTCGTCATATATTGTCAAATTTTGTCAAATTACCAGGGACTTGCAGTACTAGTGGAATACTCGAAGACTGTGAAAAACACCGTGGCTTTTTTCCAAGCTTAAGTTTTTACTTTGAAGAATACCCACTCTGTTATTGAAAAATATAATTTTTTGCCTCAACTAGTTTTGACTTTAGGCCTGTTTTTAAACCAATCAGGTTCGCATGCACATATTAATTTAAATGTATAATTTGTAAAATGTTGGTTTCAATTGCCTTCATGCTTATTTGATATACAATACAATAATAATACAACAATAATATTTTAACAATTTTATTAAATTATTATTCAAATTATTCACTTTATAAAATTGTATTTAAAATATTCATATAACTATCCTTCTTTTCCTGAGCTGTAATTGTATCATCTTTAATGTATCTCTTAAGAAACAATTTAATTAAATATTTAAAACACAATCTGTTAGTTTTATCTATGACGTTAAGAAGACATTATTGTCTTCAAAATACATAAGTGCTGAGAACTTAATTAAAATTATTACACAACTTGCTTAGACAATATGATACGATGTACATAAGTTGTATTGAATAGAAAAGGAAGATGGATTTAAACAACAAATATTTGTGTCTGAACTCACTTGTTGATTCCTTCTCGTATAGAAATTAAATTAAAATAAAACACAGTAAAGTTTATTTTCAAGTATGGAAAAAAAGACAGTTGTTAAGTTTTCTATTTGTTAATCCAACAAGAATTTTTATCGTTTATATGTATATAATAGAGTTGTCGAAAATTAACTGTATGCTATCTTTTCAATTTTATTTTAAAAACATGTTCTAAAATATGGCATCTTTTCCGCAATATCTCTTTTACGACTTTCAATTTACACTAAACTTGATTGTATGTATTGTATTTAATACAACATACACGATACAAAGCCGTGTGAATTGATATGCACATTGTAGAGACAATTAAATATTAATCATACGCTCCAATGAATATTTTTATTTTTAGTTACTGATTCGAATTGTCTTTTTGAATTTCTTTTAATTTATGTAGAATGAATAGATAAATTGTAAATAAAACTACACAGAAAATTTAAAGTACTATAAGATCCATAGATATGCTTGTTTGTAGCATGGGAAAGGAAGTTATAGGTGAACATCCATCTCTGTGAGGTCTATCTACGCAGTGTTGAAAAAATTTAAACTTTTGTTAGCAATTATAATGTAAACTACATTTTTATTTACTTTATTACATATCTATGTTCCCCTCTTATGAGTGTGGCTACTATTACAAAAGTCATTATACAGACGCATTGTATTTATTATTATATTATGTGTGTGCCTTAACGCCTGTTTTTTTGTTTTTATTAAAAAGAAAAAAAAATTGTAAAGTGTTAACAAATGTTCAAGTACTTTTACTATAAGACTACATACATATGAATGAAAAATAGTAAATATTGTTTCTTTTCTAGAATAAAAACAACAATAAGAAGAATACCTATATTTACGTAAGAGAAATACGATATTCTAAAAGAATAAAAATTTGATTCTTTATGAAAGAATACTTAGTTTCGTTAATTAATATAATTTGTTTAACTATTATAAGACAAATAAATTGAAATCGCAATCAATTACATAAAAAAGCATGCTCTTGTCTTGCATAAAATTCACATAAAATTCTTTGTGATTTATACATCAATGTTTGATGCATTGAGTTATTATTAGTTAGTTATTAGTAAAGAATTTAAACATCCTTTTTACGCATATTCTTCAGATGTGTGTATTAACTCATAGCGGTTCATGTAATATAAGGTTTAACAATAAGCCCACGTAATAATCGTATATATCTGATATACACTCTGTGCTTATAGACTTGATTGGCTTAAACGTATTAAAAATTTTGTCTTTCTACCCTCTTACCAAACTTGCTAATTCAAAAAAAAACCTAATTTCTCTCATTTTATCAGACACTTAATATAACTGAACGCAGTTAATTTAACGCAATGTAAAGTAATTTACTTTTGTTTTCCTGTCATTTCCATTTAGCCGTATTTCAATTGTGAAGCCTTTCTGTTACAAATTACGCATTTGGCTGCTTTTAAATAAAAAAATAAATAAAAAGCAGCATAAAAGCATGCAACATATGCACTTTGTATCGGCAGATATTTGCCTACTTTCTTGTGTTGAATACAATATGCATTTCTAGATTCCACGCTGATACAAACCGTTTTTATCGTAACTGTGGGAAAAATTTTAAATGTCAGTGTTTTACAAATAAAAAGTTTTTCTTTTTTTCTTCTTATTTAATCCAAAATAATATTAAATGATCTGATTTATACTTCTACTAAAAAATGTATGGAAAATTCAATGTAGTTAAGAATCAAATTTAAGAATCTCTGCCACAGCACATGGCACACAATACAGAATATGAATAATAAATTCCATAAATTTTACAAAATTCGATCCGTACACTATTAGTCATCATAACCATTGAAACATATTTCAAACAAATTTCGCATGTAATCCATTTTATCAGTTCAATGTATTAGATTCAAGCACTTATGGGAATGAGTGGTTGTGCTTGATATTCAAAGGAACAAAAAATTACTTTTGTATGAATTTACAGAGAAAATTTGTTAATTTTTCTTTGAAGTATCCAGTTTAATCAAAACATGAATTGGATTAATTTTGAATAGCACTGGAAAAATGTTCCATTCATTGATTCATTTCAAATCAAGAATGATTATTTGTAGTGAAAATGCTTACGTAATTGGTTTTAATGGAATAAATTAATTTGGCATATAAAAGCAATTCCACGACAGTCTGTCCTTTACATGCTTCTGTGCAACATGAATAAGGCATTAAAGTTTTTTTTTTTTTCTATTATTGAGAGATATTTGTGTAGTAAACCACTCACGAATACTGTGGCTACAGCGCAATTTATTTGTAATGGTTAATAGTGTTTCAAAGGCGGAATAGCTCCCGAATGTTTATTCTAAAATCATGAAGATATAGAGACTTCCAACAGTCTGGTCTGAAATTGTTACAAAATTGGTACAACATGCTGGTATCAAACCTAATCTCCTGTATGGAGTTTTGGGGAACTGTCTGCAATAAAAACTACAGTGTTCTGCTCCCTATGAAGTCGCCCTGGTCTAGTAGATAGTGTGGTGGCTTATAAGACGTAAGGCCTCGGTTCAAACCCCAGGTCAGAAATTTCCAACTAAGCGATATATGAAACAATATTTCTTCGGCGATTAAGTAGATTTTTGGCAAAAACTCTGAAAGTAAATAAAATTGTCGTAATTCTGACTGAAGGGATGTAATGACCAATTATGTGTTATGAATGTGTGACGCTCCCTGTGCTTTTGTGGCATAAACTTTACCTACAATAGACTTTCTTGTAATTCTTTTGCCTCTATCCAGATTACATGTGAAACAAAATATCACAAATGTCACAATACGACATAATACCTCTCCTCTAGTCTATCTTAAATCTCCTGGTTCTAAGTAATATTGAATATTCATCTTCTGAACTTAAAGCTGATATGTGGAAGAATTTCAGTCAGAAACAACTGGTCATCTGACATGGTCATCTTGGGAAATTCGGTTATTGAGCCTAAGGTGGACAACGGCACCGAAATAGTCACATTGCTTACCATTTAACGAAGTTATAGTATTCTGACATTCGATTTCATTCATTGACCTTTAAAGCTGGTTTTGAAGTTAATTTGACATAATTATGGTGGAGGCCAAATTTTTTTCTGATGCACCATTTTCTATGGTATCGCAGTGAGATTCAATGTAAGCTTAAAGCCTCCTTCCTTCCCTCCTTCCTTCCCTCCTTCCTTCCCTCCTTCCTTCCCTCCTTCATTCACACCTTCCTTCCCTCCTTCTTTCCTACTGAAGACATGCCCTCCACAAGTTCTACATATTATGAAACCAAAAATTATTTGTTTTGTGATTCTATTATACTTCAGAAATACAAAGTTACACTTTTGGTCTGTACTGTACTATACTGTGTAAAAGAAAAAAATACAGTGACATTTTTTTTATCTTGCATTGAGGAACAAAGATTATTTTCAAGATATTTTGTAAGCATTTCAGCAATGAAAAAAATGATTTGGAAGAACATATGTATGTACTGCTGTTGTCATATATTTTAACGAAATCTTTGTTGTGTTCAAAATTTTACAAAAAGTCAATGACAACGTTATTTATAGTCATACACTGTGTTATAAAATTTTGAAGTTTTATGTGTGCGTTATTATAATCAAATATAAAATTGTATTTTTATTTTATTTTCAATTCTTTTGTTTTGCTGTAACAAGTGCTACGAATGTTGTAATCTGCCGATGACGTATATAATACGTATTTACAGTGTAGGGAAATATTGGAAAATTAATAAAAATTATAAAAATTGCAAAAAAAAATAGCTTAAGGCTTCAATGCTGCTTTTAAGCAAACGTTTTTATTTATTGACTTTTGGCACAGATTAAATTGGTAATCACATATACCATGCCTATAAAGATTTTTAATTTATTATTAATATGAATTCAATTTATTTTTAAAATTGCAACGAATGCCTTTATTTTTCTGCCAAAATAATGAATCACGTTATCAGATAATTCAATAAAGTTCAATAATTATTTAAATCCTATTATAATTAAATGGTTTGAGTCATAATAAATTATTTCATTTATCTACGCATATAAGTAGTGACTTGAAAAGAGTTAAATATGCTTTATTGTAGACATACGTTTTTCATTTATAGGATTTATGTTTAAACATTAATAACAATTAATTTAATATTGAAGCACAAATGTTAATTTACTACATAAGGATAAATAAATAAAAAAAAACCTGAGAGGCATCATATTGCACGATATTGGCTGGATAATTGATGTTGCCAAAACATTAAATTAATCTTCCTGACAAACTTTGCTAAATAGTACGTAATCTTCAATTGCTTTCACAGGTTATGTATAGAGATGATACTTATCTGTCTTTTCCAGCGTTTTTGAAATCACTAAATTCGATAACCTGAAATGTTTGCATTTTTTTTTTAATTTTTCCTAAAAATTGTTTACAATTTTCTTCCACCTCATGTAAAGGTATTTGCGTTGTAGTTTGATATTTTTCTGTGAAATATGTATAGTGAATGTCTGTTAAAATCGTACAACTGCATATCAGTTTAGGAGGATCTTCCTTGGTAGTTTAACGGAGCTAAGCTTTGTAGTTTGGTGAACACCAATGTTCGGTAGACATATCTTTAGTATTGCAATGCTTTATAACTAATAACCGTTCAAATGATTCAACATTTCCCTGAGAAATTCTAGACATCCATGGACTAAGATAGACGATAGGTGGTTGCACTATGTCTGTTAGAATAAATCAAGAGATTTTTAGGAAAAAAAACATATCACCCAGTAAACACTGCGCAAACTTTACTTTGGCGGTGACCACCGTCTGGAGAAAACTGCACCTAAACAGGAGTCTACTGTCGGAATCTTTAATATATTGTACCATAACATAACATACAACAATCCAGAGTCTTGGATACCTTTTGGTTTGTCAGACCGAATTTGTCTATTGCATGTTATAGTCTAGATTTAAGTATATTAAGCTTTACCGCATGTATTAAGCTTTATCGATTATGGCGCATAATAATCAGGAGAACTTACTGTGTTTCTAAAAGTCTTCATTTAAACGCTGATATTTCTGCACCATATCTCGTGAGCACTGTCCAGTAAGATATACCTTTAACCCTTATGAATAAGAAGAATTGAACGCCTTTGGGGTTTGGAAATTTAAAGGTAAGTAACTTGTATCCTTTGATGAAGGTATTAGTCCTGTTTTAAGGGATTAACGCCTACACCAGACAACAAATTCTATTTTGTTATAAGTTTTTAAGTTTTAAAGCTTGATTGCACGTCAAGGGAATATGCGCGAATAAAATATTGACACAACAAAGGCCATATCTAACCACATAGACGCAGGTCCACATTTTTGAAGGTCTCCATTTGCTTTTCTTCACAGTTCAGCCTCCACTATGGAAGCAGATATGACTATTCTGGTCAAAACTTCCACTGCAAGCATTCAATGTACTGAGACTCCTTTAAAATCTAAGAAATTTAGAAATGTGACGCTCTCTTTTTTTTCTTTCCAAATGGTTTATGATACTCTAGTACGATTTCTCCTGAATTTTACTGTACCACACCATAGCATTCTTAATTCCTGGGATAAATGATTTCTAATCACATTAAAGTTTTCGTTCCTCATATTGATGGAGACATTTGCAAATATTTGCTTATAAATACAAACCCCCCCCTCTTTGAAACAAACTTCTAAGAGTATAAATATTTATACACTTAAATGCTTTATTAATACAAATATTTTAATGGCATATAGTTTTTGTGTGAAATTGCTCAACGTATACAAGTATTTAATAAATAACAAACAACAAAAGACATAAGTAAATATGACTAAGTAAAGAATGTTATTTGTTAACTCAATAAGAATAATTGCAGAAATTCCAAACTTTCTTTTTTGCTTTCCAAATATATTAAGTATGCATAATGAAAACAAAACAATTGTGTTGTATTTTACATAAAATGTGCAGTACAAATGGATGTTTGATTAAAACGTTTACAAATAAAAAAATAATCTCAAAAATTTTAAATATTTGAAATAACAAATAAACGGTATTTAATGGAAAAATAGTTTTAATCGAACATGTGGGAATACAACAGTTTTTCCGTAATAAATGCCGTGTGATTAAGCAATGTTGGCAGTCACTCGATTGTAAGCCAGTTTCTAAATAATTTAATTTATTTGAATTTTTTCAGAAAAATATTAATTCTTTTTAGAAGGTTTCATTTCTAATTCAACTATGAAAACGTATTTTATTGAATGACTGGGCTCCTCTGCTAATTAATAAAATCTTATTGTTTGTTACATATTTTCTTAAATTCATGAAAATATGTATGTATTCAATTTCCTTTAAGGACAATAATGTGTTTGACCTTTAAGGTTCCCATAAATTTCCCAAAATAACTGAATACCATTGTGAAACAGACGTATTTACTTTTCAACAAGCTCTTCTGAATAATAGAATGATAAACAAAAAAAATGTACAAAGTAACTGGTCTTTTGTAAACATGAATTCTGTTGTTGTTGAAAACCAAAAGTACGTGAAATACATAGCCTTACATGCACGTGTTTAAGGACAAAATACTGGTTGTGTCTCAGTATACTTCAATAAAAAAAAGTTTTATTTTTTTGGTTTCTTTGCATAAGCGTTCATGTTTGTTTTTGTTGTTCCTTTTTTGACTGTTTTCTTTGTTTCTTTCCAGAATGAATTTACTGTTAAAGGAATTGTATACATACATACACATACAATATGCGGTAAATATCGTAACCATAAAACAACCGACAAAAAATATTTGTGGGGCAACAAAATTGTTAATTGACACCAAAAAAAAAAAAAAAAATAAACCAAATTTTATTTAATTGGAATTTTGGTGTGAAATTAAAAAAATAAATATAAAACAAAAATAAATAAATTATTAACACTAGAAAGACGGGAGAATTAATATACCTAAAAAGACGGGTAGGGGTCATTTGACTCCCTTTAAGTTTTTATATCGAGATCGTGAAACAGGTCAATAATGTTATGATTTTTTTTTTGAAATCTGTCTTTTAAACGCATCTAGCGTATACAAAATGTTTTGATTTATTATAGGTTCCGTATAGGGGTTTCTTTTCACTGCTTACGGTTGCTCGTCAATGTGACTGAGTTCAGATGCTAATTGTAAAATAAATTCCCTTCTCCGAATTTTTTTGTCTGTTACTTCTTGGAATAACACCCATGCATTTATTACTGCCTAGTCCAATATGTTAAAAAAAACTTGTACTGGTCATCTTCTTGAGCTTGACTTTGTGCTATATTTTCTAGCCATTTGGTCAACAACATCAACACCAAATTTAGTTTAATTACAAAAAGTCACGGTATTGGGTTTGCGTTTGCTATTACCTTCATCTATTTCAACCACATAGTGCAAAATACTCAGCAATAAAACATTTTTGTGACTCTTTGCTTGGTAAACTGTCAGAAGGCACTTATTATTTTCGGTTTTTAGAACTTCATGGGCATGAAAATTTAATTTCGATTTTTTCACATATGGTCGAACATCCCGTCTTGCTTTATTGACTGTCCGGGGAAACCGTTGAGCAGATATTTTGATTTGACATCTACGCAAAGCCAAAATTTTATATCAAATTTGTCGGGTTTATTCGCCATGTATTGTGCAACTTGCTTTTGTAGGAAAGAGTTGTTCGTCGACACTTATATGTTTTTAGTCTAGTAGATCTTTCTTCTCGCACGTCAAAACGAATATATTTCATTATTTCTTTGAATCGGTCTCTAGACATAGTTTGTGAAAAAAAGCAACTTCTCATTTTTTATTCCATAAATCTTTTAGATATATTTTTTCATCCACAAGTACTCCTAACGTACAATGCTGAGATGAATTTGTCCAGTTCTTGTAAAGGTATAATCCAGTTTGTATCGCCAAGTTGTTTATGTGCCTCAGCCTGTGTACACTCTTGAATGTGACGCAAAATTGTGTCATCAATCTGCAGTCGCCAGGCTGTTGTAAATTCAGCACCAATTCGTTGTTTTGCGTAATGGGTAGCTCCTGGATGTTCAGCCAAAATGTTATGGGCAGCAAGACGAACTGGTGTGGAACTGTTTTGAGAACAAGTCTTCCAAAGAATTCCTCCTGCTGACCGCCTGTCGTGTTCATTTTCTACAATTGATGGAATTTGACATAGGCCGTGTTGTTCTGAAACTGAGTGACGTTGGCTACTAGAGAAAACCAACAAAAAATAACGGCATATTGATAAAAAAAAAAATTTGGTATGCATGTTTTCTTTGTTGCAATTATTTCATGAAAAAAAAATTGGGAAAAGCAATTGATAAAATAAATAGCGGCAGTCAGATATGTGAAGGGTCAGGTGACCCCTCTCCGTCTTTTTAGGTAGTTGCTTTAATAACTGAAATTTGAAATACCTAAATAAAAAAAAAATACTTTTAAATTAAATTTTGTGGAGTATTATTAAAAGTCACGAAGTAAGAAATCTGTGATATAATTCATAAAAGAAATATTAGCAGTTAGATTTGTAAATGGGTCAAATGACCCCTGTCCGTCTTTCTAGTGTTAATTAGAATACAATAACAATATTCTAATTGGGTTCAGAAAAAATACTTGCATCTGAAGTCCTTAATTGCGATTAAAATAATAGAGCTCTCTGACACCACGACTCTTTATTTCCGTGCTAAGTGATATACGAAGCCATGTCTGTTAAGAGAGAATAAAAATTTTCAAGGGGTTGAGAGCACTAATGCTAGGATTTGTTTTATACAGATGATATTTACCATCACCGTGTTAAATTAAAAACGTCGTTTGAAATTGAGATAAATATCATAAAATCAATGATAATAAACAACATTAGAACAGACGTTATAATGTCACAAACAAAATCAGTCAAAAAATACAGTGTAGTAACAATGAATATGTATGTAAATGAACGCAACGGATAGGCTCAATAAAGTGAAAGTAGAGTTCGGATGATTACAATAAATATGAAGGTGACCACAAATCACACTTTTATAATCGACGCACTGCAGTTAAGGCTACCTAGTTTCGAAAGCAATCAGATAATTCATTAATAAATTCATTAAAATCATGTGCGCGATAGTCTGGGCCAAAGAAGTAGAGTACGCTGATCTATGAATCTTTAGAAAGGTGAAATTCATGTTGAAAAAAATCAGGGTTAGAAAATAGCTGTTGATTGGCCATTATATTGATTTATAATATTTTATGTGAAGTCTGAAGTCTTTACATAACAATGTAAAAACTTCACTAAATAAGTCCTAATCCTCACGAAATCATTTATTGTGAAGGACAATTTTAACGCTGAATGATACTTGAAAACATGTTAAAGCAATGCTACCATGTTCGCATACGGTTGCCACAATTAAAATTTTCAAAAGAGTTTTACCATTACCATTCTCAATTTCCTCCATGATTTTCTTTAAGATTATTGTTTTCGAACATAATTTTACACGTAGGATTCTAATACGGTTTTTGAAGTAAATCTTGATTAAAAATTTTATTTCTTGAATAATTTGGTGATGATATTCCCAATCAACCCAAACTTTACTCGCCATTCCTGAATCTCTGTCCTCATTTTTAATATTAATGCGTCAATAGATATGCATTTCCGCTACATACATAATTCCATTCTCTATTAAAAGTTACGGTTCGTATTGGAATCATAGTATGAAATATTGAATTAATATGGAATACACTGTAGCGTATAAGTGATATTTAATTAAATATAACTCATACGTCGGAATTGTTGTATAACTTTTACTTGAATGCAAGTGCTACTACACAGGGGATGAATAATTATTTTTTTTATTTGGGTTACGACTGTATGTTGATTATAGCCTGTAATATGTGTTTTAAATTTTATTTATTCTGAATAAAATCTTTAGAGTTATTTATAAATGCTAAGTATATTAGAAATTTTTCTGTAATAATTTGATACCAAAAAAATAAACAAAAAAAAAAAATACAAAACGTTTCCTTACTGCTTTTAATAGGAAATATCTTCCTCTTTAATTAAAACCACATTAGAACTCTTGATTTCATTGTCTTCATTCTGTGCTAAACTGTTTATTAAAGTAGTTTATTTCAGTCGTTTCTAAAATATTGTTACAGAAATATAATATTGTCCCCTCTTGGCTCTCTTTACTTCCTTTCATTGTTTTATAAAAATTGCGAAAAATGATAATCAAATAAAAAAGTTTTGTTTTGTTATTTTCTTATGTTTATGGTCTTGGTTTCTTCCGATTCCAAGAGTTCTCTATTAAATTATGACAAGCAATAATAAATTCCACACATTTGTTTCAGGAATAGAAATAAATTTCATCTGCAGAATAAATGAAATCTGTGGTGAACGTCCATTCTTTGCCCAGTTTTTTTTTTACATCAGCCACTGAATCAGTTGTTTAATGGCGTAAAATGGAATAAAATTCAATTCTGTTTTCAATGTGAGAAAGGAAAATAAAATCAAAATCTTACGAATTTTTCTTTTTTTTTTGGAAATTTGGAAAAAAGATTGTAGCCCGTATGATAGTTTATAGATATTAAGTTTTATATTTGCAGATCTGAGGATTTAACTTTCGAAAATCTGAACAACAACTAGGTGAAAAACATCATCCCGATTGCATTCTTGAAAGATAAGTATATTTCACAAAAGTAATGGTATGCTAATGGGAAACGGCTTTACATATATGTTTATTAAAATAAAATATATAAAAACGTCTGTTAACATCTCTTCGGGAATAGTAAACAAATAATAATAACAACGATAACAAATTTATATGGAAAGACCATGAGAGATAGCTATCATGAATACAACAATAACAAATCAACAGTAAAGTTCCAGAAAATGCCAAAATGATAATGGATAAGCTTAAGATCTTGTAAAAGGTAACGCTACCAGTAAATAGTAGTAAAAAGTGTGACATATATGATATTGGATATTAGAACCCTTTAGACAGGATTACGACCTAACTTCTCACTCGAACCATGTTGTGTGTGTGTTAATTTTATTATTGAGTGGCGGGACCTACAGTTTTATAGCTGACTCCGAACGACAGATTTTTTGAGTGAATTTCAATTTTTGCCAAAATACTGCTGAGAGAAAAGCGCCAGAGAAATATGTATCATTTAATAATTCCGATTAAAAGTTCGATATGGAAGACATGTGTATTTATGTAAGAGGTGTAATTAAAAATTATATTGGTAAATACTCTAAAAGCCTTCTTTCATTAACACAAACACCATAAGCCATAACACCTTATAGATTCGCTATTTTAAGCTCAAAGGTACAAAAAAATAATTGTACTTTTGTACAGTAGCAAAAATAAATATACTCCGTTTTTAGCAGTGTTTCTCAATATTTTCAAATTTTCTTTTACTTAAAAGCAATTGATCAGTTAAAGGCAACTAATGACTCGGTAGATATTTTAGACTAGGGCGGAAATTATTTAATTTTTTAATACAAAACTTCAATGAATAACAGAAAAAACCTTTACTTTTCACTTCAATCCTATTCATGTCTTGAGTTTATTTTTCCGCTTTAATATTGTACAGTTCTGAAAAGGAAAAAATATTTTTGCTGCATTTTCTTTCTCTCTCCTTTTTTTTTATCATCATGACCAATACTTAAATAACCAAAAAACCTTCAAGTGGTTGTCTAAATATTGTATGCTACGTAGGTGGTTTTAAGCGATTCACTTTAATTGACATTGTGTTCTTCATTGTAGACTTGTTGTGGTATTTCTAACCTGAATGTATATATAAACGGCAGGAGTGATACAAATTTCCCAATGCCACTTAAGAAATGTTTTTGAATGGTAAGCAGAAGAACAGAAAAAAATCATTTTAAGTAGCTTACAGTGTAAGTTTTCATTAACTCTCTCTTGAATTTTTTCTGTTCATATATTGAAATTTTAAAAGGAATTAATAAAACGTCTGTAACATACTTCTACAAGAAATTTTTCTTTTAGGACGGGTAAAGATTTCGAATATTAGAGGTTTCTATAGCCTTAACTGAAAAGAAAACACTGAAAACACTGATCCTTTTCAAAGTTAGTTGTTAGTTGACAAAATTAAAAAATTTTACCAGCTGGTTTATTTTGTATTTGACAGACATTAATAACAGACTACGGAGTAGTTCAAGGAAATGGAAAAAATAAAAACAAAAAATCAATATTCAAACCAAGACTAAGCTTGAAAAATGTTATTGGAACTCTTAGCCATCAATTTGAGAGGTAAAAAAAACTGGTTGTTATCTGTTAAATTAGTTGTCATTTATTCACATTTTTTCCACATCACCATGTACTCTATAGTCGTCCGACTTGTCATTAAAAATTGAATATTTCATATACGCTCAAGGCCGTGGCAGTCGTAATGCCGTCAATAGGTCTTTCTAAGAAATAAAAAATTTCGATGCAACCTAACACACACACATACTTTGGTTCTTAAAAAATATAGAGATAGGAAGGGCCTAAATGAACTCACTATAGTTCAAATCTTAGCACTTTCCTCTCAGTTTTCTTGTTGTAAATGTTCTGAAAATAAACTAACTGCCCTAAAAATTCTAACCAATCGTTTGGATGCGCCAATCATTTTAAAAAATAAGTGACACAACACAATTAAAATGAGAAGCTAGGTCTGAGTAAGTGGTTACGTAAGAAATATTGTAATTTCGTTGTGTTCTTACAAACAGAAAAGTGATCTCTATTCGAAGAAGAGATTTTTGAAGTCAATGCCATCTTCTATAGGTTAGTAGTTTTAATTATGAGTGATTACTTGGGTATCAGAAACATTTCTGCGAGATAAGTGCAGCAGTGCAATCTACGGAGATAACTAGGTAGGAGTGTTGGCTTTGTCTAACAAGAATATGAAAGAGTTATTCTTCTCACACTTTTTTGTAACCCTGGACAGAGACTCTCGAAAAAACAACAGCTATCAAACGGCAGTAAAAATACTGGATTTCTCGATGCGAGTTAAAGGAGGGTGCTCACATTGACTTTATAACGCTTTCGGTTTCGAAAAAAAGAGCACATAAAGAAAAGGGTTTGATTTAGTAATAAAAAAATTTTAAAATAAAAAAACAAAACATTAGACAAAGTCTGTAGATGTCAAAAATTATATTGAAAAAAAAAGTTTGTTTATTTTCTCATAAATATTTATGTATTTATTCGAAAAAGAAATCGTCATCGCATTTAAATGTCATATTGTAGGGAAATATTATAATACTTAAACTGCAATATTATATTAAAATCTAATTAAATCTAAAATTAAATATTTAATAACAGACGGTTATTGTTTTTTTATTAGAATGAATTATAGATTAATAAGCTGTTTGTCCTTCAGATCCTTTTCTCTTTCAATTGTGTACCTAAATCAACACAACTAATTTATTAAAAAATTGTATTTTTTTTATTAATTATTTAGGGTTTTTGGCATAAATTTAGAAAAAAGAAAATACAAGAGCAGGATTCATAGAGAATACAAACAATTTTAAAAATGCTGTATACAAATGAATATTAAAAAAAAAATTTTTAAATAACTTGCAGTGGGAAGCAGTAATTCCTAGAAAAAGTTCACAAACACAAAAACCAAAAGTGCAATAAAATTCAATTCGAGTAAAATTGAAAGAATCTCAAAGAAAACAAAATTAAGCCCATTGGCAAATAAATATTAGTTTGCCTTAATGGTTATCAGTTTCAAAAGAAAATTTTTAAAGGAATACAAATCAAAACTACAGTGAAATTACCTCATTTTCTTAGTTTTATTTTAAAGTAACGTTGTAGGATATATTGCACAATATAAGATGAAATAGGTAGCCAAACTTAATAAACAACAAGAAATGAAAATCCTATTCAAGAACTTACGGGCATATTGAAAATATTTTACAACAGGTTGGTAACAGATTTGTTTAGAAAAACTCATTTACATTATAATGAAAAACAATTATTTGTTTGTACAATATGGAAATAGTTTGTATATTAATAACTACAGTAACATTTTCATTTTGTCAGAAATCGTTCTTGATTGCTTTGATGGTATGTATATGTGAAATTAGTTAAAATATTTTTCCAAAACCTTATTTGTTTCTTCAGGTTTTCTTCGGCAAACTTCAATCAGAATTTAATTTTTTTCATACGAAAGGTATTCGCTGTGCGATGCATCCACGTAAGGAAGCTTCATTAAGCCGTAGTCTAATAGTTTAAGATGATATGTTAATATCATCATATGTTGATGCCAATTTAACTTTTAGCTGCTTAAAGCTTTTCAATGTGCAGACTTTAGACGCTCATATAACTATTTCACCTTCCGTTACTGCGGTTTTACAGAATTTGAGGTTACAAATGTTTTATAATATTTCATTATAGTATACATTTTTCTTCTAGTTGGGAAATATTAATTACCCAAATTCTCGGCTCTTCTGAAGTAGAGTATTACCTTCCTTTCTTCTTCCATACCTTTTAATTTTTGTACACATTTTTAATCTAACGTAAGATATCATAGAAATTTTTTATTTTTTTTGTAAGATGTATTGATGCTTTTATATGTGGAATGAAACATTGTTCAACTATCTGTCACAGCTTCTCTGTGTCGAGTGCATACGAAATGTCAAATTTTCCATGGTTCTGGCCCACAAATCAGCCTTAATTTGACCGATGGCAATTCAGGCCAAAAGAAGTTAATAATCGAAGCCTACAACGCTTAACGTTGACGGAGATGGCTAACGTGGTTTTCAGAGAGTGATAATGCCGTTAGCCCAATATCCATACTAAACAGGAATCTAATGCGTATTGGCATCGTCCCAATTTAAAAATAATTTAATCAACAACTATTTCATCTAGAAATAGGCTTCATTGCCGGACAAGACTCCTTTATGAAAATTGGGGTAAGTTGCCAACTACTCCAAAGCCCATTCATCAAAAACACGTCGTTGCCTATGGTGGTATAAATTTAGATACTAGGTCAGTTGAATTCTGTGTGCGTCATGTCCACGACACAATGCCAAGCTGTGGTATGTTAAAGGCCGAGGTCTTGTGAGGAATGGGAAACGATTACCTTGAATTGTGCTTCGCAATCTCACGAACAGTGTCAAAGTTTTCAGTAATTCGTTTACCATAAACATATACTATGATTTACTAAAACAGTGGGCTAAAATTTAAACACTATATTGCGAATAGTGCTCTTGGTAAGAAGATTACGATTTTTGACAAAACAATCAAACGATTGCTTTCATGAAAAATCCATAGTTAGTCGATAGCCAAAAAATTTTATATTAATAGTAATAAAGTTTACTAAATAAACCAAACAATGCATTTTCCTAATAAATACATTTCTAAACTCATCACACAATTTCTCATACGCTTTACTATTTTACCTGATGCTGTTGTGAAAAACATTTAGGCCACAGCAATTTAGGCCAGTAGCATATATTTATCGTATAAAATAATTTTGCTGTTTGCTTTTTGGCCAAAGAACACAATTGAAATAAGCAATTTGGTGGTAAGTCAACGTTCAGTTTGTTGATTTTTGGCTAAACGTGTTACGATGAGTTTAACCATTGAAATCATTACAATGTTTTAATATTATACGTGTGGAAAATACATTTGAAATCTGGTTTTGTTTAAGTTGGTTATAGGTGTTGAGCTCTTCTAAAATAATTTTAATTTTTTAACTTTAAAGAGAACAAGGAAGTAAAATATAACAAACTTTTAAATATTTAAACAACAGTCCAATAGGAATGCTCAATACTCCAACAACTAGGATAGTGCAACCTTATGTAGATGGAAGCAAAAAAAAGAAAAAGAGTTCGAACTGTGGAGATATGAAGATGCTTTGTAGTGTGGTAGATACATGTTTACGATAAGAGCAATTGAAAAAATATAGCTTCTCTCACCGTTGCGTTATTAGACGAGAGTTCGAATTTCAATATCCAGCTTAAACAAAGAGAGATTTGTAAACAAATATCTCTTTCTGCGATTCTCTCCAAACAATCTTTTAACAAACATTCTAAAATGAAATTAAATTACAATGAAATGTTACTCAAAAGTCTGATGCTCGGAGACCGATGCTGTAGGTACCGAAACTTATAGCTAAATTTAACACACACAACATGAGTATAATCCTAGTATTAATCGATATAAATAAACTAATTGATAACGAAAATAAACAAGCAACCCAGCTAAGAAGAAGTTGATAAATGGCATATGGATTGTTAGAGAATTCCATAGAAGAAGCCTCTTGAAATATTTTAATTGGTGATAACTTTGAGTGTAAAACATGAAATTGTTTATAATACTCTCTATAATTATCTCTTTTATATATTCTTTACAAAATTATAATTTACTATTTCCTTTCGTAATTATTTATTTGCTAAATCTCTTTCCATACTCTTAATTTTCCAAAGAGTTAAGGTTTTATTTATAAAGCCATTTCCCACTTTAGCTTTTTATTGAAAATTCTTTGTAATAAATGATGCGGTTACATGGTGGATTTTATATATTTACATCATGGCCGCTCATTATTATTTTTCTTTTTTTATGTTTTACTCCTGCTTATAACTTTCCACATGTCATCACTGGTATTAACACGGTGTGGAAGTAGTCCACTTATATACGTCCATGTGGCATTTATTATAATTTTTTTTTTTATTATTAACTCCGTCACTGCTTTTTTGTGCTTCTGTATAAATAAGAGAAACACAAAAGGCTGTGGTATAGAGCTGCATAAAACGTGCAAGGCTTAAAGTTGATTTATGTATGTACAATTACATGTGTTTTGCCAGTATTTGCAATTATAGTTTACGTTTATAAATTCATTTTCGATTGTTTTTTGTTGTGTGTAATTTGCTCAGCTTTACGTTGTTGTACTGTGGTTTAGATTTTTTCAATGCATAAATTGTAAGGTTTTTAAAAATCTTGTTTTAAAATACCACGTTATTCTGTTTGTGTTTGCTTCTTACTTAATGATTATGTAGTAGTATTAAAAATTATCATGTTAGACGTTGTAGCGTTTTAGAAGAATCTGTTTCCAAGAAACTTTACAAATTAGATGAAATTACTTACGTAATAGCTCATTACAACCACTTCAATATGGATTGCAACCTACCTTCGCACACCACTCATGTTGTGATGAATATATTCATGAGTTCGTGGGATCTATTGTTTTAATGTAGAGTACGGGCAACGGTTTTGAGAAATTTTTCATTGAAATTTTATTTTACTCTCATAGTATAAACATTTTTTTTTTTCATATTTCGTTTGAGATGTTTGAGGCAGGGGATGAACCACGGGCTCACCCCTAATAAGCCAAGACACTATCTACTAGACTACAGCGACTTCTTTGTGTGTTCAATTGAACTTCGACTGCCACTCCTGGAAGCACAAACTTGAAAATATTATTGGTTTGAAGAAATTGAGGCCTATTGTTTATGAAAAAAGTTTGGAGTATTGAAGAGAACGATAAGTTCGACAAAAAAAAAAAAGAAAACTCTTTGACATTTTAAAAATATGTATGTGTATCGTCGCCGTGTGTTGGCTTATTAGACGTGAGGCTTTGGTTCAAACCCCAGGTCAGACATCAAAACGAAAATATGACTTTCTCTCAGCAAATTTCTGGCTAAAACTCTAATTGCCATTAAAGGTTTCTCTAAAGTCTGTCGTAAGGAATCGACTTTAAACTGTAGGTACCGCCACTCATCTATAAAATTCACACACACAACATAAGTGGTGTGTGAGAAGCTAGGTCGTAAACCTGACTAAAGGGTTGTACTGACCAATTATGTATGTATGTATGTATGTATGTATGTGTATTTGTACGTTTGTGTATGCATTCTCCATCAACCAACAGTTTTTTAATAGAATATCCAATATCTGGTATACCACTGCATAACTTATGTATATGGACATGCCAACCTGTTTATCAAATTTATATGTAAATTATTTTTTGTAAAATGGCAAAATAAATAAAAATTAAATAAATATCATGTGTATACAATTTACCAAGAATAAAAAATAATAATAATTTAGAATTGCCTTTAGCTACATGCATGCCATTTATGCAAATATTTAAATTATGGACATTTTGCTGTATACCATTCAATGATATTTTCCAAAGAAACCCAAACTTTTCAATCTGAGCATTTGCTGTGTGTGTGCATTTTTAATATTTTTATTTTTTCTGATATGTAAATGAGGGTCGAAGTATGTAGAAATTTGAAATTGTGTAACATTTTATGTTCAATGTCAGTTTTTGTTTATAATGTGTCAGATAAAAAGAAAGAAGAAACCAAAAAAAAAAAAAAAAACAATGAAAACTGTGTCAAAGTATTTACGTTAAGACAAAAGAATTTATTTACTCTGAAATATTTTTAATCTCTTGAGGCACAACTTACATAAAGAAAAAAATATTATTTTAATTTTATATAACATGTATGCTATAAATAATTCCGTTTACAACTGTAATAGATTCAATCTACCTACATATGTATGTGGTGGATAATGGTAGGCTTAATAATTTTCACGTAGTAATATGCCTGTTCCTGTGAGCTTTACATTATAAACGAATTAAAAACTAAGCGGCAAAATAACCTTTTTAACCTGTCATCTCTGTCATCTAATGCAGCGTTAGGGCCTACAACTTGTTTACAAAAGAGCCAAAACACGGTGGGTAGGCCAGCAGTTCCCCAACTAATGCTTTGTTTTTCTTTGTGTGCAGATTCACGACAATCATGTTGCAAAACTATTTTGTCTCTACCCTATCATTTTGTTTGCAAAAGCTTGTTTGCACGGTAGAAATTTTATAACCGGTAAACAAAATTGTTTTGTGTAAGTGATCAGTGTGCTGTACCAAAAGATATTTGATTTTTCCATCCTATTTTATTAGGTACCATTTCACAAATAGAAGCACCAAGTTCTATGTCTTTTGTGATAATTCGACACATGGACCATAATTTTTTGTTTACAGAGCAAATTCCATTGAAATTTTGATATAACAACTTTGATGGCGTGTCGCATTCGAAATACATCTGGGCGATCCGACCGGTATCGATCTTTAACATTTTCAGTTTCCTTAAACTGTTTAACATAAGTTTCTCGCTATCTAATCACTACATGATGGAAACACAAATAAGTTAGAATTCCCGGTACAAAATAATACATAAAAATTATATCATGCGATAATAAAGTTGATTTTTTAATTCTTCTATTCGAGTATGTGCATTCAATGTTGTAAGATTTATGTACCATATCTATTCCTACTAATAAATTTAATCTTTCTGTATCTCTGTTTTTGTAAATCCATTGAGGTTTTTTAAAACACCACAAAATATAATCAATTGTTTATTTCTAAGCAATCAGCTTAACAATTACAAAAAGACTTAAAGGTTTTACTTTGTATTTCTAAAATAAATGCACTTAATGTAGCCATCGAAACATCGTCGGTTATTGTATACGATTTCATATTGTACGTAACGTAAATAAATAAATACAAATTTTGCTCGTATTCTCTTATACATATTTAGAACAGTAGGTGTAGTATTTAATTTCAGTTTTTCAAATAAGTTTCTGAGACACGTTGTACACGTTTTTTCTGTGGAAATAAATGAAAGTACGTTGTGTTGTGTTTATTTATAGACAAGTTTTCTTTTATTTCATTATGAAAGCTAACAAATATTAAAGAGGTTTCCATAAAGTACGTCCTACTAGTGATTAGTAGACAATATTCTTAGAAAGATGAAACGAACTCATGCGAATATTTAGTGACATTAAGGTTGTCACTCTAGACATTTTTAAAGTCTTTGACCGAGTAGAACATGGTGGACTTGAATTGAAAAATTAATTTTAGACAGTCATATCTGGAATAGCTGTATACAGGGTATCCTATCAGATAAGTTCAGACTATCACAAGACGGTTACATTTCGTGTTCAACTCTATTTTGTATTCTTATAAATGGTCTTCTGTTTTTAACTATTCTACCATCTCCTATTGCAGATGATAGTAATATTTATCATTTATATTCCTTTATTCATAGGCAGAGCTCTTTTGAATATTAAGCCGAAAAGGCTTGATATGAATGATTCCGACCTATTGTTTCTCTGCGATAAGAGTCATGTTCAAAAGGTTGATTTAATACGTAAAAGACTTAATGCTGTCTACTAACTTAGTTTAGGTTTCGATAGTCGGCAGCCGTTCACATGCAAGTTCACTTGGTGGCCCATATGGCCCATTATGTTAGCCAGTGTAAGGTAAGCCCCCTTGTCTTGATCCGTTAGTGGTGGGTTTGAACCATCCCGAGTTTCCGATGAAACCATCATGCCACGATCCTCAAGATCTTCCCTTAAAAACCTCACGAGAGTGTGATAGTTTTAGAGTTTTTGGACTTTATACATTTGTTTAGCAGATTTTGCGTTGTGAATAGCATTAGCAAGCAATTTTCGTATGTCTCACATATCACGGAGGTCCTACTTAGTGCAATATGTAGTTTGGGTCAAGAAATAAGGTAACCCCAATCACTCAACTGTTATTTAAGCAATAATTTAAGAGGCATTTTTCTTAACAAAATTATAACTTTCATCATAAATCTCCTGTTTTCAAACATTTTCATTTTGAAGGCACTTTTGCCAGTCCATATAATTCTATCATTCCAATGGCACAACTTGTGTTTTGCACTATAATGGTGTGTTTCATTGTGTTATTTGCAGCACAGAATATTTTTCTTGATTTTCTTTTCACATTTTACTTTAAGTATGGCATGCTCTATGGTTCTGTTGCTTAAAGTTCTTCTTCGTAAACATTTCTACCATTTATTTATAAATTTTTAAACTTGTTCGTCGTTGCTGAAGGGAAGTGGTAATTTTAAATGTTTGTCCACTTCAAAAGACTGTTTGTTAGAACCTGTATTTATTTTTTAACGTTTTTATTCTCTTATTATTTAGCAAAGAATGTTATTTTTTATCATTTTTTCTTCTCTTTTTTTTTATTTTTTTACTTGCTGTAAAGGTGTCAAAATGAGATAAATTTTCATTTGTAAAGAAATTGTTTTCAGAAATAAATTGTCATGATTTACAACGTTTTGGTTTGTTTGCCTTTGCTTGAGGTCTTCATAAATAAGATTTAAGAGTGTTGTTATCATTTTTGGTACACAAAAATTTAATGGTGGCTTCTATTTTATTTAACTTTAAAAAATGTTGGATTTAATCTTAAAGGCGAAATTAAAAAGTAAAACACGGAATGAAATATTCATATCAGAGATACGTAAGTTGAATGAATGGACACCAACCAAAGATTTAATGCCTATTGACATACTCACCATTAGAAATACCACCTTACTTTCTTCAAACTTCCTTAACTCGTTCCAGTCTACATGAGTCCTAAATTTGGAAATTTGCATCCTCGCCATATCTTCAAAAATTTCCTTTATGTGCGGATGCCATGGAAAAATTTAAGTGTTTTTAACAAGTTCGTTAGATCTTTAACTATCGCAAATAAATGTTAAACAATTTTAAGAGGAAACACGTTACTCTTAAGGTCTGTGTAGCACTGGGTTTTTATTGGAGTGTTCGGTTACAAAAATGGCACATCACTTTCGTATGTTTGAGACTAAGTTTATTACAACAAAAATGTGTGACTTTGATTGATAACGGCGCGATGTATACCTTTTCAGAATCTACTTGCAATAAACAAAATTATTGCCAAAAACAATTTCAATATTCTAAATCAAAGAACAGTAAAAAGCCATTAAAAAATTTAATGGAAACTACACTTACTAATAATAAATATTCAAATAACACAGTAAATAAGAATAATAGTCACGTTCACTTGCACCAGCCAATATAATCTCCGCATTTGCAGTTTACAATGATAATGCTGTTAATGCTGTTTGAGTCTAGGATGGTATCTACTTAGTGTTATCGACATATAAAAGATTTTCTTATGAATAATGATCACTTCCGATGGCCGGAGATGTTTATGTAGTGATTAGAATATATTTTGTTCTCAGTACTGCATTTGAGTATGTTGATAAATACGGAAGCTACTTTCGCATCGGAAATCTTTGTGTGTAAATCTTAAGTTCTTTGTTTAACCATAGTCTCAGGTATCTTATGAGTTTAGCATTATTCATTGAATGCCATAATTTATTGTCATTTGGTCCTGTTCCCTTTGTGTTCTGTCTTACAACATTGCTGCTGTAAATATTAATGTTGATGGAGATTGTGCTCTTAAACCAACTATGCAATGAAGATTAGTAATGGTTTCTTGCTGATTGATGGTACTGACTTCAATAATGCTCATAAAGCTTCTGCTAATCTTGTTATCGTTATATATAGGGAGGGATGGAATGCATGCAAACAAGGTAAAGTTTCTGACTGTGGCCAACATGGCGACCACCAGGACGATCCTTGTTTTTTGCTGTATTCAAGTTGACACGCAGCCTCCTCGTGGCCCCTCCTGGATGGCATTCTAGCACCCGCTAGATGTTAACTAATGCGTGCAGCGAGGTCCAATCCCCTGGACGTTAAATTCGGGTTGTGCGTAGGGCTTGGAACCCACCACGTAAAAATCCCATCCAATGAAAACCCCAACAATAGCCTCTATAAAGA
This sequence comes from Sarcophaga caerulescens, assembly GCA_927399465.1. NCBI lineage: Eukaryota > Metazoa > Arthropoda > Insecta > Diptera > Sarcophagidae > Sarcophaga > Sarcophaga caerulescens. The sequence goes on along the minus strand of OV656872.1, from coordinate 136,531,295 downwards.
TCCCCTCTAAAGTTGACGACCACGGCAAACGTTTCAAGGACAACGATTTAAGAATAGGCACATGGAACGTCCGCACCCTTTACAGGGTAGGCGCTTCCGCCCAACTGGCGGATGCCCTCATGAAATGTAGGACGGACATCACTGCCATACAGGAAATGCGATGGATAGGACAAGGATGCAAAAGGTTAGCATCTTGCGATGTGTATTACAGCTGCCATGTTGATAAGCACGAATTCGGGTGCGGATTTGTGGTTAATAAGAGACTTCGTCACCTCGTCTCTGGGTTCACGCCAGTGAACGAAAGAATAGCCACAATCCGCATCAGGGCAAAATTCTACAACATCAGCCTAATTTGTGCTCACGCCCCGACGGAAGAAAAGGACGATGTGGTTAAAGATGCCTTCTACGCTAAGCTCGAGGACGTATACGATAAGTGCCCGGCCCACGACGCCAAAATCGTCCTCGGGGATTTTAATGCGAAGGTCGGGCGGGAAGGTATCTTTGGCCCCACTGTCGGACAGTTCAGCCTCCACGCGAACACTACCTCCAATGGTATGAGACTAATCGATTTCGCCGCGGCGCGTAACATGGTAGTATGTAGCACCAGGTTTCAGCATCTCGACATTCACAAGGCCACTTGGATGTCCCCCGATCGATCGACATCCAACCAGATCGATCATATTGTGATTGACGGAAGGCATGTATCCAGTGTACTAGATGTGCGCACATTTAGAGGTCCAAACATCGACTCGGACCACTACCTTGTCGCAGCCAAGTTTCGATTGCGCATTTGCGCTTCGAGGACTGCGCGCTCTAGTGCATTGCGAAAGCTGGACGTTAAGAAGCTGCGATCACAAAGGACAGCTGAGGCGTTCTCCGCTCAACTCTCTGATAAGCTCCGTCGTTCCCCATCTAATCTCAACGACATTGGCGGATTGTGGGCCAACATCTCCCACTCCTTGCGCAATACTGCGGAAACAGTCCTTGGTTTCGAGCGCCCACCCCAACGAAATCAATGGTACGATGAGGAGTGTCGCGAGGCAGCTGCAGCGAAAAACGCCGCATACAGAAAAACGTTGCAGTCGGCCGCTACGCGAGCCATTGTCGAAAATTACAGAGAGAGGAGAAGGGATGAGAGACGCCTTTTCAGACGCAAGAAGAGGGAGCAGGAAAGGCGTGAGCGTGAGGAAGTCGAGATGTACAGATGTAGGAATGACGCTCGAAAATTCTATCAAAAGGTTAAGCGTCTGACCGAGGGGTATAAGCCCGGAGCGTCTTCCTGCAAGGATGAGAATGGAAACCTGGTTACAGATCCGCAGGGGGTGCTGAGGTTGTGGAGGAAACACTTCTCTACTCTGCTGCAAGGCGATGACGACATCAATACCGCCTCTAGAGATGATGTTCCGAACCCGATCGATGATGACGGCGTGGAGATCTCGCCACCTAGCCATGATGAGGTTAAAGTCGCACTTATGCGTCTTAAAAACAATAAAGCGGCAGGTCCTGATGGCCTCCCCGCTGAATTGTTTAAGACCGGATGTAATGAGTTGGTAGGGCGCATGCACCAGCTCATCTACAAAATATGGTTAGAGGAAAGTATGCCCAACGATTGGAACCTCAGTGTCCTCTGTCCTGTCCTGAAAAAGGGAGACCCTACGATATGCGCCAACTATAGGGGTATAAGCCTTCTCCCTATCGCATATAAGGTTCTTACAGGCGTATTGTGTGAACGACTGAAGCCACTCGTCAAAACACTGATTGGACCTTATCAGTGCGGCTTCAGACCTGGCAAGTCCACCATCGACCAGATCTTCACACTACGCCAAATCCTGGAAAAGACCCACGAAAATCAAGTCGACACACACCATCTTTTTGTCGACTATAAGGCTGCTTTTGATAGCCCCATAAGGGATCGTGTTTTTGCCGCAATGTCTGAGCTCGGTATACCTGCGAAGCTGATAAGGCTATGCAGAATGACGTTGAGCAATTCCTGCAGCTCCGTCAAGGTAGGAATGGACTTCTCCGAACCTTTTGATACCGTGCGAGGTTTCAGACAAGGCGACCCCTTATCATGCGACCTCTTCAACTTCGTCATGGAGAGTGTTCTGCGGAAGTCGGGAGTGCATCGCAATGGCACTATTTTTCAAAAAAGTGTCCAGTTGCTTGCGTACGCTGACGACATCGACATCATAGGGCGTACCAAGCGAGATGTCACTGCTGCCTTTAGTGCTATTGAACGCGAGTCTAAGAAGATGGGTCTGGCAGTAAATGAGGGCAAAACTAAGTATATGTTATCGACATGTAGAGACGTGCGGCGTATTGATTCTCAAATTACGGCCGATAACTATACTTTTGATACAGTCAAGGAATTCATTTATCTTGGCTCCGCCGTTACCACCGAAAATGATGTCAGTCTGGAGATCAAGCGCAGGATTACTCTTGCCAACAGGTGCTACTATGGTCTCAATAGGCAATTGAGTAGCAGAGACCTCTCTCGTAAGACGAAACTAATACTCTACAAGACGCTCATCCTACCCGTGCTTCTTTATGGCGCAGAAGCATGGACCCTATTAAGAACTGATGCAGCTGCCTTGAGAGTGTTCGAGAGAAAAGTCCTACGTAAGATCTTCGGTCCAGTGCGAGTTGGCGATGATTTCCGCATCCGATTCAACAGTGAGCTGTATGAGCTCCTCAACGACATAGACGTTGTACAGCGTATTAATATCCAGCGGCTGCGCTGGCTCGGCCATGTCGTTCGAATGGAGGAGGATGCTCCGGCGAGACGGGTATTTGATGCGGGGATCTGCGGAAGTCGGCGAAGAGGACGACCTTGTATCCGTTGGAAGGACCAAATCGAGGAAGCCCTGTCATCGATTGGTGTGACCAACTGGCGTAGGCGCGCAAGAAGCAGAGGCGCCTGGAAGGATGTGTTGCGGCAAGCCGAAATCCGTTAATCGGGTTGTTATGGCCAATTAAGTAAGTAAGTAAGTAAGTAATCTTGTTATCATCTTTGAAGTGCTACATAAATTATGGTTGAATATTCAAAATATTATTATTGAACGAAAGCAAACACTTGTTTATTTCAAATAAAAAAATTAATCCCATAGTAAAATAGAGCTACTAACTTAATTCATAGAGGATGCTTTTGTAAACATCTTATAAAAACAAATTTTAATTGCTTAAGGAGATCTCATTCTCATCCGTAACACCTAATCTATTAAGTAGGCTTGTTGTTCTCTCATTAGTAGAGGTACCAACCATAATTTCTATTGAAAGTCAGTATTTTGTCTAAACTTCCTTATCTTCTTCTAGTCTACGTCATCGAGATGAAAGACAGCATTATAAATCGAAAACAAAACAAAAACAAACACTTGTTCTTCTATATAGAGATTCAGTTCCGTTCTATGTCCATGTTTAAAGCCATCCGTGTAGCAAAAAATCCTAACAGGCATCTGTGTGATGGATCCGTGTGGCCCATAAAGTCGATTGGATATAAAGATGACGTAATTGGTCGGAAGTGTTGAATTATTTCGCGTCCTATTCAATAATACGATTTGTAATTATTAGGCGTGCTAGTCTAGTGGGTACAATGTTCGATTTCTTAGAGAGATCTCGTGGTTCAAACCCCCGCTCTTTTCTTTGTCCTTGTCCGGGTTCGAATTGAGATCCCTTTATTTTTCTCTAAACTATTATTATTTTTTATTGAAAAAGATTAAAATAAAAATAACTTTCATTGGATGAAATCAAATATTTAATATTCCATTGCATCCTTGCTTGTAATTTGAAAATCATTTTATTTGTTTGTAACGCTAAACTCAGTTTAATGGTCTTTGACTTGTGAATACAATTCTTTAATGACAATATCATTCCCTCTAATGTAAATAAAGAAAATGAAAACAAGTCATGGCAAACATGACGTCAACGTCAACTTCTCATATCAACTATGTACATATGTATGCTTTTAAATGAAAATAGCTTTTGTAAGTACATACATAATAGGGCAGTTATGGCAGTAAATAGTAATTTCCTTTGGAATTAAGTTACAAAATTTTATTTTTTTGCTTGCTTTTCTTGAATTTCAATTTTGTTGCACAATATTTCCGTATAATCGCTTACACAAAGTCAATTGCCTCACATAACATGAATAATTTTAACTGGGCAAACGAGCGAAAGAAATTCAAAGTCTGCTAGCAGCTAGCAGCCATTTTTGCATGAGTGCTTACGTGAAGAAACAAAAGTGGCAAATTTGGGACGATACCAAACTGCATGAGATGCAAAGGCAACAAATTCATCTCGAAAAAGTCACTGTTTGGTGTGAGTTTTGGATTAGCGGCGTCATCAGTCCATATTTCTTTTGAACACAACGTTCGCCAGGCGATCATTGTCATCGGCGAGAACTATAGATAAATGATTACAAAATTCTTTTAGCCTGAATTGGTTTCAACACAGGGGCACAACATGTCACACATAACCATGTGGTCATGTGGAGTTGATATGACTGCTCACCGAGATCGTGTGAGTTGACCCCCTTCGACTTTTTCTTGTGTCATAGGTATAAGCAAATAATCTACAAACTACAGCGACTCTCACAGCCGATATAACCCATGCCATCTAACAAATTCAGAGTGATATATGGGTCACAGTAATGGAAAATTAGATGTTTCAGATACTCTCCATCCAGAAAAGTCGTGGCGGACATTTGAATAATATTATATTCCACACCAGAGAACGGTTTGAATGCCTTATTGTGACCCTTATATACATTCACAAAAACACGGCACATTGTTGTCAATACACACGGAGATTATGGCAACACATATGAAAAGCAAATATACAGTACATGCAAGTCTTCTCATGCAGATTTTGCAGTGCTGGTGCTGGACTGAATAAACTTATGTGGGTAAATATAAAGCGTATGTTATCTGATAAAAGTAATATTAGGATCATGCTCCCCAAGAAGCGTGAAGATAAAATGGAAAAATTTCCTAAATCTAGTCAAACGTAGCGTTAGTTTGTCAAATGTTTGTACCTGAGAGAACAGTGAAGGAAGAATACATGTTTTTAGCTAGCAAGTTAAGACCACGAAATATGAATAGATAGATCCTCCTCGATGTATATATTATTTGATTGATACAGATCAACTGTAGTGCTTCTTATAATTTGTCTTCAACTACTCAAATGTGGAAATCGTTAATGTCCGCTTAAAAAGTCGCGTTAACTAATTTGTATTTCCAAATGTTCTTTGTTTTTAACTCTAGACGGTTACTCTTCTATTTTGTACATTAAGGTTACTCTTCGTTGAATCGACGAACGCTTTCACCCTAATCGATTACTGTTCGTCGATTCGACGAAGCTCATTTACTGTTTATCATATAATTCTTTTATGTTTGACCAAATTTCGTTTTTTTTATAAACAATGTTGATTGATTAAGAAAACTTTTAGTGAGTAAACATACCCGGGCCACCCATTTTTTTAATCCTGGATGGTCATTTTTGTACAGTAAGGTTACTCTTCGTCGAATCGACGAACAAAAAAAAATTTTGTTTTGTTTACTGACTGCAAGCTTTTATTATCAAATAACGTTGTTGAAAAAAAGAGCAAAATTTGGTCAACCATAAAAGAGTTATATGATAAAGTGTAAATGAGCTTCGTCTATTAGACGAAGAGTAACCGTCTAGGGTTAATGCAGATTTAGTAATGATATCCTACTGTACTGTTAGCCTGTTATTATAAACATTTTTGTCTCATTTAGTTTTGTAAGGGTTAAGGATGGAAATTATGCTCAAATATTAGTTTTATATTTCATCAAAAAATTGAACTGAACTAATATTATTTTTTTTGCTTTTTTAATTTCGTGTTATTAAAATAAAACTGACATTCAACGATATACAATTCAAATTTTAATTTAACAAGTGTGACTCTAATCAAAATAAAATAAAATAAAATGAACAAAATATGCATACACAGCAAATGCTTAGATTGAAAAGTATTTTTTTTTTATTTCTTAACATTTTTTTTACAAAAACATGCCCATACAATACAGATATTAATTCGTATATCTAAACAAAATTTTTTTTTATGGTAAATTTGCATAATACTTTGATAGTTAAGTCCAAGTTTTTATATGACATTCAACGGTGGAATTGCTGCCTGGACGAATAGTTGTGAAACCGTTATATATGCATACATGTACATTTGTGTGTATATGTATATGTACACAGTTGATATCATAGAAATAAATAGAAATCATTATTCGCATCTATTTTCTAGAAGCTTCAATGACAATAACTGTGCAACCCGTTGGGAATGTTTTTGTAAAGTGTAGTATCTAACTAACTCATCAAAGGGTTGCATAGAACTGAAACGAAAACAAATGTAAATAATTTAATTCAATGGTAAGTCTTTGTTCATTTAATTAATTTTAATTTTACTCATTATATTACTTATTTGTCATATATAGAAATTACTTTTTTAATGAGTGGCCAATAAAGATAATACGTGTACATAAATAACTTGAAGGGAACTGTTTTTTTTTTTAATATTTCAGAAATATTTCAATTCGTGTATTTAAATTTTTTTTTAATTTTATGGCAGGCTTTTCCGGTACAATTAACACTTTTCTAATTTAGAAGCCTTAGTATCAAAAATGTTTACGTAAACATCATATAAATGTCTGAATCAGTAGTAACAACATTGTATTAATGGATTATAAATAAATTTTACATCATAGTTGTCATTACAAGTCTTTCATTATGCGTTTCCTTTCTAGAAATTTCAATAGCGCATATCAGATATCATTGACATTTTTCATTCTCTTGAAAGACCTATTAATGGCATTATGTATGGGAATCATTCAAATGCCTTTCACGTCTTTCCTAATTTTCCATGACTTTGGCACATAAATCTGGGTGACTTTGAACCACGACATAAGTTACGTTTACCTTGAAGACTACGATGACTTGTGCGTTTAATTATAAAATTGTGATAACCCACATGACAAAGTGTAACGAGGTTGAATTCCACAATCTCGGCGGCCGTTTCGCATCGCCTATATGCGAGCTACCATGCCGAATATTCAATGTGGCATGACCTGTGTGACACGCAATGCAGCCTGTTGAACCTCATGTGCATTTGTAGCGTCCCAAATTCGACAATTTCGTTTGCTCATGTACCATCCACCCAGAAACGAGTGTCATCGCTGAAAAAGATTTTTCAATGAAAATTAAGGTCAGTTACCAACTTCTCCAGAGTCCATTCAGCGAACGAACATCCGTTTTTTGATGTCACGTAGTCGAATTTAATATTGTAATCTGAAGTGAAAATAATTTTTTAAGCTTCAATAACTTAAATTATTTTTGACTATGATTTTATAAAAAAAAAGTGAAAGAAACAAAACTAACCAACATGCACTGCAAAATGTTATCTTTCACTTTTCTTAATTGAAAAGTTTTTTATTTCAGTTCTTGTTGAAAGTTCATGGTTCTGTTCTGTTTTCATGTCATTTTGTTTTTATGTCAAAAAAAGAAAAAAGAAAAATTCCAGTAGTTGTGGTAAAAATCAAAAACTTATTTAATAAAAAACAAAGCAAAGAGTGGTTTAACACAAACAAAAAAAAGATGAAAGTATTTTATACGGATGTATGTAATCTATTTCTTATAGCATAATTCATTTTAAAAGTTTACTCCAATGCAACATAATCATAAGAGGGGTAATAATGTAATCAGTGTCAGTGTGTAATAAATTTTCTTACAAGCATGCAGATATGCGAAGTATTTCTTTATACACGAGTCTTAACACAAAACACAAGTAACTCTTTAAAGATGAGTAAAATATTTAAAATTTTTCTTTAATTTTTTACAATTCCAATGGCTTTTATTGTGATAGACTTCGCTACATATCTGATTTGGAAGCTTCTCGGTAACCTGATCGGTATTTCTTAGATGTAAGCCTACAATATTTAATGAAGAACCACACACAGTAGCGCCTTTTTTTATAGTTACTTCAGGCAAAGTTTAGCTATTGTTCATCGATATAATAACTGGTTCATGCTGCTTCATTTATGGAGTACATGCAAGCGCTAAGCATTTGACAAAGCCATATCTATTATTCAGGTCACATGCCGCGGAAGGATTCAGCATCTTTCTGTAAAGCTGAGAGAGAAAGAAAAAAAAAAACAGACAGAGAGGCAAAAACTCTTTTTATAACAAATAGGTTTGCAGCTATTGAAGCTTTTGTTGGGAATTTACAATAAAACGAGATTTTAGCCATGCCTCTGACAACCTAGAGATAACCTCAGCATAATAACAGGTTTTTTGAGTACTGTCGACTCAAAGTACACTCAATCAGGAATGGGAATCGTCTTGAATCGAAGTAAAATTGAAAAAAATTCTTACAAAATTACTTAGAAAATTCTAAAAACTACAGTCATTACGAAACGATTAAAGCTTTTAATTAAAGTTTTCTAGTCTTGCACAAAGAAATTTTTTCGACAACACTGTGGAAATGAAATACCATTATGTGCTTGCTTACTTGCATTCAAAGGATTTCTGCAAGCTTACATCCAAGTGACAAGTACTTTTGATGATGATATGATGCGTCATATTGTACGTATTGATTTTTGAAATGAATGAACAAATTTCGATTCATTCCCGTTTTGCAAAAAGTCACAAATGCGTATATCCTGTAGCACACATTGCGAAGATTTTAAATCATGCTATGCTTTTATGTACGTTTAAGATGAAAGTCAATTGTATTGTATTTCTGTGGGTATCTGCATTGCATAGCTTCTATAATGAGGAGAATTGAAATAAAGACAAAATTTGTCTAAACAACAGCAGTCAAGGGTTTATGTTATGCTCTTTTCTATCACAACAGAAATAAATAACAATTAAAAGGAGTTAATGTAAGGAGTTAAAGACAACGTATGTTTGTGGTTGTAATTTTCGAAAAATGAAAATTACTTGAAAATGCTTTGTATTTTCAAACCAGTATGTTAAATGGTTTTGATAAAGACATTTTTCGATTATTGATTCAAACTGTAAACATATTTGAGTGCTTACTTGCATACTGGCAAAAAAATATTCATCTTATGCAAGGTACATCTGTCCAAATAGTTGTCATTTATTCGGTGTGTGTTACCGTAGACGGATTGACATGGACCATAGACAACGACATGTGTTCTCTGAATGGGCTCTGCAGCAGTTGAGAACTTGCTTTAATTTTCTTAAAATAAATTATTATCAGCGATGAGGCCCATTTCTGGATGATTTTGTACGTGATCAAAGACGAATTTAGAACAATTCTAATCCATATGAAATTAAAGAGCCTACCGAAAAACTTTCTTTTTGGCATTTCTTTTGGTCGAACGATATTGGCCAGGCCATCACTGTCAATACCAATCCCTATAGCTCAATGGATGCCTTGGACATCAACAGTATGTCGTTTCAACAGAACGGCTCATGTCGCATTTGATATTCTGCTCGAACGATTTTAGGGCATGGATGTGATGTGAACTGACTTTCGAGATCATAAGATTTGACCCTGTTAGATGTTGTTCCTGAGGGGTGCAATTAAGACACAAGCATAGCGGTCTTCAAAGTCAACAAATATGATGTCATCCGTCAAATTCAGGCATATTTATGCTCCACAGCCATGTAGATTTAAACATTTGGAATGCGCTTTACCGAAAAAGCCGTAGCAAATATTTGAATGACGTTATATTCCACATCTAATGGCATCAATAGGTTTTTCAAACAAGAAAAAAATTTCGTTGACATACATATCTCACCTATAGTTGAGTGTTCTTTTAGCATTACAACGATGTATCTTTATCGTTGTCATGACTTAGCTTATAATATTTTGTTTGAGATTAAATATTTTGCTAGAAAATTCAATTTAATTTTAAACACTCACAATCAACATTTAAAACTTTGTGAATAATTTATTGTAAACCAACATTTGTCTTGTTTGTTCTATGTAAACTTTTCTATTCTTGACCTTTTTATTCAACAATTTACAGCCGCAACCAAAAACAAAGCACAATTACAAACGAAAGGACAAAAGGAAAACATATAAAATTTTTGAAATTTCAAACATTCAGTAACGGAATTTCAATATTCATGCTGAAGTAAATGAACCTCGAAATTTTTTTTGGCGTTTTACTTTCAGCTTGTATGGTTTTATGGATTTCCATAAAATTGCCTGGTACTACGCACTATTTTACAACCATTCGTTATTGTCTCATGGAATTCTAAAAACAAAATATGCAAATTATTCCTATTAGAGATCCTGTAACATTTGTTGTATTGCTTGTGCCATGAAATTTGTGTGCATGTGGACTTGTAAAGTGTTTCTGAATGTGTTGCTTTATTCACGCATGAAAAGTCACATTCCCAAATACAATAATAACCCGTTTTTGTTTGGTTTTATAAGAAAAAGCGCAATGCAAACATGTTTACTTTTCTGATTACATTTGTTTACGTGGCATTTTGCGGGAAGTACTTAATTTTCAACACAATGAATCACAATTTCAAGCTGTGTTGTAAGGGTAGTTTTTTTTGGGGGACTTTAAAGAGAAAAATTGAATTGAAGACTAGTAATGCATCGCGGCATAAAATCACATTCAGGAGTTGCTCTTTTAATTGCAATTAATTAATTAATATTTATTTATTTATTAATTACAATACAATTACAAATTATATTTTTATTATAAACGAGCTGAGTAACTTTGACCATATGCTCGGTGTAGTGTCACAGACCAGAGTCTCTGGTGGAAATTGAACGCACGACCCTCACGCTAATAGTCTAGCACACTACCCACTAGACTACCAGGTACTCAATTAATTAATATGTTCCTTAATTTACCTTAATTTTCATCGAAAATTTTCTTCAACGATGAATTCCATTTCTAGATAAATTGGTAAGTGAACAAACAAATTTGTCAAATTGTCACGTCTACGATATCAATTCAGCATCCCGAAGAAGTATTCTTCGGTGATTTCCTCTCATCAGATTTCTGGTAAAAACTCTCAGAGTAAATAAAATTGCCATGGAAAGTTTCACAAAAATCTATCGTACTGTTGCTCCCCCGCCAGTCATGTATAAAATTTACTCGTAAAACATAAATGGTGTGAGAAGCTAAGTCGTTATCCTGACTAAAGCGTTGCAGTGATCAATTATGTATGTGTGTATGCATGTCATAACAGACACTGTTTTGTGAGCAAATTGGGCTGGCGTGTCATCAATCCATATATTTTAAAAAAGACGTGGGCCAGGCCATCATTTTGCACATGGATATGCTGCGATATGAGCGATTTGAGTGCATGAACGTTCCGCATGAAGGCATGTAAGCTCGTGCGATTTGGCCTAATTAGACATTTTCTTGTGGGGTTTTCTTAAGTCGCAGGTGAATGCGAATATGCCACAAACCTCAGAGTTGTCAAAGCCCTACATATGATCTATACTGTCAATCAAATACAGCTTGATTTATAAGCCGAGTTCACGTAAAATTAGGCATTTTGGATGCACTCCTCTATGAGAAGACGTGACGAACTTTGAATGACGTTATTTTTTCTGTCTTAAACAAATAATAAAATTTAATAATTAAAATTTAAGCGTGTATTACATTTTTTCCATTGAATTCTACAACGTTTTTAGAAACTAACAAATCATTTACAATTCAACTGCTGTGTATAAGAAATGAAGCAGAAGTGTTCATATTTCAACGAAATCTTTACTTTCTTTTTACAGCATCTTACTTAAGTGGCTAATTATATGGAAGTAAATTACTTTATTTATTGCTAATTGCTTGTTAAATGTTCATTGGTTTTCTTTAAACCAGAATGTTGATAAAGTATCATAAGGCAACACAATGCCAGGTAATATTAATGTTCTTTCTTTATAACAAAATTTTCCTCAGCTAAAGTAAAATAAATCATTAAAACTTAAAAAAATATTTTTCATAAACGTCTTTAGATACATGAACTAACGTATATTTTACACACTTTTTAGTTCGTTGTTAGCATAAAAAAATAATACAAAACGGAAATTTATTTTAATTGCTAACCATAAAATATGTATATGCCATATCAATTTGACTTTTTGCCAAATCTTGTAAACACTGACTGAGAATAACAAAAATGTAATGCATGGAAAGACAATAAGGTTTTGGCATTCTTCATCAACATGCAATGCAGCAATTAAAACGGAAAACGATTTTTAACAATCAATTTAAAATTTTTATCTGTAAAGTATAAGGCAGATTTAACAGGTCATGTTTTATTTTTGATCAAGTGGCAACCTTAAAATATGGCAGCTTTCAAATACCAGGTGTAACGGTATGAAGTGAACGTCCATAGACGGATGAGTCAGAAATAAATGGCAGAAATGTTAAATATTCCACAACAAACTGACTACACCTGTCCCTCATTTTGCACGATAGATACGTTCCTGAGAAAATCGTGTAAAACGAATTCAAAGAAATTTGTATGGAAAATCGTGTAAATCGAAAAAATGACAAAAACTGGTATTGTATATAGTATTTTTTTAATATAATTTTATATGTTTTAATGTGAATAACGTAACAAAGCAAACAAAAGAAAACAATTTCATTTTATTTAACAACCAAAATAGTTATAAAATTCATAAAACTTAAAAATTAAATGCAATACAAATAAGAGAAAACACAAAAATATACATATAAAAATGTTATTAGCAAAAAATCAATACATAAACTGTTAAGCAAAAAAATAAGTTATATTCAACCAATTTCAGTATATGTACCTACATATATTTATTCGTCATCACTTACTTCGACAACTAATCGTATTTCTTCGGTTGGTGACGAATCATCGCTCGATACCTCAATGTTTTCTGGTTCGATGTGGGGACGTGGGGATTTTGAGATATATTTAGTTATAAGTATTTGTGAGAAGTTTTTATTTAATTCTTTATATACCTCCCGATATTGAGCCAAGCCTTGAGAAATGTATTTTTGAAACGTAAGAGCTCTTTCAACATTTGGATCATATTGTAGAAAATGATTTTCTAATTTTCGGCCTAAATCAAGACCTTCAGAAATATTTTGTAATGTCATTTCAACGATTTGTGAATCATCTTCATCAAACTTATTATTTTCCTCATCAGTAACTATACCAACTAGTTTATCTATATCCAATTCTTTTTCAACCATTAGTTCAAAAATATCTCCCTCAGCAAAGTCAACAAAACCTTCACCTTCAATTGTTCTGGCTAAATCAACTACTTGTGTTCGTTCATGTTCTAAAAGATCACCAGAATTATTATTATGACATATTCCGATCCATAATTTTTTCCAGCATCCCTTAAGCGTTGTTTTTTTTTATTTCGGTGTATGATAATCCTACATGTTTTAAACAATCTAATATTGTAAATTTTTTCCATGCTTCCATTACTTCAACACATGTATTATTATCAATTTGCTCTAAAATATATGCAAATGAAAGTTTAATATAAAGCGTTTTAAATGTTGAAATAATTCCCTGGTCTAAGGGCTGTAGTAGAGAAGTTGTGTTTTTCAGTAGAAATATTACTTGGACATTCTCAAATTCGAAATCCTGAGAATGACCTGGTGCATTATCAATTACAAGGAGCACTTTAAAGGGCAATCCTTTTTCATTTACTATAAATTGTGTCAAAAGCTTGTTTTCATTTAAATAAAAAAATCGTGCAAAGCGAGGTATTTTTCATTCCTCGATTTACACGAGATATAAAAAAATCGTGTTAAATCGAAATCGTACAAAACAAGTATCGTGCAAAACGAGGGATAGGTGTATTTAAAAATTGTTAAAAAGTTTCAAAAGTCTGGAAAATGGCTGCCAGATTAATTAAATGAAGGACTGTGAAAAACCGAATAGCGCTTAGGAAATTTTGTTTTCAAGACACGATTGAAAATCAGTGTTGCATCGAATTATTATTGGCGATGAAAAATAAATTTATTTGCAGAATTCTAAATGAAAAAGATCATTGGATAAATCAGGGACAAAGATCAACTTTGGCTGCAAAATCAGAGCGATTCGAAAGGTAAACAATGCTGTATGTTTGGTGGTACCAGAAAGATGTGGTGTATCACGAGCTCTTAAAACCTGGAGAAACCTTTAATACAGATCGCCATAGACAAGTGATCAAATTGCAACATAACAGTGCATCTGCACACAAATCAAAACCGGGCTAGGATACGATCAAAGCATTAGGTTAGAAGCTGCTATCCTACCCGAATCATTCACCGACTACTATTGTTTTCAGAGATGTGACACGCCATGGTTGAGCAACACCAACGATGTATTAAATTTTAAGCATTTTAATCTCATTGTTGTCTCCAAAGAAAAATTTTTTTAAAGTCACCATGTTTTTATCTTTTGCAATTTTACACCCTTTAAATAAAATACCAGAAGCAAAAATTACGTAAATTTTATTATGTTTATATTCCCCTCTTTAAGGATATTTTTATATTATTGTATGCAAAATCAACAGTAAATTGAAATTGCTTCAAAATTGAGAGCTTAAAAGGAAATGGAAAGCTAAGCTTTATAAAAACTTTATTTTGTGAACATTTGGTTAAAGAAAAAACTTGAAAAAATTAATCCAATTTAATCGGATTAAAAACTTGTTAAAAAAATTTTCTGTGTTGGTACACTATAAATATTCAAACGAAACATAACAATAGCATTGCGAATTTAGCTGAAACTTTTACATTCAGGAATTCAACTTTAATGAAACGGAAATGAAATTGTTTATTCTTCAAAAAGTTAAACAATTTAATAGGTCACCTACTAATATCTTATATTCTTAAATGGAATGCTGAAATGAATTCAAACTTTAATTAGGTTAAATTTGAAGTTTACATACATGTACGGAATTCAATAGAATTTTATTTTATGCACAACAAAATAATAAATAATATTCACATCAAATCACAGTAAACGGAAAATAGTTAGAGCTGGTGTGGATATGAGTACTACCAAAGAAAATAAAGTATAAAGAATGTGCATCTTAACATTTTTTGGAATATTTTTCAAAAATATTTCATGACGCGGGGGGAAAAAGATAGGAGGGAAGTAAACAGAAACGAAGAGCGTAACAATGCGTTGCTCTCATTCTTTGCTCTCATCGCGATGAGATCAAAGACTATAAATATATGAAGATGTTGCACTGCCAGTGCCAAATTTGTCGATGGCAGTACGGCTACTGCCACTTATTGTACTCAGAGAATTTATTATACTCAGAGAACGTATTGTTCTCTTCTCTAATTTATTCTCATATGCGTGTATACGTGTGTGCTTGTACATTGCCAAATAAAATAATAAACAAACTGAAAGATGTCTTGTTTTCACAAAATGTATGTGCAAATAGCCTGTGGAAAAAAATATTACCGTTTGTTTTATTGTAGGGTAAGAATATGTGTTTTATTGTTGTAGAAATGAAACTATATCGATTCGCACCGAAATAAAAAATCCACATTTTGTGTGGACATTTGAAACTGAAAAACTGTTTTATAAAAAGTGGGAATTTAAAAATTGTAGTGCATGCTCAAACAAAACGTTTAATAAATAAAATATATAATTAAAATCATAAATCATATTTTTAGAAGATATTGATAGGACTGGAAATATATCAGGAAGTACACATACCCCTGATATAGATGTCGCAGATATATACGATGAAAATAAAGAATATTTTAATGAAGGCACCGATTGTTTTACGTCCAACAATGTGCCAATTGAATTAACATCAAGTCGATATTTTGTTGATTACATAGCTCAACGAATATCTTGCGTTAAATGTCGTGTGGATATAATCAAACCAGCGCAAATTTTGTCATATCCTTCAGAAATGTTCGTTTATGCAAAAAATTATATAAAAGATTCCGACTTTGGAAGTTTGTGCGCTCCATCTGATTTATTTTTTGAAGTTTGCAAAATTCATATAAGTCTTCGAAAAAAATTTTTTAGAAAATAAATCTATAAAAAACAAAAAAACATTTGAAGTTGGCCAAAAAATACAAAAAATGCACAAAAAATACAATTTATTCCTTGGTTTGATGAAAGTAACGAATGTTATAAACACAGAATGGAGATGCTTAATTTACTAATTGTTGTTTTACTACGGAAGCATTCCACATGGGAAACATACAAATTCAAATTATCCAGTATGGAAAAAGTTAAAATTTTGAACCATTAAAATGATAAATAAATTTAATAAATACTAAACAGAAAAAGCATTCGTTTTATCACAACTTCATTCTATACAAAAATAGACACATATGGTAAATACATACATACATAATTGAATAGTAATATATAATTCGGTGCGAATCGATATAATTTCATTTCTACAACAATAAAACACATATTCTTACCCTACAATAAAATAAACGGTAATATTTGTTTTCCACAGGCTATTTGCACATACATTTTGTGAAAACAAAAAATCTTTCAGTTTGTTTATTATTTTATTTGGCAATGTATGTATACATACATGCACACACGTATACACGCATATGAGAATATACAATATGAGAATAACAATACGTTCTCTAAGTATAATAAGTTCTCTGAGTACAATAAGTGTACTGAGTCTTTTTTGTTATCTTTCTCTCAGTTAACATGAGAGTGAGAACGACGATTCAGCTTTAATAAGAAAGAAGCACAAAATTTTGTCAATTTTAAATACACTGTGTGCAACATCTTTACATATTTATAGTCTTTGGTCAAACAATAACAACGATCATACATATATAATCGTACATACGCATATACATACGTACGATGAGAGCAACACATTGTTACGCTCTTTGTTTGTGTTTATTTTTCTCCTGTCTTCCCTCCCTCATCAAGAAATGATTTTTAAAAGAGATTTTTGTGAGAGCGGGTGTTACTGGTACATCCCGCCATAAGAAATTTTACTTCTACATGATGCGCATTCTTTATATCCATATTCTTTGGTACTACTTAAAATGTTTCTATATTTTCATTTACACAAACATACGTACATATATAACTGGTCACTCCATCTATATTCTCATACCACTTATGTTTAAACTACAGTTTAAAGTCGACTCCAAACGACAGATTTTTGAGAAACTTTTTCATGACAATTTTATTTACTCTCAAAGTTTTTGCCAGAAATCTGCTGAGAGGAAGTCGCCAAAGAAATATTTTTTTATATTTCGTTATGTTCAAGATTACTGAGAGCTGGGGTTTGAACCGTGGCCTCACATCTAACAATCCAACACATTACCTAATAGACTACGACGACTTATACAAACACAGAAATTAAATAAGTTATACTATATAATGAGTCCATTTGAAAGGAAATATCTCCAAGACGATGTAACTAAGAGATTTTAGATGGCGTGAGAAGGCGATCAGCCATCCCTATACTAGTTCCTTTAGTACTGAGTTTTCCGAAGAACAACAACAACGCTGGTAAACTCAGCGAATTGCTGGCCTAAGTACCACCTTTATGAACCATAACTATAATCAGAACATAGAAAACGTATTGCGTTACGTATGTATTAGAGAGAGGGGTGACAGACACTTATACGTACTCTCGAAGCACTGCAGTATATTCCAGTTGGAAATCATGAAAGCTTTCTTTTGACAGCTAGACTGCCACAGAATTCCTTTCGAACGTCATATCGACGTCCAAGCTTTTTCTTGAATGTCGTTTATTCCATAGGTTTATTTGGATTATTTGGAGGACTCCATTATTTCAGTTTTGGCATTGGCCAGAAGGGGTCCTGTAATAAACAATCCTGTCCGTACTCCCGATATAATCGTGATAATGTTAAGCAATGCTTTACCATCTTTTCTTACTGATCCTTCTTAAAAATGATATGAATTTATGAATTTATTATTTGTATGTGTAACATTGTATCTTCGCTTTTGGATACACAACGAATATTTGGCAAATGGTTTTATACCTAAAACTGATGAAAAAAGTTATAAAATACCAAAGGCACGATTAGTTTAATTGCACGCTTTCGTATGACCATGGAGCTGTTGAAGCTTGATGCCAATAAGAGAAACACGATGATCGATAGCGTTTGATGGAAGACCATATATAAGATGAGATTTTGTGAATCGCAATGCAGTGCTCTAGTGGTACGTGGTATCTGCTATCGATATATTTATTATTTTCAAAAATTATTTGACTTCCGTATTTAGGTAATTGGACCATTTTATTTAAAATTTTATTCGGAATAGTTTTCAAGTAAGTAAATAAATGATGTTAACAATATTTATCCACTTATTTGTCCATTATGTCTCCTTCCTCATCATTTGAGACTTCAATTAACATTTTTAAAAACTTTTATGCCATGTCTAGGCACATTATTTACACCCTTAAATTCTGGCCTGTATTTTTGGAAACTTCTGTGAAATATTCTTTTTACAGCAAAAGTTTTTTTACTTTTTATTTCGTTTTGCTTGTGTTATAAAGTGTCCTCTTCTTTAGAAAAAGTTACTAAAATTTTAATATTCAGCACAGTTTTGTTGGCATTAAATTATGAAAATTTTCTTATATTGATAATAGAAAGAAAATAGCCCGAAGTAATAAAATTAATAGGAATTTAACTTGAGATTAAATTTTGCATTTAAATTTATTACTTTAATTTTATTTCACAAAATTTTAATATCACCTTTTGAGGGTTGGTATAAATTACTGCAATGTTAAGTATTGAGTAACTTTATTGCAGTCACCTTAAAAAAATTATGAATACTTAGATAGATACGTGGACTATCCTACAAGGAAATGAATTCATACAAAATAAAAAAATGAAAATTATTTCTTAAAAAAAAAAGAAAATAAAAAAATGTAACAAAAGTTTTTAGATTATAAAGCTGTAGGTTTTAAGTACTCTATGGTGGTGTGAGAAAATAGGTCGTAATCCTGACTGAAGGGCTGTAATGGCACTTGGCATCATTTTGTCGGTTCATAGTCTTCAATCGCGGGTAAAAACCATTCAACTATTAAACGACAGCCAACTCAGCAGTGTGTACAGCTCTTCCACACCATCAACATAATGGTCAACGGGCTTTAACTATTACTTGACTTGGATTTTATATATCTAGTGGTGCTAATTTAAATGCAAAATACGCCACAGTGAGCCATAGGACATGTCAAAATGCCATGTACTCGAAAATTGGAATTAATGAATGAAATCATTAAATATATAACTCTTTACTTACTGAATGGATGCTTTAAAATTAAATGTTAAATTTTGTTAAAAAATTTCTGCATATTTTCTTTAAACAGCAGTTAATTAATGATCAACCCAGAACTTAAATGCAATGTAAATGAGTCTATTAGATGGTCAAAAAAATTGTAATCAGTAACAAATTACAATATTTCACAGTAATTTTTCAAATAATTTTAAATTATATTCAACAAAATCAGACAAATTTAATGGTTTATTGTAACTGTCATACTCATTTTTTTCAAAAAGCTTCCTCAAGACTAAGCAAACGTTGTCTTATTATTTGTTTTACAAATTCTTTTTTTTTTCAATATTAATCTTCTGTTGTCTGTAATGCATATCCTGCATATTGTACTAGAAGACTGCAATGACAGTTCTATGACAAGATAGAAAACAAAAAAATTTTTTGCAGATACTTATTCTACCAATCTGGTTATGCATACAAAGGTAATAATTTATCATATTTAATGCACAATTCATCATGTAGTCGAAGTTACTACTAAACAGGGAGACTTGAAAGAAAGTTTTTATTTGCTTTTGTTGGAGCCGAATCGCTTATTGTAGTAGTTATAATACAATGTTATCCGGACATCTTATTTCCTGGTAAAACTCATTTTCACAAGCACTAAATACAAGCATCGGAAGGGAATGGAAACTATAGGGCATTCCAACAGAACCTTTCGAAATTTAAGAGTTGATAACGGTCATCTTGCTGCCAAATCTCTATTATTATCAATGCAGATTATTACTCTTCTTCAAAGCCACCAGACATCCACCTTCTTTGCAGACACTCTGTATATAGCAAACCACAATCACAAATCAATCACAAGCATTGTCAAACCTATCTAAACCAGATTTTGTTGTGGTACATTTTTATTTAATACTCTTCTTTCAAATGTTTATATGCCAGAAAAAAAACAAAAAAAACAGAAAGAAGAAAAGAAAATGAAGAAAAAGTTGCAATACCAGCACATTTTGCAACTGTTGAAATACAAAAACAGATTTTTTTTCTCTTAACCTAATAAAAAAAATGGAACAAAAATGGAAAACTATTAGTTGTCAAAATTGAAAAGTTGTGCTATTTACATGAGCATAAATAAAAAGGTTTGGTAAACAAAAAAAATTAATGAAAAATTTAAACAAAGGGACATTCGAGACAGGCTACATTAAGCACGTAAGAAATGTTTTAAGAGTTACCAAAAGTGAATGGCTAAAATTGTTTAAATAAATAAAAATGGCTTAACGGAAGCCCATATTTAGGTTTGCAATGCAAGCTTAAGGTAAATAATTGTCAATAACGGCTGGTGTAAAAACAGGATACTAACCAAGCATTTCATGCATATCGGCATAGACAAGTAGAATACCAATCGTACTTTCTATAGAAAGTCAGTATCTTCTACAAGCTTCCTTAAATTCTTTCAGTCTAGTGCTCTGATACGAGCTATGTCTGGTATAGTGTCGTCTTAAAAGTAAGCTTAAGAAAACTAGGCAATGACGTTTTGATGTCTTCAATACATGCCATACATTCATCGTGTTCCACCACGCCTATACGGTTCAAGTGTACATGTAAGGCGAAGTGTGAGTATGTTCATTAGTGTGCTGTAGTATTTCTTATTCAGCTTTAAAATATTCTTAGTTTTCCCCTCATCGGTATCGCCGTAGACTATCTTCGTAATTCTTCCTAGAATGTCCTTGTTCCACAATAATCCATGTGACATTTCTACCCACTTTTCCAGCTTGGTCTTTAATGTGATGAAATTACGATCTAGGTAGCCAGTTCACATTAACTCATAATGCACGGGCAGAATATCTAAAGTGGTATGAGCCCTGTTGCACGTAGTGCTGTCAGATTGAACCACATGTTATTCGTGTCCTGATCATCTAATTCAGGCTAAAATAAACTAGTAATCATCAACTTATAGTGCTTGCCGTTTAGAGTAATGGCTTGTACAACGTTTTTCTCAAAGAAATATTCACGAATGACACCGCCATGCCAAAATCCTCACCAAACAGAAAAAAAACTTTTACATTTATGAGACAAAAGTTCGTATAGATTTAGTTAAACTCACAAAGCGATTCTTAATTAATTTCTATGTTTGTATTTTGGCATTGCGGTATAATAAAAAACAGTTTTCTCCTGAGTATTAAATATATGCTAAATGCTATTTATGAGAATATCGTATTACCAGCTTTTGTAGAATTCATTCGTTTAAATAAAAAAAAAAAAAATAATTAATAAAAAATTTATTTATTTATAACATCCCACAGTGAATAATTGTGTAAAAAATGCAATAAATTTTATTCCATTAAAATAATATTAAAATAATTAATTAAAGAGAAATGTACATTTATATTCAAAGGTATTCTGCTTGAGGGAAAATGAAGTATGCCATGCAAATAAAACGTAATAATCAGTTTTTATTTATAATTAGAAACTAATATCAATAATAAACATATTTCTAATAGAAATAATATAAATAAAAAATCAAATACAGATATTAATGTAGTCAAATATATTAATAATCAAATGATTACATCACGTTAAATAGAATTTTAGATAACAATTAGTAATAACAATAATAATTAATATACATAAATGTTATTTATAACTAATTAATGAATTTATTTTATTGGTAAATGTTTTAAAAAAAATCTAAAATTGTTTTAATTAAGTAAACAACTATTAATTAAAATAAATTTAAAAAAAAATTAAAAAAAAACGTTCTGCAACATGCGAATGAATAGTGCATGAAAATCTGTTTCAGAAGATGAAATTAAAATTTCCTTTTAAAATTGCAGGGCTGTTGGAAAGCGATATATTAGGCTATAATTTTGACGTTAATGATGGTAACCTTGTGAGCGAGTCCTAGTTGATTGCAGATAGTGTATAATACAGTAGTTTTATTGTAGGGCTTGTCCTATTTTAATATACCTATACTTGCAGTAAGGCGTAATAACCAAAGGACATACAGTGAGCGTCAAAGGAAACTGTACATTAAAAAAATATATACATATATATAGATTATTTTATTTTAAAATATACATTAATAAATTATTTTATTTTAAAATTGTTTCATTGCCAGCTTTTAAAATTGAATAAAAAAATCAAAAAATTTCGAAATATTGTCAAATTTTTCGGCCACTCTCCTTAAGTGGTAAAAGTTGAATTTGGTGATTGTTAGAATTGTATCCTTAGTTTCTTTTGGCGCTCACTGTACGTTTAGTCTTACATATCCACTTACTCTTTAACATAAGAGTATGTTGTAGAACATTATTGGTATTAATATTGTTACGAAAATGGAAACGGTGTACATCATTTAACATTAAAACGAGCAAAAGCTACACAAACAAATACAAGGAACTTGTTACAACTACATCACCAACATCAGTATGAGAGAAAAGAAGATAAACGAGTAAGCGAACGCAACAACAAGCAATGTGAACAAAATTCACAAAAAATAATAAAGTCGCGATAGAGTTCACGAGAAAGCGAAAATACAAACATTCTACTTCAAGAATGTTTGTCAGACTGTTTGCGTGGGCATATAAAAAGGCAAGAGAAAGCAGGCAACGAGTAGTAAGAATTCAGTAGTGCGAACAATAAAGAGTTTAATTGTAACTAAACACATTTGTTTTTATTTTGTTTGCAATCAACGAACTCATATTTTAAACGTTTTTAAAAAGGTAAAAACGTAACAATGTCTATCTAATATGTGAGAAAAATTTATTTATTTTATTTATTCATTCAGGCGTAAATACAGTACAACAAGATATCATCTTATTTAATAGTACTGCTAAGGATATAGGCATAACAAAATATAAGAAAATACAAAATAATAACGTTAAAAATAAATTAACATAACAAATATTATTAAAAACAAAATTTATAATTATATTAAAAAAAATATGATTGATTAATTACGTATGTGCATTATGTTCATTCAAAAATTTAATTATTGCAGTCTTGAAATGCTTATACTGGGTTCAGACATGCACCTTTATTGCGTAAATCGCAATAAACGGCATTATTGATTTCAATATTTCATATAAAATTTCAATTAATTATTGGCCAATAAATTCATAAATTGTTATAATATTGATAAAAAACTTTAAATACAACACTGTCATAAGTACGTTCAGTGAGCAGATTACATTTTTCCGAACGCTTTCTATTAATATTTGACAACTCAAATGTAAACAACGACAAACAAAAAATGGAAAGTCAGCAGAAATGTTTGTATTTTATATTGAGTTTCATATCAAATTTTTCTTTCTCATCCTTCTGAGAAAAGCCACTTTGGAGTCAAAAGTAGTTCCTATTAACCGCAACAGCTTGGCGTTTCGGTTAATCATTAGCAATACCCTTTTAAATGTTAAATTGTTTTCCATTTTTTCAAAAAAATTTTTTGGCACTAATTTTCGCGATTAAATTAAAAGCAATGTTGTTGAAGCAATCAGCTATTTTGTTTACCAGCTGTCGAATAAATTTTCGTATATTATATGTCTGAACGCTAAAAATATTGTTCTCAATAAACCGAATATTGATTTAATAAAAGTGCATGTCTGAACATAGTATTAGCATTGCTTAGTAATTGTATATTGTTTGGGAGTTCATTCCAGAGACGGATTGCATTGATGTAAAAGTGTCTCTCAGATATCTGCCTGCGGTATCTAACGCTATTAATTCTCAAGCCTCTATTAGATCTTGAAAAAACTAATCTATCAAACAAATAATGGGGTTTCTTAATATAGATGATTTTATGTAGGTACACCAGAGTACGGCATTTCAACAAATTTTCAAAAGATGTATTATAGATTCTATATGAGAACTCAGATATCCTACTGTACCTTGTACGACCAAAAATATATCGAGCAATACTGTTATAAGTGACCTTGAGCCTGTTCCTACTTACTGAGTCGCAACTAGAAAACAGTTCACATCCGTACAGCAGAGTGGGGATGAGATATGTTTTCGCGAGCAGCATACGAATATCAAACAGTGAAGAAATTATTTTTATCTATTATACTTAAATTAAATGTTAAATGGATTTTATTTATTTCTTTTTCTTTTTTTTTATTGAATTTTTAAGCACATGCATGCATACACACCACTCTATGATACTTTAAATGTTCACGTAATGCCTTTAAAATGGTATGTATAGTACATCGTCACACGCAAGCAATAATTATAATGCAAAACTCATTGAAAAACGTTTGGCCAAAGCAATAACAAACTACATTCTAACTTTAACCAAAATTGTTTATTTGAATTGTTTCCAGTGGCCAAAACCAGAGTCATTGTGTGCAAAATTATTCTGTTCAAGTACACCGCATGCATTTGCTGCTGTTGAAATCAATTAAAACAAACATAGAATTTATTTTTGTTCTCAATTTGAATGTTTATTTAATGAATTAACAAACTGAAATAACAAATGGAATACGTAAATATGTTTGCTGAATATTTTGTAACACGTTTAGAAATCAGATGGGGAAATATGTTAAATTAGAACAGATATGCAATATACATATATGCAATGTGCATATAATAAATGGAATTTAAAATTCTGTGGAATTTAAAAATTTGCAAAACTTAATACAGTTTTAAATAATAGTTGCATTAAAACTAAGGGAATAGGATTTTAATATTGGTTTTTTTTTAATAATTTATGATTGAAAATAAATCACATTAGGTTCTTAACAGTATTTTTATAATATTTTCAGTTTTCAATGAAAAAAACTCATCAAATTGGGAAATCACTCCGCCTCACGTTAGATAAAGAACACGTCATTTTATATTCCAATAAAATAATATATTGGGTCTTCTTCAGGAATATTTAGTAATGAATTGTTAAAAAAAATAAAATAAATTGCATTTCATAACATATTCCGCCATGTATTTAACCACACAATTGTTTTTCCTGCTGATTTTCATGAAATTATTTTCGTATCTTGCATGGAAATTTAATATTTCAGAATGCTTTTATAATACGTTTCTATTCAATTGTAAACACAAATATAGAAAATATTTTGCTCATATGAAATCTATCTGCCTGTAATGCAAAGATACTAAACCTGATAAACACAGACAAATCTACTCGTAGATTATACATACATATTATAGTGAGAAAGTGTGTAAATACCTTGAAGAATTGAAAACTCAGTAAACTCAGTTAAAACTCAGTAAAGTTCATTTAAAATTGCTATGTATCTGTGGGGTCGCTATAAAAACAATTTAGACATAATATTTGTTCATATCTTAAAATTCTCGGTAAATGTATTTAATGCCATGGAAATTATAATTTTATTTTTTATATAAAATAATAAACACTGTCTAAATAAATTTTAACTTTTTTTTATAAAATTGCATAAATTTTAAGCGATGTAAACTGTAGTTGAAATAGTATTTTTTTTAAATTCTTGTTCTACTTGTCATTACAGTTATTTCTAAGACATCTTAATCTTGGTTTCTCCTAATAACTGACTTAATTGGTCTTTACAACCCTTTATCTGGGAGTGTAAGAGGCTGCTAAGCGGTCTTATGGCAGATTTTCGGGTCGATTTATTCTGCGCACCTGGTACCTTAAACTGACATGACCAGGCTCAGCTTGGTAAGCTATGTTAGAGGAGAAGTCTAATGGTTTTTCCACCTTTATTTTCTTTCCTTATTTACTTTCCTTTCATTCTTTCTTTGCATTTCCAAGTTCTATACAAACAATCAAAATACCACTAAAATTTTCGATACGTATTACAGGAATCTCATAGAGTATTGCATGATATATCATGCTGATATATCATGTAAAACAATGCATGAGTACAGATGCAACATCGTTCATAAGACCATCGATGCTAAAAAACATATTATCATTGATTTATCGTTTGCATCCCTATGTATTAGACCCTTTTCAAAAGATAAAAAAAACCTATGAATAGTTGTTTATAGCAAACAATCTTTTAATTTTTTTGCCTTACTTGGCACTTCAATATACATCATAAATATAAAATAAATACAGCATGCGCATAACTGCCGTGCCGTAAGGAATCGAAAAATAATGTACGAAATTATTAAATTTATTTCTGATGTATTTTTGGCACTAAAATTTCGATTTTAACTATCGCGAAAATAAATGCCTGCAGGCGTTAGATATTGACAAATAAATAAATTTCACTGGGTCATAAGTGAATAAAACAAAAAAAAAAAAACAAAAATAACAATCCTTGCCAATTGAAA
The DNA here is from genome assembly GCA_927399465.1 of Sarcophaga caerulescens. Lineage (NCBI taxonomy): Eukaryota > Metazoa > Arthropoda > Insecta > Diptera > Sarcophagidae > Sarcophaga > Sarcophaga caerulescens. The sequence goes on along the minus strand of OV656872.1, from coordinate 136,504,832 downwards.
TAGTTTATCAAAAGAAATTTGAAAAAATTAAGTTTCTCTTTCTCTCTTTAAGCCAATGTGTATATATTTCAGAGGTTTTCGACGTACTTTAGACAATTAAATATTTTTTGAAAACCAAGAATTATTTAATATCATGTTGTTAAATAACTTATAGATTTATATCCACATTACGATCAGGCGTTTACATACATACGTACATACAGACATACATACATACATAATTGGACATTAGAACTTTTCAGTCAGGTTTACGCCCTAGCTTCTCAGACCACCTTTGTTGTTTGTGTTAATGTTATACACGAGATTCAGATTTTTTTATCATTTTTTTTTTGTTAGGTACCCGTATATACTGTCTTCCACAAAAAAATCTTCATAGCACTACAGCAATACACTGTAAAACTAGCGGCCAGTGTTGGACGTACATAAAAAACAGAATTATGAGCTGCCTGTAAGAGTGTAAGAGCATAAGAGTTTAATCTAGTTGAGTTGCAATAGAAATTATTTGACCAGCATTTAATCATGTTACGAACAAAACCGTTGTATTTTTTTTTTTAATTCAAGATTACATGCATGCATTAAAGGAAATACAATGTTTATATCGCTATTGATTCGGTTGGGGCTGTTTTATAAGTACTTAGCATTAGTCTCTGTAACAGTGATACTTCATTGTTATAAAAATCTCATATTTAAATTCATAATGCTTAAATCACTGTCTAAATACTGTATGTGTTACCTGTAAAATCCAATAAATAAACAAATGTAATCAGAAATACAAACATGTTCATAATTCGCTTTTCCATAAAAAGCAAAGAAACAAACACGTTATTATGTGTCTACGCTTGTTTGTGAAACTCTTAGTAATGGTTTATAAGCCATATATATATAATTTTAATGAAATAAGTTGCACAGAAACCATTACACGTACCCAAGTCTGAGTATCAGCAATGGGAATAATTTACATATTTGACTTTTAAAATTCCATGCGACCAATAACAAACGGATGCCAAATGTAATGCACGACAATTTTATGAAAATTCTCTAACCAATACCTGCTCAAAAGAAAAAGCCAACAATTTGAGGTTCGTTTACTTCAACATGAAAATTGAAATTGCCGCTACTGGAAGTTTAGAAATTTGTATTTGTTTTTCTTTTGTACTGTCTTTCATTTGTAGTTGGATTATAATTTGATTACGCCTACCAACTGGCGAAATAAAATAATTCTATTTTCACATACGTTTTGATGACATTTTGATTACTCGTTGCATGTTCAAAGAACTTTGAAAATTTGACAATTTTTGAAAAAAGATTTGAAATTCTGTTTGATTGAAAACTTTAACTATAACTATTCAAATTCTACAAATGTGTTTTTCTCTATTCGAGCATCTTATACATGCCTCATAACTACTTCTACTTAAAGGAAGATTATTTTACATTTGCCAAATTCTATTGAACGATTTTTACAGGCAAATACAAAAAAAACTTATTTCAATAATTGACTTTTTCATATAGCTTTGATGTTGTTCTTGGTTAGAATATTGCCCAAATCATGCTAACGATCGTATAGGGTTTCTTTTTACAGCGCTTTCTATATCTAAATTTAAAACAAACAAAAATTTTCTTCACTTGAAAGGTCTCTTGATGTTATTGTGTATTGGATTATAACGTTTTGGAATTGTAGGAATTTACTTTGTTGCTTGCGAAATTCATAGGATACTTCGGCCATTTCACGATCAAAATTTGCGCTGAACGTTTTCACTCTTCTCGATTAAAAACCATCAACAAGACAATGAAATGTACGTACCAAAGAGAATATTGCTGGCTGCTATAGCGTAATGTATTGAAAACAATGCCGTAATGGAGATTCGTCGTCATTCTCAAATTGTTGGCCTTTGTTCTTAGTGTACATGCCAATTGTTGCGAAAGAATCTTGGATTACGTGCCTATAAATGACAGTACAAAGAACAATTGAAGCTAAACTATCACCTTTTGTATTCCATTTTTGCTTACTAGGCTCATTTGAATTTGACCGAAGATTATGAATATTCGGTCTATATTGGTACGGCAAAAAAGTAAAATTGCTGCATTTGGAACAAAGGCAATCCTCAAACCTTCAATGAATCACTATTACATCCATTAGAATTGATTGCTTTATCTATTTACACGCTGTTGACATCATTGGTTCTTATTTCTTACAAAACGGTCTGCGGCAAGCTCTGATCAACTAAATATTGACGACATAAGCAGCGCAACTTGTCATATAGTACGCTTATCCTAAACATGGTTCTGTCCTCTTGTTCGTGTTATTTATCGCCTCTGGAGGCTTTACATTATATAAAGTTTATAATAAAATCATCGTATTAAATAATCTCCCATGACCAAATTTAAATTTCCAATCATTTATGGCTAAACCTAAAACTGTACTCTCATATTGAAATTTCCAATCATTAAAGTTACTAATATACATACGAATGTTTACTGAAGCAGTTAATTAATTTTAATTATAGAGATTTATGGTTTGTTCGTTCTTGTCCCCAAGATATACAATTAGTAGCTTAAGATGCAGCGATTAATTGGTTTGTGTGAAATGTTATTCAATAAATAATTTTAAATTAAAGGAAAGCAATATTTTAGGAACTAAAATCTGTTATTGTTTTCAACTTAATTTTTGATTAAATGGACGCTATTTAATATAACGTATTATTATTTGATTTGCTTTCATTTTGTAATAGTTCTATGTAACTTGAAAACCGTACGAGTATATTGCAAAATCAATTAAAATGCATTACAAATGCGTTACAAATAGATTTCAAAAAGGTGTTACAATAAGAGGATAATTAATAAAACCTGAAACCACTAATTCATATTAATTAAGTTCATTTGTTAGTTAACTGGGGTTATATAATATTGCGCGTATCTGTAATCTTAACTTACTGTGTTATAAATAACGTCTTGGCTTCTTTGCTGTAAAACTTTCGTTTGATGCAAAATTACAGACAAATAATCATCAGCATCGTCGGCAGTACGCAAATTCCATTAAAAAATAAACACTTCCACTGGCCCTTGAATAATTAACTGCGTAAACAACTCTTTTCAATTTTGTGTAACTTTTCCATTAAGATGCAGAAGCCTAACGATGTTGCAAATTTTCATTCGGCGTCAGTTGTCCATAATACTTTAAGACGATGTTAATCAGGACGTCACTGTTAACGGCAAAGTCTGTATGTTAATGATTACAGACTTCTTTGGCCTAAATTGAATGACCTAGGCATCAATGGAATATTATTTCAAAGAGACGGCAGTACTACCACACAACTCATGCCACATAGAATGATTTCCAAGAGCGATTAATTTGTTTACCATATATTTACATACGTTGTTTTTTTTTAATTTAAAATATTCCATACACACATTCATAATTGGTCATTACAACCCAGTCAGTCAGGACTTCGTCCTAGCTTCTCAGACCACTTATGTTGTGTGCTTTACTTTTATACATGAGTGGCGGAACCTACAGTTTAAAGTCGACTCCGAACGACAGATTTTTGAGAAGCTCTTCATGGCAATTTTATTTACTCTCAGGGTTTCGCGAGAAATCTGCTGAAATAGCAGTCGCCGAAGAAATATTTTTTCATATTTCGTTTTGATTCCTGAACTGGGATACGAACCCGGGGTTTACGTCTAATAAGCCAACACACTACTTACTAGATTATGGCGACTACTAAAAAATATTCCATTGCGCACACAAAAGAAAGTTGATAAAAGCGAGTTGAAAACGAAATAAATGTTTGAATAGTATAAAATAAAATTTAATTAAAACAAAATTTCTCCTTCACAGTAGTAACAATATAATGTTCTAAGTTTAGTCTCTTAAAGTATATGTTGTGAAACACATGTGGCGATAATATACTGTGAGTAATTTTAAACTATTATTGTGGAGAGACAATCTTAATATCTAAATTATTACACACCAGTTTTTGCTAGCAATAGGATTCAGAATCTTAATATTTACTATAATCTGCTAACATGTACAGTTTTTTCTTCATCCCCTCTATAAACCAGACTTTGACCCGTCTCTCTGTTTAACCACGTGTTTCAAACAATGCAGAGTGTTCGAAGTGACCATGATTTGTTCTTGATTTCCTAAATTAAAAAAGAGGGAAAGAGAAGATAAACGGTGGTCTATGTACAGTAAAGTCTTGGAATCGAATTGATGTAATGCTAATTAGAAATATTTTAACAACTTATAATTAAACAATTTTTTTGTTAGCGTACTAAACACCGTACTAAAATGTTATGAATTCATCATGAATTAAAACAATAATAACTTTTATTTCTGCTCGAAAAAATAAAAGTCAAAAAATAACTTTTATTTCTGCTCGTAAAAATCAAAGTCAAAAAACTGTTATTTCCACCCGAAAAAATAAAAGTCAAAAAATAACTTTTATTTTTGCTCGAAAAAATAAAGATCAAAACATAATTATTATTTTCTGACTTTTACGATAAAAGTTATAACAGTTACGGTCCCTGAAATAAAGCAATTTATTTGTATTTAGAAATTCGCCATTAAATTCCGAATAATATTCCGAAATATAAACGTACACCATACGAAATATAAACGTACAACTATTTAATACAATACATTTGTACACAGAAAGAAACACGGCGTGCTAAAATCAACTTTTCTATTCTCAATTTAAGCCAAAAAACGTGCTTGAAAAATTAAGCCCGTTTTGGCTATTGTTTGCTTAAAACAAGCAAAAAACGGCATTGATGTGAAAAACTAAACCTTATATTACTAAAATCAACACTAAAAAGCTCAAATCTATCTAAAAAAGTGTAATTTTGACCTATTTGTTATTTGAGTTATGGAATTGTGGGTTTTAAGTTCGAAAGTAAAAATTTTAATAATTCTCCTTTAGTTCATGTGTTTTATACAATATATATCCAACAAAATGTCGTATTTTTCGCAAGTTGCATTTCTTTGGTAGATGACTTGGATTATTCCGGTCGATGACTTGCATTTTTTTGTGTGGATGACTTGCATTTTTTTCAAATCAATCGATTTTAGGATTAAATCAAGTACGAGTTCGAGCTTAAATCAAGTTCAAAATTCTTGAAACAAGCTCGTTTTTGGATAAATTTAGGTGTAAATCAAGTATAATTTAGGGCTTAAATCAAGTTCATTGTGCTCGAATAAAGTACGATTTGCCTCAATTCGATCCCATTTATAAGTTAATCTAGCCTAAATCAACTTTATAATTCTTGAAACAAGTGCGCTTAAGGATTACTTCAACTTCTGATTCTCTTGAATCAAGTACGAAGTCGATCTTAAATCAAGAAAAAATATGCTTAAACCAAATACATGATGAGATCACTTTGATCCCAAAAAGGCTTAAATCGCGCTAAAATCAACACTTTTGTACTTGGCTGATTCGGGCTTGATTCAACTCTTTTGTACTTGATTCAAGCCAAACCGTACTTACCGTACTATTGTGACCGATATGGATTGATTCAAGCCCGGATGGCTTGATTCTTTTTTTCAGTGTAGAATATTTTCTAAAATTAAATAAAATTCACGCATTTACAACTGATGCATAAATACCTACAGACTGTGTACGAAAAAATTATTAATGGCAGAACAGTGTGCGCAAAAAAAAAAAACTACAAAGGCAGTGACAGGCTTCTGCTTATTTTATATTACAGGTGTTTTAATTTGAATAATGCGAATTGATTGTTAATTAGGATCAAATAGGGTTTTAAATAGGTCTGTTTGCTATGTAAACGATTGTCGTAAATACAAAATTATTTAACAGTTTTACGATTGTAGGAAGTATAAAATGCTTAAAAATTCTTCGTCTTCAGTCTGTTTAAACGTATAAATTGCTATGTAATTTTGAAATACAAACACAATTATTATTTGTTATTTATTTATCTTTTTTCCCTTGTTTCATTGTTTTGAAATGTTACACATCATAAATTTTTTATTTGTTGTTATGCGCAATTATCTTTTTTATATTAAACATACATACATGTAAGATTGTAGCAGTTGGTCAGGGCAATCATTCAAATACTCTAAATTACAACATAAAACAGTAAAGAAATAACATATATTCACATAATTTTAAAAACTTTTTAATCAGAAGATAACAATGGAGTTTATAAGCTGTAGTTGAGATGCTGTAGTGTAGTAAGTGGTGTGTTGGCTTATTAGGGGTGAGGTCATGGTTCAAACTCCATGTCAGACATGTCAAACAAAACGAAATATGAAAAAAATATTTCTCCTGCCACATACTCTCAGGAGATTTCCGTCAAAAACTCTCAGAGTATATAAAATTGCCAACCTGCCTTTACTTTCTTTGAAGTTAGGATTGCTAACAAAATAATTTCTGCATTTTTTTTATTGTTTTTTTATTTTGTTTTGCATTCATTAACACCTTCGCGGACAGTTAAATTCTGTGTTGTCTCATTGTGGGGCATGGAGCGAAATCATTAGAATCAAGAATATAGTCATATTTAGTCAAATTTTTTAATAATTTTATTCAACGGCTAATGCCGTCTTGTCCCAGCGATAATGTCAAGTTGGTAGCACAGGACACTCATTTTAACAAACCATAATTTAACATTAACTTTACTGGGGGAGCTACCGTTTTGTTCAAATGATAAATAATATTGGCGACGGTATATGCCGTCCTGTCCCATAATTTTGAACTGAAATTGACGGCATATGCCGTCTTGTCCGCGAATGTGTTAATCAAGTTTTTCCACAAATCAAGCTACTCAATCCATTTGACGTTGCATTTTTTGAAAAGCATGTATTTTGCGTAATGTAAATGAAGGAATTTGGGATAGGATAGAAATCTTTTTAGCTTATTTACAGATTCGAATTCAAAATTTGTATGTTTGTAGACAACCTATTTGATCACTGTATCACCTCAGCTACTAACGAGTGGCATTATTTGAAATTTTTGATGATTTTAGTTTTTGAATGAAAATTCCAATCTATCAGTACGTAGGGATTACGAAATAACGATTGATATAAATAGTTAATTTTTTTATTTTTGAGAACACTGACTCATCAATGATACCGCAAAGCATAATAATAATCAAAAAATAATTTACATTTCATTTTTTTTTGTGTTTTTTGTTTTTGTTTAACAAAAATTTAATTATAAAATAGTTTTAAATTTTGATGCATAAATAAAATTGTAATTTGTTCACTTATAATTTATTGACCAAACTAGAAATTAAAAATGAAATAAATTAATGTCGTTTAGTTTAATTTTGTTTTAATATTCGCTTTCAAATATCAGCATTTACTCATATATAATTCGTTTATGTTATGTGTTGTTGTTAAAACAATTTATGTACATGATAACATATTATTTTCACACTAATTAGGAGTGTAAATAATAAATAATTAGTTTATTCTAATAAAACTATTTAAAAAATTTTGTTTTTCTAAAGTTGATTATAATAATGGGAGGTATGGAAAAAAAGTCGATGTGTTTAACATTTTAAATATTTACAAGTTGTCACACAGGCACTTGGCGATTACCATTTGGCCGATTTACGTCATCCATGTCGGCGAATTTCTTTTTTCTGCCGCTTAACAGAAGAATGTCTATAGACTGTGTATACACAGTTTACATTTCCGGTAGATAGGTGATTGTAACAGTCGTCTTTAATATTGTTAATGAGTCTAGCATTGAATAACGGTAAGTTTGATATCACATGTAATTATTTTGTTGAAGAACAGTTTCCATTTCAATAGTTTTTTTTAATACCATCCATCCATCCATCGCATGCTGATCAGCTGGACGTTTCAGGAATGGGAAAGATGTATTATGATGATTATGATTATGTATTATTATGATTATGATCTATGTTAATATTAATATTTTAAGCAGCGTATAAATGTTCCATATTCCTTTTCTTGAATTTGTGAGGTTTTTTGTTAACCACTCTTGCATAGGATATTGCTCTACATTTAAAATCACTGATTATCTGTCATTGTAATTAAAGTTTCCGTAGTCTACTAGGTACTGTATTGACTTATTAGACGCGAGCTCTTGTTTCAAATCCCAGCTCAGACACCTCGAAAAAACCCTTTGTCAGGGGAATGGTCGATAGGTTAGCGTTATAATTTGAATTTGTTGGGGTTTTGTTAACCACTCTTGCATAATATCTTACTCTACATGTAAAATCGCTGATTATCTGTCATTGTTATTAAAGTTTCCGTAGTCTACTAGGTACTGTTTTGAATTATTAGACGTGACCTCTTGATTCATATCTTAGCTCAAACATTTAAAAAAAAAAAATATGAAATAAAAATTTTTTTCGGTAGTCTTTTGGCAAAAACTCTGCGAGTAAATAAAATTACCTTGAAAAAAATCCCAAAAATCTGTCGTTCGGAGTCGACTAATGAATAAAATTAACACGCACAACATGGACAATGTTTGAAGCTGATTCGTAGTCTCGCCTGACGTGTTGTAATGATAAGTTAATTTAGAAAAAGTCTGAATTGATTTTATTATCTGTTTATATATTAGCAGATAGTTGTGTATCTACAAGCTAGAGTGGTGTTATTTGTTTAGTCTTAAATCAAGATTGTCTTTTTTTTTTCTTAAATGTTTACGTTAACATTGAGTGAATACCTAGATATAGTCGCAGCAATGACATTGGTCTCTTTTCGAAATCATTGCAACTTTCCCATGCCTTAAACTCAAGCATTTATTTAATAAGCTGGTCATATAAATGATGCAATTACAAATGTAATATCGTTTATCACAATCAGCTAAATTTACATTTCCTGCCATATAATCAACCCGTTCATTTGAACCCAAAATCCTTTAATAACACTTAGCAAACGCCTTTGCAACATAAATATAAAAATATAATTGAATGCAAAGTTTTTAATAACGAACATACGAGTAATAAATTGAAGAATACCTTTAATTAAGTATCGCATTAAGTTTACTTATTAGCATTATTATAATTTTTCCAAAAAATATTAGTTAATAAGTTATCTGCTTTAAGAGGACGTTTAAAGCGGATAAATTTTGTATTTAAATTGTTGCAATTTTGATTTAAGCTAATTTATAAGCTTTCATTTAAATTCATATTAAATTTATTTACGTATCTTTACATCCTATTGAAAATCGCTTAATTTTCTTACAGTTAAATTAGTACATTTGCCATTTACTATGTATCGATTGTTTTTGTTCTTTCAACAGTATTGTCATCGCAATCATAAATTCAGCAGATAGACATCAAGTTATTGCAAATGTATAATAAATGCATATACCCTCATGCGAACTGATAAGTGTACACTTCAGGATGTCAAATGAAAGACAATGTAGTAAAGTATGACAAGTATTATTTCATACATATTAAATATACGACAAATTTTACATTACAAAATATTTTATGGTCATGATTGGATTTTCACTGAACTTGGCAAATAACTTTTTTAAATGGTTAGCAAATAATTTTGATTTTTCGAATATAATTTCTTGTCTCATTTGTACTGAGATGTGCTTTGAACACTATTGTACACACTTTTTGAATTGAGTAGTTCCATTCAGCTGTTCATCCCTTGATACTCTCTTCCATTCTGACAAGTTTCGACAGATAAAATTAGTATAGCACTCGGTATGGACCCCATGTGTCCTCAGTTTTGTTGTAAAGAATGTTTCAGCAAACAGCCACAAGAACTTCGTTATTATGTTTCTGTAATGAATGTCGTTGCTAGTCACTGAAATTTCAGTCTCGTTTTCAAAACAGTAAAGCCCATCATGTCGCCTGACAAAAATCCTTACCATACATATAGTTGCTCGTTGTGGATGTATTGTTCTCTGTGCACCAAATTCGACAAATTTTATGTATCCACTCACATACGTTCTTGTCCATAAATGCCGACGATTTCTCACAAAATATTTACATCACTGTAAGGGTTCCGGGACTTGAAGATATCGTTGAAAATTACATGATGAGCAGTGTACAAGGGCTGTTACAGAACTCGCAATCTATGACATGTTATAGTGCATAGGTATTTCGATTGCCTCAGTAAATTTGGATATTAATCGCTCTTTCTGCAGGCAGGCTCAAAGGGTACGAGCAATATTGATAGACTCTGTTGGACGCCTAAGAAGAATACTCTTTCACTTCATTTTTTAAATCGCATGCCCATTCATCGCATTGCGGCAAAAGGCTTATGCAGAAGCTGTGTTCACAAATTGATACGAAGTATCCTCGAAAGTTCATGATATAATACATTTATTTGAAAACAATTCATTATTTCTGATATTTGGTAGGGAACCATTTTAATTTCATAATTTATAATATTTTAATACCCATGTATTATTGTATTCCAAAGAAATGCACGCTCTTAACTTTTCATTCATTTTCAGTTCATCTTTACAAACAAAATGTATTAGACATTAAGTCTTCGAATAATAATTATGAGAAAATTCTGCTGAATGAAAGCAATGCACTCCATGAAGCTCTTATTAATTCTTTTTCAGTGAAATATCCTACTAGGGTAATAAAAAATTATGGTTTTTCTTTCTTCAGTTTTATATTGAAAATTTGTTAATACAAATTAAAGATAATATTAAGGATGTAATCAATGTGGCCAGATCAGATTTTTTCTTAAATGCATTTAGCCTTTTTAACTTTTTCTGTTGAGTTGATATGGGCGAAGTACCAAATGAAGATAAGGTTACAATATTAATATAAGAAGGCACCTTTTTACTGCCTTAATACCTTGACGTCAATCTAAAAATCCTACTATTAACGTAAAAATCTTCTGCGCTAATAATCCATAAAGATTAGAATTTTAATCCATCAGGTGGGCACATCACACAATGCACAAGGGCACGCATTGTTAACATGCCTATTGAGTGAAATGTAAAATTTTTTTTCCAAGCATTTATGTATGTGTATATGTTTTATTTCTTAATCTGATATCATTCGCTACCTGTGATGTCTTGACATTATAAAAAAAGTATGTACAAAAGGCAATCAAGAGTAAAACAGTGAATGTGAACGCAGTGAATGTGAATACAGCAATATCAGTATAAATTGATTTCGAATGAATGCTTGACAAAAGCAATGAAACAATGTACATTGAGCAAACAAGAAAGCAGTCAAAGCGTTCTCTGGTATGAATAATAGAGGTCATCATGACGTATATTGTGACTACTAAGTAGTTTTGCGAAACTAAAAATGTTCTTTTATTTGTATTTTAATCGTATTTTTTTAGTGCGAACATTGCTCTTAAAATAGAATTTGAAGTGTAATTAGTGTTGGGAATCCCGGGATCCCGGGGTCCCGAAATCCCGGGATCCCGCAGTTTTTAACAACCCCGAAATCCCGGGATTGAGCACTTAATCCCGGGATTTGACTTTTTAAGCCGCAATGAAAAAAATTGTATATTAGAACTCTTTCTAATTCGAATTTCCAGGAATTTTAATCTGTTGTTTCAATGTATTAACCGCTCTGAAATTAGAAACAAAACTTCGCCAACAAAAAACGATGTCTTGCAAAACTATGTTACGGCTGAATTTGGAAAGCAACTAACTCTAATAAAAGACTGTAAAACTAGGTGGAGCAGCCTTTTGTTAATGCTGGAACGTCTTTATTTATTAAGAAATTGTGTACAAAAGGCATTAATAGACATAGGTCCACCTGAAGGTGAATATTTTGCTTTATCCAAAGATGAGATTAATATGGTATCCGCAATCATTAGTGCTCTTGTCCCAGTTAAAGCAACAGTTGACGCCCTTTGCCATCGGGATGCTAATCTGTTCACAGCGGATGTTGCCATAACAACAAAGGAGAACAGATATCAGTGGGGTACTTCAGTATCTGCACAATGGTGGAATAAATGTTCAGTCCGTATCCGAAACAGAGTTCGTAACGGTTCCTTCTTCCATAAAATGTCGCAAATTAATAGTTGCGTTACTCGAAAGACTAAATGCTTCAAGTCCAGCTACATACATCACTTCTAATAGCTTCTGAGTCAGAAGTTACACATTCTGATTCAGATAAGGCACCTTTCGAAATTGTTTCAGATTCTTCTGAGCTTCCATCTGAATCTCTTTCTTGTTCTCTTGAAGAACCTTTAAATATTTCAGACGAGCTCAATGAAGCTATAAAAAAAGCACATTTACCGAGGATAGCAATTCGATGTGAGACGTTTTCTGTAAAAATTCAGAGAGAAATGCTCTTGTTTGAAAGTGGAGGAACACGTGGTGACTTTTTTCAAAGAGCATACGATTTTTTAATGACTATTAAGCCAGCCAGTGTAGAGTCTGAACGTGCTTTTTCTGCAGCTGGATTTTTCGCAACTAAAATAAAAAGTTGTTTGAGCGATGAAACTTTGGATGCTCTGTGCTTCCTCAGAACGTATTTTAAAAATAATAAAAAATAATAACATATCGCACTTGAACAAGAAAAGAGTATATATCTATAAAAACAATTTACTCTTTATAATTAATTTAAAAATGTGTAAAATTAAAAATAAAATTAATTTTCTTATAATTTAATAAATTCTTTCTTATAAACCTATTTTTGGATGTGTCATGTTATTAATTTTATTGAAATAATATGTTAATATCTTTCAAGAACAAATTTTTTAAAATCCCGGGATAAATCCCGGGATCCCGGGACTAGATAAATGAAATCCCGAAATCCCGGGATTGAAAATATAGAGCGGGATTGCCAACCCTAAGTGTAATTCAATAAATCTTTACTTATAAATTTTTAATGTTAGCTTTAGGCATTAATACAGTGTAATCTTTCGTTATCTCTTAAGTTAACTTGAATAAATTTTTACTTGCCTTTACATCATTCTTTTTGCAATTTGTTCAAGATTTAATTTGCCAGAACATATTGTTCCTTTGTTATGCTACACCAGTCGAGCGGAAATTTTCATTTTAATTAGGATGCAAAAAAGCGTTTTTATTAAATTAACGTACTTTGTTCTTTACTCTTTTATTTTATGATTAAATGTTCTTTATTTAGATTGCCAGCCTTTTTCTTCCAATTTTTTTTAATTGTTTTCTTATGGGTTATTCGTGATATTTTCCTTTTTCTTTAAATGATGAAGTAACAAACATTTCTTTATAAAAGTATCCCTTTTCGGTGGAAGACTAAACTGAATTTAAATATTTATTTCTGACAGTGATTGCCTATTTAATTGTCCATTGCAACCTTACTGTCACGATGAAGACCTAGCTACTCATAACACTTATGTTGTATGTGATAATTTCACTTTTCACACACATTTTTCAGAGTGGTCACCAGAAAGTTGTTGAGAGGAAGTTGCAGAAGAAATACTTTTTCATATTTTCGTTTTTATGTCTGGCTTGAGATTTTAACCGTGGCCTTACATCTAATAAGCCGACACACTACCTATTAGCCTACGACGACTTCACACAGTGGTTATATTTTGTAATAACTTCAAGTCACATTTTTAATACCATTTGCTCAATAAGTCAAAAGAAAATGTACATTAACCTCTTCACGCCCTTGTCCACATATGTGTGAATTTTAACTTTTTTTTGCTTTTTGAATTCCTATTAAAATAAAGTTAATTAATTTAAAAAGAAAACAAAATTTAATAATTTTTTTGTCACCATAAAAAAATCGTCCCTGAAGAGGTTAATAAATTATCGTTATTTTTATTTTAAAGTTGTTTCATTGCCAGTTTTTAAAATTGAAAAAATTACAAATATTTCGAAATATTGTCAAATTTTTTCGAACACTCTCCATAAGTGGTAAAAGTTGAGTTTGGTGATTGTTAGAATTTTATCCTTAGTGTGCAGTTTCTTTTTACGCTCACTGTACATTAGTTCAAAAAGATATTGATTTATTTGACACCGAATACTTCACAAGATCAGACTTTGAAAACTTTGTAAAGTGAAACACTAATTTGGGTTAGTTTTCACTGTTATTGAGGTCAAACTTTTTAGGACAAGAGCTTTCCATTTAGTTATGACCCACATATTCTCGGTACCAAAACAACACTTGCATGACGTATTTTAAAGGTGTATCAGCCTTGTTGTTATCTCAATGCGACAGTGTCCAGGAATACATGTACAAAATATAAATGCACCTAACTAAGCAGATGGAGCTTCATCAAATAATTGCGTTGTTTATCCCACTGTTAACAGAAAATAAGACTTCAAAGTGATAAGTTCTTGGAATTAATTTCAATAAATATTTTTACAAAATTTTTTGTTGCTGTAAACAGCATAATGAAGTGATTCATTTCAATTCTGCTGCTGGGTAGCAACTTCATAAATTATAAACAAATTTAATATTTATTTGTGAAAATGTTATTACTTTACATTTTTTACATTATTTCCGGATATTAGCCGCAAAACATTTTAAATGTAAATTCACTCATAAATCGATTTATTTTTCCTTGTATTTTCATTATTTTATTCGCCGTATTTAACCATAATTTTATAAAAATATTCAACTTTGTTTTTATACAATAGTCAACGTAAATTTTTTAAATTAACAGCATGAATTACAAAAGTGTTCTATTACATGTTGTTTGTGTTGCTGGTTAAATTGTTGTTAGAGCAAAAAAAAAAAAAAAATATTGTGTTGTTTATTTTTAAAGCATAACACAATTAAATTAAACAAATATTTGTAAATACTTGGAAAAATTGCTGGAGGATAAAATGAGAAATTCGTAACATTTTTACACCAAAAAGGAGCGGAAACATGTGAAGGTAAAATCTATCCTTATGCGATAGTTTTTAAATAAATTTAAATGTACAGTGTCCTCTAGATAATACCATAAAAGGGTTTCTCAAAACTCTGTCCTTCGGAGTCGACTTTAAACAGTAGGTTCCGCCACAGATTTGCAATTCTGCATGGCAAAATTTTATTGAAACAATAAATAAATCAGCAGCAGTTAAAAAGAATAACAATGAAATTGTTCGACTTTTAGGCTTCTTCCATACTTCAGTTTCTATTTTATTTTATTTGTGATTATTTTTCACGTTATCAAACTGTCATTATCATAATTGACAACGTCATCACTTAAAAACTCATAAGCACACACTAAGCCCTTGTGACTTATGCTGTTAAAAATAAATTTTTTGAAGAGAAACCAATCAAATAATAAAAATTACTGCAAATAAAAGGAAACAAAGACAATAATTTGCTTAGCGAAGTGTAAAATGCCTACAGCTACGTTGACAAGTTTAATTCATAAATTTTATACATTTCGTTGCCCACAAATTGCTATAATTTGTATCAGTTATAGAATTTAATACGTTTGATGGGTTCTGTATTCGTGAACATGGTAAGAATATGTAAATGAAATTACAATGAGCGTCAAAAGAAATTGTATACTAAACATAAAATTTTAACAATCACCAAACTTTTGCGACTTAAGGAGAGTCCCCAAAAAAAATTTGAGAATATTTTGAAAAAAAAAAAATTGATTAATGTATATTTTTTATGTACAGTTACTTTTGGCGCTCACTGTATGTTTAAAATTTTTATGTAAAACGATAACAATACAATTGTCAAGACCGGCTATATTCAAAACAACTAAACTCAGTAATGCAAAATAATAGTGGCGGCTGTTAGTATTCCAGCATCATATTCAAACGTAAATGGTTGACTTTGGTACACTTCGACTTCTATATTGAATTTTTACTTTCTGACTCATGATCATCATCCCTCCCAAGTTGAAATCCATGGAACATATTCAAAATTGGTTTTATTTATTTCAATTCCACAATAATTATTGGTGACACAAATCAAATTTAAAAGAAATGTCCTGCATTTCTAAGTTAACACCAAAAAGTTTTTTTTTTTTTTTTTTTTTTTTTAAATTACGGTTTAAATGGAATGAAAGATGGTTTTAACCCCAAAGAAATTGTGCAAATTGATGTAAACATGTATTTTACTTCCCTTTACAGTTTTTGTACGTTTATTTGAAAACAATTTTACTCAACCAGTACATTTAGTCAATTTACATTCTCAGCAGAATGACACGTAAGGCGTTAGTAATTGGGTGACAAACATTTTTCACACTTGTTAATACTAAAAAAGGACTATTCTCTCTGATATTCAGACACGTCAGTATAAGCTATTCTTGTCTGATTTTTAACATGCCACATGCCACAAAGTTACAAA
The DNA here is from genome assembly GCA_927399465.1 of Sarcophaga caerulescens. Taxonomy (NCBI): domain Eukaryota; kingdom Metazoa; phylum Arthropoda; class Insecta; order Diptera; family Sarcophagidae; genus Sarcophaga; species Sarcophaga caerulescens. Next base: position 136,488,665 of record OV656872.1, on the reverse strand, counting down.
CATCAAATGAAGTAAGGTGGTGGTTACTCATTGGAAATTGTACATCAGTTTTTCCAAGTAACAGATGTTCAAGTAAAAAATTGGAATGTTTGTTTCAGCCTAGACAAAACAAATACATTTCACTTGTGACATTTTTTCTTTTACTGAGAGACCTCATTTCGTTTGTATGGGTATTTAATGTTGTACTGTTGCCGCATTTCATATGACGATATCCCATGGAAATAGTGCTAAGGTTAGGTTAAACATAGTGGGTTGTCTTTGAGACAGTTAATAAAATTTTTTTTTTTTGGACTACAAAAGAATGTCTGTCACTTACTTTGGTGGTATAAAAAACTTCATAAAATATTGTGATATTAAATTTACAGAGGGCAACGTTTCGATGCCCTCCCTATTTCGCAATCATTACTGTCTACCACGCCTATGTAGTTTATCTTTTTTCCGTATCGTTTTTCTACAATAAACTTTCTCTTACGTTACCTGACCACCACAACGTTGTCCAAGCATGACAATTTTGAAAGCGGCACAATGCTTGTGATGAGCGTAATTTTCTCTGAAACTCTCTTTTTTCAACGTCAGTCTTCGTCCATGAATACCGAGGATATCTCAAAGAAATTTCGTATCATTCAAAGGTAAGGATTTTTACAGTGCATATGTAGGTGTTCCGATTGCTTCAGTTAATTTTGTTAATATCCGCACATATTTTCAATCCCGTTGGCAGCACTATGCACTATGGATAAGAAGAGAACTGACTCACTTCTGTTCTTAAATCCCATTTGCATTCCCTGCACAAAATCAATTTTTACGGACCACTGGCCTTTAGATAGTTTTGCCAAAAGACTCACAATCCGACAAATAATTTCTGCAGGAGCTGAGAAGAAGGAAGAGAGTGTCTTTCATTTTATGTGTCGGTGACCCGCTCTTGCCATTAAGAGACATAGATTTTTGACCTCTCATATATTTTCCCGAGCTCTCTAATACAAAAATTGCTGCATTAGCAAGATTTATCTCGGACTGGGTTTGGTTTCTCTTGAAAATGTTTGACCACCGGGTGGAATTGATTGTGAAATCACAATGGGCCTAAATGCTGTCATAAGTGGGACCGGTTGCTTAAAGGAGGTTCCGCCACCAAACCTAACCTAAACCATATTATATGTTCTATGTTCTACAATGGCATACGTACATTGCTAGTTCAGTATCGTAGCCTGTTTTCCACTGCATTCTGTAATTCTCTACCTCATTTGGAACTTTTAAAGTCTTTATATTTTTTTATTTATTAGAACTTGCAAACATTTTTGATAAAATTGATAAAATTGATGAAGTAATATTGAACACATTATGTACAAAATAATAAAAGAATGCAAATGTTATATCAAAAATATCAACAACCATGTTTCTCCCATAACAGATACCACTCATTGCACAAACCATTTCTATTTTAAATTAAATTCACATAAATTTCTATCAAAAAAAGATTAAATTTCGGATAATAATCTACACAATTATTATTATATTACAGTCCTTTATTTAACATTGAAATAATAAAAAAATTATTTATTTTTATTCATAAAAACATTTAAAATACAAAGCAATACAACTTAATTTGTCATTTAGTGATATAATCGCTTGGTTCTTTGTTATCATCAAATCAAATTATAAATTTTACATAAATTAGGATTAAAACTTTCGATAAAAACTTTCAAATATTATTTGCATACACATATGGATGGTATGTATGTATATAAGTAATTAAATTACTCCTCTTCATTTATATTAAATTTTAATTGTTAAAATGAAGTTGCGGTGTGTTTGAGCAATTTTTCAAATTTAAATATTTAAAGCAATTATCTTTTAATAAAGAAATTTTGTATTTTAATTTTGCCTTCAGATTTATGCTGAATTAAAATTATTCTTTGTAGGGACAAACAGAGAGTACAAAAAATTACTTGTACAAATGTTTTGTCCATAGAGACAAGCTTGGTTTCACAAAAAACTTAATTGATCGTTACAACCCTTTAGTCACGATTACGGACTAGACTCTCACGCCACTTATGCTGAGTGTGTTAATGTTCTCCATAAGTTTTTGCCAGATATCTGCTAACAGGTCGTGGCCAAATAAATATTTTTTTCATATTTCCTTTCGATCTAGATGTCTGACCTTATAGGCTAACACACTACGTAGTAGACTATGTTGTCATACATATATTGACGGTTAAATTCAAAATATTGCTTAAAACAGTTAAATCGTTGTTGTTTTCAGCCGATTGTTAGTTCACGTGGTGTAGACAGCAAACAGAGATTTCTTTAGAGCCTCAGTTGTCGTGATCAACCTCACTCTGAGTTCATGCAAAAATATTTTGCGGACTTTTTTGATATTTTGGGCTATAACGCCCGTTTATCATTCTCGATGATACCACTTCCGAGCGGTTTATTTGCTTTATTAACACACTCAATACCTTTTTATACATTTTCTTCAGGGTAACAAAAGAAAGCTTCACTCAAAATGCTGTATATGACAGACTAATAGTACGGATTTGTAGGCTTGTTAGGATTAGATCAAAATCATATGGAATTAATAATAACATCGCCATCTGTCTACCAATGAACTTGCGTACTTGACTGTTAAGTTGTTTCTTGTAAACTAATTGTTGGTCTAAAAAAAAAATAATTTAGGGCATTATGATTGCTAATTATCATTTCTTTTATTTTATTTTTTCTAAATTCATTTGAGAGCAATAATTGCTTATTATGTAATACATAGTAATTAAAAATACATTCGTATTATCATTATTATATTAAATTTTGATATTAGTTACTAATAAAATTCTAATTGTTTGCTAATAATAATAAAAAAATATAATATTGAGTCATAGAAAAAGAATTTCCAATTTTTTTTTTGTTACTAGATGCTGTTGCCATGGTTGAAAAAGGAGCACGTGTTTCAGGAACAATTAGTGGTCGAAAAAATTCGATCAACAATTTTACTAAGAAGTAATGTATTTTTCAGTATATGTGGAACGGGCTTAATTAAACTAAACGCTACATCTGTCAAAACATATCTTTAAGAATTAGAACTGTAATAACACTACTTCTGAAAAAATAAATTCTTTAGAAAGTCTAGAAGCTCCGAGAGAGTTCTGCAATCTTGATGAGATGAAAATACATAGAAAATCTAATCTAATACAAAAAAAATCAAGATAGTTGTTTAAGCATGGATAGAAAGAACTGTTAAAAAGATACAGCAGCTAATGAGGTTAGTTCACAGGCCAAACTTTGTAAAGTCGTTTATGAAATCATGTATACAATGTGCGTACAACAAGCTACAAGGTGCGATTAAGGAAGGAGAATACCACTATAGCGAAACCGAGCCGATATAGTTCAGAACCCTGCATCTAGATGACTTGAGTCCAATTTCCAAGTCAAGTAATCGCAACGAACACGTTTTGATGCTTTTGTGAAATTCGTCATTATTAGAGCAGTGCCAAGTAAAGCAACCAATTTTGTATTAAAAGTTCTGGATGACATCACAAGTTTTTTTTTTTTGTAATCCGGAACAAGACACCGCCTTCACCTCAAAATACGTTAATAAATATTGCATTTAACCCTCTAAATATTAGAACCATTGTCAATGCTGTCCATACATTAAAAACGAATGGACAAGTTGATATATTTAGAGCGACCGTAAATGGGATGCCGAACTTTGCACAATCCAGTAGCTCATAAATGAAATGATGAATTTAACAAATAAATTCCCTACATGATCTATTTGGCTTCCAATCGCTACACATTTTAGGGAACAAGCTGGTACTAACACTATAAGATGATAACTCTAATTCAGTTTCGCATGAAGATCGAATGGTGAACATGGACACGATGCGTTAAAATATCGCAAAGGATATTTCAATTTACTGTGTAAATGCAAAAATTAGGTTCGACAAGATACATTCAACACCAAGGCACTACAACGTGGGAAATTTGGTACTCAGCGGTAATGAGACCGCAAGTACGGGTTCTTCCAGAAAACTGAAGCTTCGATTTAAGAGTCCCTTTCAGGTAACAAGAATCCTTGACAACAACAGTACGTGGTTGAAGAATTCCCTTGCTTTAGTCGCAAACAACACCATTATTGTTCTGTATATACCTCCGATGGTCTTAAGGCTTGGTGCTCTCTCTAGCAGATGAAGATGATGTCTACTACAGCATGGACATTGATTAAGTACGAATGACCGATTGTAAAGACAAATACAACATGATTCTTTGCTTATATTTTTTGTTGATAAAATGAATTCTGTGTATTTTGTATCATTTTATAACTTTATTTTAAGTTTGAAAAAACTATAATATCAACTATTAAAGGTTCAAGGTTAATAATATATTTTGTTTATTTTTTTTTTTAATTTGCGTTGTCTATTGTACCATAATACGTACGAACGATAGTGATGCAATTATTGTTTTGATACTATCAACGGATATGATATAATAAAACTCTGTTTTACAACTTTAAATGCATCGTGGCAAATATGCACTGTGCGGTTTGTATTCAGTATTTTCTTGACTTTTTTAGGCTATGCAAATATATTTTATTTCATTTTATTTTATTGCTGTTTTTATTTGTTAAAGTGGAAATGTGTTGTCAAGACAGTTGAACATTTAGGTTTAGAAAAACTTTATATGGTTTACCAATGCATTTTCCTGAACAAATTTAAAGAGATGATCTTCCATAAGCCATACCATAATTTACAATATGCAGTAGTAAGTAAAATATACGAATAAAATAAAATAGTTTTTATTTTATTTATAATTTATATAACAATGTGTGTTTCCTTTTGTCAGCAAAAAAAAAAAATATTAAATCGAATAGAATTTTTACTGATGCTACTCTCAAATCAAAAGCACATGAACATAACTTCTTAGTTACGGAATTTTACTTTTCTCATTCCCATTTAACTACCTTATCTGAAAACAAAATTCTGTTCCATGACAGTGGCGCATAAGTCAGGCTAAATTTGTCCGAATATGCAATGGTCTTTCTCTAGACGACAATGAAGAGATGTACGATTAGGATTACAATCTAGCCTCTCACCATATTTATGTTGTGTGCGTTAATTTAATATATGTGTGACTTGACCTACAATTTAATTCGACTCCGAACGACAGATTTTTGAGAAGCTTTTCATGGCAATTTTATTAACTCTCAGAGTTTTTGCCAGAAAGAAAGAGAGGAAGTCGCCGAAGAAATATTTTTTCATATTTCGTTTTGCTGGATAGGTCTAACCGTGGCCTTACGTCTAATAAGACACCCTACTTACTAGACTACGGCGACTGTTTAATATCAAATACAATATTTTTATTCTCAGAGCCAGCATACTGCCAGTATAGTTATCAAATACTCTACTCACTAAACTACGGTGACTACCACTAAATTGGTTAAACATTGAATGGAATATATTATCCTGTGAAACACAAACAAAAGTGTGCAGATGTTCCAATTGATCAATCAAATTGAATATCATACCGCAATTAGTCAATTGAGTGGATGCTGTAGCATTTGGCAAATGACTTTAATTTTCATCGGAAAATTATTTCAGAAATGAGACCATCGCCTGGAAAAATTCGTACCTTAACAAATAAAATTATCAAGCTTGGGACGATGCCAATCCACAGCCAAGAGCGTCTAATGCATTCCAAAAAATATCACAGCTGTTTTTGGATATTGTCGCAGTTGGGCAAGGAATTTGTTTTAACACTATTACAATACAAATATGCTTATATCTACAGTTTCCATAGTAAAACTCCAAGAATTAGGTAACGAATTCATTCTATTCTCGTTATTTAGATCCGGGATGTTATTTCTTAGTTCCGCCCTTGAAGTAATTCTTCGTCAGAAGAATATTTGACTTGACTTGAAATCATCTCACAAACGAATCTACGATTTGACAAATCATGAAAAAATTGAAAGAACTTTGAACAAACTGTCAAGAGCTGATTTCAATCATATGAGAATATAAATTGAACTACACGACCAAGGAGCAGTTTTAATATGACTCTTAAATTAAGACGTGGAAGTCTGAATTTTGTATAGAAAATATTGAAATATTAACAAATTTTATTTACAAAAACATATACAAGAATACTTTAAATAACATCATGCAAAATAATTGCGTTTAATATTGTAATTCATTAATCTTTCCATATGCCTGGTTATCTGTAAAATAATTTTAAAAACATTATCATAATCAAGACTTTATGCACAGGAAATTTATACATTCAAACATTACAAACCTAAAATCATTAATAATCTTGCAAACTCATGCCCACAAACAAACACAATCTACTGAAATGACGGCAAACATGCTGGAGTTTATATGATAAATAAACACAGATAACGTCTACACGTGTGCTTCTGAGCACAGTACGAACGTATTATTTTATGAATACAGAATGTAAGAAATGATAAATAAGGTAAACGAACGCACCTTCTAAGATAATGATGGTAATTTTGCAAACTTAGAAATACGCTGTTAATAATATTCCACATATGATTAGTATTTAAATTTGGAAGATAAAATGAATTTAAAATTGTTATAAGTTTTTTCTTCTAGTATAGTCAACATACAGTGGACAGCAAAAGTGGAGGTATCCTAATATGTATAAGCAATTTTATGAATATTAAGCAATAATTTGTAGAAATAATTGATCATTCTTATATTTATTTTATTAAAATTTTATACCCAATATATACTAGGATAACTCTTAAGAATAAGTACTCGATTTAACTGATATTTTTCGTAATTCACTCATAAGTTTTCCACTTATAAATTTTTCAATTCACGTTTTTCCAAATGGTCTCCTAAATGCTCTCCTGGTGTTGTAGCGGAACTTTGTGCGAATAAGTACTAAGTCTATGATGATTTCTCATACAAAAAAAATAAAATAAAAATACAATATTTGTGGCAAATTTCTTTAAACATTAAGATCCTTATTGTTCTCCATATTCCTGTGTTTTTTTCTTCGCACTGTTTTGTAATGCGTCATATCCTTGCAGCATGCATTTAATGCAACATCCTGCATATACTTATGTGCAAGCAATGGATTAAATTGTACCACGTTTAATTAACTCTAATGTACTACAGAAAAGTCTTAAACAAATTGCAATTCTTGGCCAACATCGAAACACTTGTTGTGTGTAAAATTATTCGGTTTAGACTGTCTGTTAAAATCAATTACAACAGGACATGAAATTAGTTTTCGGTCTGTGTATGTTGTATATTTGTTTAATGTAGTAAACATGTTAAATATGTACTTAAATGCATGCTTTGTTTTTGGAAACCAATTGGATGTATACACGTAATAGGAAGAAATATTGGTGTATACGTATTGGTATTGTTTGAAGTTTTTGATTTTAAGAAATGTTTTTGGCCAAGATTAAAGTAATTTTAATGAACGAATGGATGGCTCTTACTTATAAGGTGCACATTTAATCACTCTTAATAACTGAAACGATTGAGAATTAAATATAAAATTTTAAATCGAGAAAAATTCTCGTTATCGACCTAATAACTTGCAAAGTTCTTAAAAATCTTTCAAGCAATACTCTAATGCTTGTTTAAATCTAAAAGATTTTTCAATGACTTAAAAATATAAAATAAACTTATTTTTGCTACTGGGGATAGAAAAACTATCTGCTAAAAGATTAATTAAAGAAATTTCTCTTAAGGAACTAATAATTTGGCATCAATCTGTATCTATGTTCAAAGAAAAGCATTCTAAGGTTGACCAAATTCATTGAATTGTGCATGCTATAGATGGAGTTCTTAAACTAAAACAAGTATGTTCAGCCATATTTTTGGATTATTCGCATGCCTTCGAAAAGTTACGGCATAAAGGTTTGATACTTGTAGAATACACACGCTTGTTACATTCATGTATGTATGTATGAGAGATCGAAATTTTACAGTCAAACTCCAATATAAGAAAAATTGGTGGAGGCGTACCATAAGGCAGTATGCTCTATTTTTTCTTGGATCTATTATATGCAGCGATAACAGCAACAGAAATTTTACATTAATCCATATTTACTGTTATAAATTAAGAGGAATTTCAACGTGTATATTCTGTATTAATTTCCAATATAGTTTTGAATGACACTATACTTACGTAGGTTTGCTTTACATAATTTACATGTGATGTATTTGCATTACAAGAATATTGTAACCGCATGTTTTTCTTATAACCTCTGGTCCATAAACATTTCGTGAAAACTAATGGATATAATGGTTGGTCATCTGCTAATATGTTTGCATTTTAAATTTCTCTTGTTTTCAATTCTTTACGGAAGTTAAAATACATCGTTTAATTGCAGTTTTCGGATAAAAAAAATAACGTAATTATGTTTAATAAGAGTCATTGCAGAAGTGTTATTTTATTAATAAGATACGAAAATAATTCCAGAGTTTGTGATGATTTCATAGCTTGAGATTATTTTCCATTAGAATTCTATTTCTTTAGATAGACTTGGAACCTACAATGGATAGAGTTTTATTAAAGGATTTCACTCTTAAAGGTGGATATAATGTAATTTAAACCCACCAAGAAGAAAATTTGTTCAACAATTATTTTTTATTTTTATATAAAAATATTTCCATGGATAAGTGCTATTTTTTCTAATTGTATCTTATTTTATTATGGCAATATGTATTGTGAATTTTGGTTCGCAAAACGAAAAAGCATTTTTGATTACACTTTTTAAGTACTATTTAAAATATTCAATTTAAGTTTTTATTGTTTTATTTTTTCTGTTATCAAAGTACGTAAATAAAAAGAAAATCAAAATACGATATTTAACCTGAAAATTTTATTATTTCCATTAAAAGAAACGTTTCAAGTAGGCTTCTTAGTAATATAAATAATATACGAGGTGTAATTGATAATTTAATTGCTCATTTAATTTGGCAAATTAAAAATTGTTGGAGCTTTCACAAGCCCGTACTCATACATACGTCCAATATCGTCTGCGTAAATGTTAGCTATAAATATTTCCACTAAGTATCGCAACAGAAATGTTTGCGAAAGAAAAGTATTTCTTAGAGTTTTGCAAAACATGTCCTATTCGGTTGTGTAGTTGAAAAACACAAAATTTCGTAATGAAATTCAGAACATGTTTCTGAATTTATTCTGGTGGTAATGAAGCAACAAGGGCGTTGAAGTTATAAGATAATACTCTCTATAATATTACGCTTTCTTTACTAAAAATTTCGCTAGGTTCATATATTATTCACCTGGTCCAGAGCATCCCAGTATCAACTAAAGTAGTCTGGACCATTTAAACTAGAGGAAAAAACAATTCTTTCCATTCCTCTTTCCAATACAGGTTGGTTTTGGGAATCAACGGCACTTTTCTTGAAGTTGTATTGTATTGGCTTAATAGAAAGTATCCTTGGTTCAAATCTCAGCTTAGGTTTCAAACAAAACGAAATTTGAAAAAATATTTCTTTCAGCGACTTTCTCTCAGTAGTCTTCTAGAAAAAATGTCTGAGAGTAAATAAAATTTTACATGAAAAGTTTCTCAAGTCTGTCGTTCTGAATCGACATTAAACTGTAGGCCCCGCCAGTCATGTTCAAATTTAACATAAAAAAAATTAATGGTGTAAGAAATCCAGGCTGTAATCCTAACCAAAAGGTTGTAATGACCATATAAGTAGGTAAGAAGACTTCTCGCAATGTTTATGTTTTTTAATCGTTGCTTAGACAGAGTAGCATTTGAAATACGGGCGAAGATTTTGTCTTTATTGCTCGACATGATAAACGATTCTTAGTGGGCACATATTTGCACTGTCCTTTCTGTTTGTTTTTTTCTTTTGAATTTTGCTTTCGTTGTAGCTTTAATCCCTTAGTTGTTGTCAATTTGATTTTCTTTCAGACTTCCTTCTTATTACAATAAGTTTTTCTATTAGATTAGCAATTGCTTTCAAAATATTACGTTTTCAATGACTGATGTAGTCAACCACCCAGTTTTACATTTTCTTATTATTTTCTGCCACGTTCTAAATGTTTCCATAGCCCTTATTTGATATTGAATCACTTAAGTTGGCAATAAAATCTCTGGCGTTTATAGTCTCAATACAAATAAAAATACTTGTTTGCCGTTTAGACATTTCCATTGTGTTTTCTTTACAACTGACTCAACTTAATTTCAACAAATTTTTGTTTATTCGCCTTAAACCTTCATTTAATGTTTTTCTTTTTCAGGTTGGAGTTAATTTCTTCAACTTGTTTATTTAGAGTTTAATTTTGTTGAATATTTCGGCTTATTTTGAGCTTTGAACAATTCCATGTTAATTAAAGCTGAAAGAGTTGTTTTTTTAAGTGAGTGTACTTTCATTGTGGCTAATTCACTAGTTTTCTAATTTTGGTTTAATTTAGTCTCTTTTAGGGTAGAGTACATTCTTCTGTTATGGGGCAAGATAGGGTAGACAGATCTCCATAAAATGAAAAGTAATTTTTCTTTCTTGATGGGAATAAAATTTTAATATTCATGATGATTAAATTCTATTAAATTCTATATAACAGAACAAATAATAAAAAATGTATAAACCTTTTTTTTAATAAAACTATACAGTATAATTTGTACAGAATTTATAATTAAATCCTACAGATATTAAAAGTTCAAAAATCAATAAACAAAACAAACAATAACAAAAAAAAGCAATTTCTAACATGTGATTTTAAATTGTGACTGTAATCTTCTTCTATTATTTACTTAGAGATTAAATTGTTTTTTTTTTTTTTTATTATACATCCTGTTCATTTCTATTTATTTTAGCAAAAACTTTTGATGCTCGTGCAATTTAAATTATTTCTATAAGTTTTATTTCTCATTAATTACGAATAAATAAACAAAAGTTTGGAAAGTCATTATTTTGTATATTTCATTATAATTACTTGTAGCAAACGGAATATTTCTATTCTGACATATCTATTATGATTTAAATGTTTACAAGGAAAATTTTGTTTTTTCTTGGAAAAATTTTGTGTAACATATTTATTTATATTAACTTGGGGCAGTGTTGTCCAAACATGATATTTATTTATTAATTGCATAATTCAGTAATAATCAATTGGTGATGTTTGCGCCTAATTAAACATTTATGGCCCACGATGTTTTTCTTTTCTTTTAATGTTGTGTTTAACCCTAATCTGACTAACACAATCCTGTAAAGCTGATTTTGATGATAAAATTAAGAGAAATATTTCATGGTTTTTATTTTACACGTTTTAAAAAATTCAGTGAAAAAAGATTAAGGGCCATTATTACAACTTGCCGTTAAAGTTGGGTTTAGTAAAAGGTAACTTTAGCTGGCGCTAAAGTGAACTTTAAAGTCCGTAGTAATAAAGTTAACTTTTTCAAAAATATGGCAATGCTCGAGCAATGTCGATAACATTTGCCAAATTTAACAAGTTTTTCTAAAACGCAGTGGCAACAACGAGCTTCTTTTTGTTGTGTTTGCTCATTTTGTTTATATTTGAAGTTGCCATATTGAAAATAGTATATAATATGGCACGTTCAGATATAAACTTAACTTTTTAAGTTACAGGTAGGATGATTTTCCCTTTAGCTTAACGCTCACTTCTACCTTATTGTCCGCTTATAATAATGAAGATCAATTTATCTGTCCGTTAAAATATTGCCTTTAGTTAAAGGCAAGTTGTAACAATGGCCCTCAGAGTTATTAGATATTTCCATCTGTTAGAGACCGAAATATAAAAATTTAACGTTAACTACTGATACGAGCCTCAGAGGTTATCATAAATTAAGTTTTTGACTACATAAATCATTCATCATATTAACATATTATTTTGTTAACTTTTGTTTTCATTTGAAATTTCTCGAAAAGAAAAACAATTTTCCAGAAAGGAATTTGTCAATAGATTGAAGACAATTGTGCAATATTGCTAGAATAAATTGCATTAGAACCTGATAAATTTTCGATAAAACGATTTGCAATAACAAATAAGCTGTGTTGTAACAAATAAAATCAAAATCACATTTAAATGTAACAGCTAGACGAGCTAACCAAATTTTAAATGCAAAACCCTGACGAAAAAAAATTTTAATCTCATGGCTGCCAAGTTTTTAAGGTTAGTGAACAGTCAAGGGCCAAGGGCAACGGATTAGTAAAGCGTGAAATTTTAAATGTGAATCAAAGATGCCTTGAGTTAATTTCATCATCCAATTTGCTTTATAACACATAAAAAGAATGTGGATGTCTATGTATATAGAATGGTTAGATGATGTTTTAATAGAATCAGCCGCATATGACAAACTGGCAATTGTGGTTGTCCAGTCTTAACAATCAGCAACATGTAAAGTGTGAAATACTCTTCTCTTTTCCCACCGTTCTAAAACCATTTTAGAAGGTTAACGAAATACAGTTACAAAGAAGTCCCTACGATATTGATATGTTTCCTATTCAATATAAACCAGGTAAGCCTAAGAATGATTGAAAACTATTCCTATTCCTGGTATCTGTTAACATCACAGAACTATCTTTGCCTGATGAAATATCGAATTTTCACCGGTATTCCATATAGAACTGTTTTTACCTGCACAATCACTCGGTATATCTCTATGATCAAGAACCCATATGAGATTATTACAGACCAGCTGCGAGAGTTCATAAAAGGGATTGATTAAAAGTTTCAATCTGAAGAATGTCCATGTATTTGTATGCATTTATCGCAGAATAATTCCTTTCATTTTAAATAAAGCACAATTCCGATCGAAATAAGGCCTTAATGATAAAAAGAACAAGGAAATCTCTATCAACGATTGTGTTTATTCCACACCAATACAGGGCTTGACTATAAATCAGAGGAATGCAGTTTCGAATTTGCGTGCAGATGCACACTTTTTCGCATATTAAGACACTTTTTAATTCTCTTTTAGGAATGCATAATCTGAGGTTTAGTTTATTAAAACTTTTCGGTGAGAAGGTTATTTGAAAAACCATCATGAAAATCTCTGTGTTGCATGGATTATTTTTACTTTTGATTTCCATGGATTTTCTAAATTTAAATTAGCTTTTAAAAAAGTTTTAATGAAAATTTTGTATGATATTCCTCCATACCATTTATACTAACCTGTATAAAATGACTAAAATGCTTTAATGAATTCTGTATGATTAAAATAATTTTCAGCAAATCCCCTTTATATGGCATGTTACAGTAAATGACATACTTTCGCAGTGCACATACGTTCACAGCGTTTAGAAAACTCATATAAGGTACATTAAATTTTTAATAATTAATTTTTGTTTTTGTTTTCTTATTTCTGAACTTATTTTTTATTGAAATTGTTAGTTTTCATTTTGTCATTTTAGAATATCTCACTACACAATGTGTTTTGAGTATTTTAATTTTTTTATTTAACATGTGGTTGCTGAATGGTCTCTGCAGCAGCTGGCAACTGAGAATAATTTTCATCGAAAAATTCTCTTTAGCGGTGAGGCTTATTTATGAATGAATTCCCAACTTCTTTTGGCCTGCATTGGAAGATGTGGACACCAACAATATGTAGTTTCAACAAGAAAACGATTCTGAACGATCAATTGAGTCTGATTTGACAGGCATTCGAATGATGTTATATCCCGCACACAATGGCATCATTGGAATAAAAAATGTCGATGGCATGTATGAGGTAAATATTTAATGAAGGACTATGTAAGTAATAAAAAAAGTCAAATACTTTTTATATACATACATACATACATACATAATTGATCATTACAGCCCATCATACGTCATAATGCTGACTATGACGTCATTTCGCCTACCATTTATGTTGTGTGTGTTAATTTTAAACATGAGCGGCGGGATCTACAGTTCAATGTCGACTCCGAAAGACAGATTTTTGAGAAACTTTTCATGGCAAATTTATTTACTCTCAGAGTTATTGCCAGAAATCTGCTGAGAGGAAGTCGCCGGAGAAATATTTTTTCATATTTCATTTTGTTGGAGATATATGATCTGGGCCTCACGTCTATTAAGTCAAACTGTTTTGGTAATCAAATGCACAACAACTTTTTAATTAGAATTTTAAATATTATGTTTGTGTTTAAGTACCAACCAATACCTATCCTACAGTTAACAGCTCCCATATCAAATCAATTTCTAGTTTATTGCGGTTCAAAACCAATTCATGAGTTGACGTTTGCCACAAACGTGCAATATAATATTTATTTATTATAATAAGGGCCATTAATGCGACTTGCCGTTAAACTTGGGTTTAGTTAAAGGGAACTGTAAAGTTACCTTTAACTGATTTTCGTTATTACAACTTACAGATAAAATAAAATTAAAATATGGCAGTGCCGGAGCAAAGTCGATAAAACTGCTCAATTAAACAAGTTTTTTTTTAACGCAGTGTCAACAGCGGACTTCGTTTTTTTTGTTGTATATGCTCATTTTGTTTAAATTTGAAGTTGCCATATCGAAAATAGTATATGATATGGCAAATTCTTATTGGGTACTCATAATAATGAAAAACAATTAATCTGCCCATTAAAATCCTCCCTTTAGTTAACTGCAAGTTGTAATAATGGCCCTAAATGTATTTCTAAGGACCAATCATGCATCATTCTGGTTGAAAATTGTAAATACACACAAAGACACTTTCAATCATTTAACAAAATGGTCGTTTATTTAGTGTGGCAACTGTTGGTGCTTACATTTACATATGATTTTAAGCATCTAGCTTTTAGCCATATTTACGTGGCTGTACACGTTTTCTAATTATTATTTCAACAACTGTATGTATTTCTATTGCGGTATTGGAAAATAGAAAATTTTTATCAATTAGAAACATTTTTAGAATTCAACATACATTTGAACATTTTTAATTTTACATGCGTTACAGTTTTTTAAAATTTTATTGCTTAAATTGAAAGAACAATATTGAAAATAAAATGCAAAAATTTTTGATTTAAAATGATAAAATCTTTTGCCACGGGAAAAACGCTAATACGGTGGAAAAGTTTAGATTAATTTTAACTCATACATTTTAAGAAAGAATACGACTCTTTCAATTTTTAACAAAAATAAATAGTCAACCTTTTTTTTTGTTTTCAAATAGAGAAAGGAAACCTTAATAAAATTCGATACTTCATAAATCACTCTTTAAAGACTATTACATAATTTTTTTAAGCAAATTTAATTTGGTAACCACAAAATCTTATAAAAAATCTTATCATATTATATTTTTTGTTTAATATTTTCCTCTTGGTGCATTATAAGTAGAAAAAAGTCCAAGCTTAACCAAAATGTCATCGCGTTTCAAAAACAAACTCACTTGATACCCCAATTTTACACTTCGTTTCATTTTCACAGTTACATAGTCATGCATATTTTGAATGGACTCGTGTAAACTCTTTTGTCTCATACCACTATTCTCTGGATAGTATATTCGGTTTGTGCTAATGTTTGCAAGAAGGCATAAAAAAGAAAAAAAAGTATTTTCAGCATGTGAAATAGTAATATTTTTCGAGGTATGACTTTGTAAGTAACGTACGGAGCAATTTTGAGACTATTTTTCTGATGTAAAAAAGTTTACATATATTTGGATTCAATTTATAACTTAGATTTAATATAAGCAAATAAACTCTGACTATAAGCTATATAGCTTTTTTTTGAAGAAATATCGACAGTATGTAGGGTTAAAATGATTCAAAAGAAAAGTAAAATGCAGCAGAAATCAATAAAAGCTGTGACAATAATCCTTGTTATTAAATGCAAACGAATTTTAGAATACAACAAGGAAAAACATTTGTTTTCAATAAATTCGAACTATAGGGTCTTCCAACCTGTTGAAGCTACATCTGTTAAATTAAATTTAATTTATTCCGTCTATTTTGTCAAATCACAGTGGACGAACTTAGGCAACGACGTATGTTCGCTGAATAGATTTTGGAGAAATCAGCTGACCGCATTTTTTTTTATCGAAAATCATTTTCAGTGATGATGCCCATTTCTGGTCGAATGGACAAGTGAACAAACAAAATTTTCAAATTTGGTTTGACACTAATGAGATCTACGGGTGTTGGAGGTAATGTTCGAATTTATTTGTGAAGTTGTCTTAAGTCACAATTATACCCAGAATTTGTTAAAATTATATGTTCTAAGTTTAGGACAACTCGGCTTTTTCCAAAAATGGCTTTTAATTGTATATGTAGATGAGACCCAGATCAGACATCTCCAGCAAAACAAAATATGAAAATATTTCTTACGCGACATCCTTTCAACAGATTTCTGCCAAATACTTTAAGAGTAAAAAATAAAATTGCTATGAAAAGTTTCTCAATAATCTGTCGTTCGGAATCGACTTTAAATTGTAGGTCCTGCCACTCATGTACTAATGGGTGGTATGAAAAGCTTGGTTGTAATTTTGACTTAAGGGTTATTCTGACCAAACTATATAGACGAGACTGCTGTTAGAATATGATCTAGAGTAATGAAAATTAGTACGTGACTGAAATGCAGTGTCCAGTTCTGTTCTGTTTTACTCCTTACCAGTGCTACTGTTTTGCGTAAAACAATATTTGTCTGCTGAATGAATTTAACAACAGACGACTTCTGTTTAAGTAGTTTCTGATGTACAGTTTATTTGATACATTTACTTTTCGCTGATACTTCTTAACTTCACTTTTATTAATATGAAATTAGTTTATTATAGACTTCATAGTTTACCGCACTAGGTTCTGCTGTTTCCAATAATTATGTTTAAATGGCTTTGTTAGGATCCTTAGAATTTCTTTCTAAATTTACTTACAAAATAAATGGAAATGAATATGACTTCTAATAATTTTATCACACTTTTTTGTAACGCAACTTTTGATTTTTTGCACAGTTTTTTTAACCAGTTGACCTAATTCAATTTTTACTTTGATGCAGATGCAGTGATACAATAGAAACTTGAGAAAAAAGCGAAACTGTTGAAAACAGACAAAATTCTTTACACTACTTTGCGCCGAAACTAGAGATTAAACGAAAAAAAGAGACACTGTTAAAGTTATTGCAGATGCCTTAAAACTAACAGAAATTCCATGATAAGAATTTATAAGTTTTCCCTTTAGTCCATGACAAAATACTACACCAGAATTGACGAAGCGAAAAAAGATGCTACTTAATTCATAGAGAAATTGTGATAAGTAATGATTAAATTACAAATTAATTTAAGAACTACAAACACTGTTTAATATTGAATTTGAAGTCGCCGTAGTCTAGTAGGTAGTGTGTAGGCTTATTAGACGCTGAGGCCACGGCTTAAACCCTAGGTCTAGTATCTGCCACAACTTGAAATTTAAAAAAATATTTGTTCACTGTCACCTCGATAAACAATCGATAATTAAAAATTTCACCTTGATGCTTTAATACAGTTTTTTTGTTGGAGATTATATTGCATGGTATGATGTGAAATTTTAAATTTTCAATATGAATAAATTATCATAAGCATTTCTCCTTCAGGTAATAAATAAAAAAAAAATATTTTTTTGTTATTTATAATATCAAATGTACTTAAATAAATAATGAATACAAAAGCATTATAAATGATTGAATGTGTCAACGCCATATGGCAATTATACTTGAAATATCGATAACGAATAACATCTTGAGCAGTTAAGTACATCTCATTAATCATAAATTATCGTCAATAGGATTTAAATATAAAAAGTGTATGTAATGGCTTCAAGTGTTGTATTCAGATTCAATTGTAGTTTTAAATTTATTTATACATAAATACACATTTATGTATATATTGTTATCATATACAAAAATAAATTTTTCTACACATTTTCAACCTATTTTTTCCTTTTTTTATGCCTTTCTCACTTTTTCACTTTTATTTATTTTGAAATCTCTTTATCATTTGCTCCCCTCATACTTGTTACTATACAGTTTAAAATCCATCTTCATAGCCGTTATTGTCGCCATAAACACTTTCGAATTAGGCCATGTTCAAACAGTACATTTATCATTCTGAAAAAAAAAAATTTCATTTCGTTCTCCTTCCATCTATGCTATATTGAAGAAAATTTGTACGTGCGTTAATTGAACAACATTTGTCACAAGCATACACATTTCAGATGGTAAAACATTTTCATAACCGTATGCTGTTGAAAAAAAACATGAGGAAATGTGATGGTAAGTATTTTTTCGCTCTCTTAATCAAGTAGAAAACTTTTCGTCCATTTGAAGGGGTCAGTCTTGAATTCAAAGTCGTGATGAACTTATTAGGCGCAGGAAATTATCCTGGAATACGAATCTATTCAAATTGTTGGCAAAAAATTGAGTATCGCACCTAGGAGCATATAGAAGTAGTCAGACTGCCCTTAACCTCTTGTTACCTCAATATTACAATTTACGAGCAGGCGAAAACTCCACAAATGTCATGACAACCAGGGTGAGGTGATTTAATGGAAAAATGGATGTAAACTATCTGAAACTAGTACTGTAAACTGATGTTGAAGGTTCATATCAAGATTATTAAAGCAAGGACAAACATGGTGTAAGCATAGATAGCTGTGAAAACTATGGTAGCCTATAGGGCTATTGTATGCTTATGTAGGATGAAATTGCATACAGTTAAGATGAACTTTCGATGAAATACGTTGACATTATCATGGGATTGATAAGAATTTTTATGGCTGCCCTACTAGATTTAAGTCCGTTGTATCTATGTGGTAGTGTATATGAGAGCCATGGAGGCTATGGTCTGGATAATAAACGCGTGATTTGTCAGAGGCAAAGTTACATGGCAAATATGATAGTAACCGACTGCTTATTTATAAACTGTTCTCTAAATAGAACGATTAAACTTTATAATAAGAAAGTATAAAGAGAGAAGACAATAAAAGCGTTCAATTCCGAATTGTTCTACTTTTTTAAAGAGAGAGGCCATCAACATTGCTAGTTGTACTGAAACGGAATTGTTTGAATACAGAATCGAAATCTAGTCGAAACCCATGTAAAAACTAGTAGGTATTTCCCGAGCGAACAACATCCGAAGATGTTCTGCTCAATTCAGCTGAGACAGAAGGTACAGAAGATCGGGCGTGGCAATACTATTCGTTGTCAGTCTGTTAAGTTTGAAATTAGCTACTATGCGTTTGACTTGGGAAGTTTAGGTATTGAAGAGACCAATTAATTTGTTACGAGGTAAGCCTTCAACTAAAAACTGCATGAACGGATAAATGAACACACTTCATATGTGACTCCTTTAATAAATAAGACAGGTCCTTAACCGTTTGGTCGCCCAATGGCGGTAAAAGATATTTAAAAAAGACTAGGGTCGCCTTTCGATGGATACAAGATTATTTGGGAAGTTTAGGCATTGAAGAGACCAATTAATTTGTTACGAGGTAAGCTTTCATACCACTGTTGGGCCGGGTACTACAAATGACCACGAACTCATTAAACAACGTTAAATAAACGTATTTTGAAAACATATTGAAATTTAAAATGAATTTGTACTCATACATTTTTTATGATTTTAAAATAAGATAAAAGTGCAACTTAGTAACACATTCAACTAAAAACTGCATGAACGGATGAATGAACACACTTCATATGTGACTGCTTTAATAAATAAGACAGGTCCTTAAACGTTTGGTCGCCCAATGACGGCAACAGAAGTTTTATTATGTACTTTTTATGCTCCAATTATTTTGGAAAAGTTTGTTTGTTTTGTAAGGAAATGAGAAGATAAAAGGAAATTGAAAGTGTTCACTACTTTCTTATGTCCTGAGGATATGGCAATAAGATTTTCAAATTTATTTATTAAGAAACATATGTATGATAATTAGTCAATAAATTAGTTTTTTGGTAGAAAATTTTTGCTTAAGCTTGGCCTTTTTAAACATTATCAGATGTTGTATATGATAAACAAAACTAGCTGACATAACAAAGAAAACACAACAAATTTTGTGAAAAATTTTCGTTGTTTCTCGATGAAGATTTCCCAGCGATATTGAAAAATAGTGTGCTGACTGGGCCAGAAGTTTTACATGGACTAGAATAAGATGTTTGGTAGAAAATCATACACAGCGAAAGAAAAAATAGCACCAGTCCAAGCTCTTGTCAAATAAAATGTATTTGAGGCATTTGTTAAATAATTGCAATCGTAAGATACTTATTTGAGTCACTATGTTAGTTAGTAATCGGCGTTTTGATACGCCTCTGTGGAATCGATGAACACTTATCCAGAATGAGATAATCAATATGTAAATTGTGCTATACATACATACATAATAATTGGTCTTTACAACCCGCTCAGTCAGGATACGACCTAACTTCTCACATCATTTAAGTTGTTTGTGTTAATTTTATACATGAGTGGCGAGACCATGTTTTCTGAACGACAGATTTTTGAGAAACTTTTCATGGAAATTTTATTAAACTCTCAAAGTTTTAGCCAGAAATCTGCTAAGAAGCAGACACATTACCTACTAAACTACAGTAACTTCTGTTATAATGAGAATTTGCAGAAACGTGCTAGAAGATTTTAATGAATCGAAGTAGGAAACACATGGGTGTACATTGGGTACATTAGAACTGGCTAAGGTACTGTCTTTGCTGAGACTATAGGATTCAAGAAGATATCGTTAGTATTGCCACAAAACTATGGCACATCTAAACGGCAATGATGATAATCATTATAACAGTACAATACATGGAGGCAAGATTATATGTATGATAACATCATCATGCTAGGACCTACTACAAAAGACAAATAATTTAGTTTGAAGATTGAGAAAACGCTTTTTAATAGTCGAATGTTCTTTAAAGTAATAAAAACGAAAGAAACTAAGGGGAAGATTTATTAGCCAAGTAATAATTACTTAAAATCAGCACTCAAATATGCACAAATGCTTAGAAAAATTTGATTCCAGGCTTTTACTCTCCGATAGAATCCTTAGTACAAATCAGTTAACATTTGAGTGTAAAATGCACATACTCTATATTATCATGAGTAATCCACTATTATCGGGTAGGGCATCAAATAGTTTACTTTTATCGCCTACACTATACCATATATTGCGTATGGTTATGTGTATAAAACAGAATAATAACAATTGGCATTTACACTGAGCTTAGCAGAACAACAATTTACTCGCTGGCATTCTTATCGAACAGCCCAACAAATTGTATTGCTTGAACTTCCGCATTATTTAGCCTTCAAATAAATTAAATGGGAGATGAAGAAAAGCGATTTATTTTATTGATTTTCTTCATTCCTTTTTATTTTTATGATTATGACTACAAGAAAGGAAGTGTAGCGGTAAAGACAAAGCCTTATTTTATGGTATGTTTGTTTGTTGGTATTATTTTTCTTTACGGTCTAATGCCTCTGGTGAAAGTATTAATAAAAATTGGTATTTTATTTGCCTTACTTTATATTGTAATTGCAGGAAGAGAATAAAATAATTTTTTTCATTTCGTAAAATAGAATGGAGGTTAATTTGGTGACTTTGTATGTGCTGAAATTCAATGTAATTATATTGTTTGCTACGTGAAGAACTAAAGTTAATAAAGAAGTAAAGCGTATATGCAGCCGTATGTAAATATTAAATAAAAATCCTTATTTGGAGTGCTAAATGGAGTACATTTTTCAATACAAGCAAAGGAAAATTGTTAAGAATCTTCAACAATTTTGTAAAAGTCGCCAACACATTGTTTTATATTAGAAAAAACTGTGTGATACTATTTATTTACAATATAATTCCATTTGTTTGAGGAGATGTAGCTAATCTGTAAATAAATAATTGTTCAATTATTGATACGACCTAGTTTCTCACACCACTTATGTTGTGTGTCCTAATTTTATACATGAGTATAATTATAAAATAATATGTATAGTACCCAATAATTTTATTTTACATAAAGTTGACAGGAAAGTTTTGTTTTTATTTTCAAAATATTTTACCACCGCCTTATTATGAATTTAAATGCTATTTAATATTAAAGCAAACTGGCGTCTACATATTTTGTGAAACATACATATATTATTTCTGAATATCTTGACGCATAATTTTTGTTTGTTTACTTTTTAGTTCAAAGCCTTAAATTTAACTCTGCCAGAAGCAACGACCGCAACAACATACCAACCAAAATCCTAAGAAGGGCGTTTTCTTGAAACCAGTTAAAGCAAAAAAAAAGGAGAAAAAATCCATAAGGAAAACTAAATAAAACTAATGTTCAAACAACATAATTAGTGGGAGTAATTGATGCTACTGCCACACTAAATTTGTTCTTGGTAAACCTGATTATTTTAATCAGAGACTTGTTTAAGCAAAAAAATTTAAATACGCTTAGCTTTACTTTAATCAAAAGAATATATATATACAAACATGCATACAGATTTGGTCATTACGTACCCTCAGTCAGGGTTTCAACTTAAATTCTGACATCACTTATGTTGTGCATGTTTGAATTTTATACATAAGTGGCAGGACTTAGAGTTTAAAGTCGACTCTGTACGACTTACGAAATGTTTGCCGTTTTCATTTATATAATCCAATATACCAATATACGGGTAATCTGTGATAGAAACAACTATGTGTAAGTACTCCTCCAAACTTATACAGTGGTGCATATAATTAATCGGAGGCGAGTAGTAAGAGTCTTAAGCCTCAGCATAACCACATAACTATGCTGGCTCTAATAGAATTTTATACGGGAGAATATAAAAGCTTATACTCTTATCAAACCGCAATCCTTTATTTATTTAAAGTCTATTTTTATTTATTCATGTCTATTGAATAGGTTAGGTTAGGGAAAGTTTCCTTCTCCTTCTCCTAACACTCACAGCCTTTACAGAATTCATTTGAAGGAATACCAAGTCCTTTGGCATGTCTACAAAAAGGACAGTGGAATGTGTGAAATGCTATTATGCGATGGATTGTCATGTAATTAAGATTTATCCATACGTGTCCAGTAGGGTCATGCAATAGTACGGATAGCCTCTTGCAGCCAATAAGATTGATTCGCGCTATAAAACAAGTGGAAACTGTCCAACTACCTCAAGCAAGCAGAATTGCCATGTCCTATGACAAGTATTGCGCCGTTTTCAAAATTATCAGGACTTTCGACACTAGAAAACACAGTGGTGGTTAAATAGCTGGCCTATAAAACTGGCTGTTAAAACTCTTAATAAATATACCACAGCCCCCATATGCTAAAAGAATGTACAATCAAAGTGCACACACTTAATTTGGTTAATTTTGAAGTTCTTTCTCGACACTTTACGGCTTCGAAATGTAGGCTTGATTGATAAAAAAGAAATGACGCCAAAAATTAGACTGTTAGGTGAAAAGCGTTGTAACAACACTATGTCATTAAAAGAATCAAAAAATTTTTGAATATTTTTCAAACAAAAATTTATTTTGTTAAAAATAATAGTTTTTGATAGTAATGATAAGGAGGACCAAATAAATTAAGCCGTTTAGCTATCATGTTATATTTTATGTCAAGAAACTACGGTTCGTTTATCGATTACCGAATTTTTGACTATGAACGTATGGCATGAGGTACAAAGTATCAATTATTTTAACTTAATATTCATTTAAGACAACACATGAACACATATTATTATCTCTCGCCTTTAAGATAATAATAAATATGCTTTACAAATGCTTTATAAAAGTTTCAATAATTTATTACAATCCCTTTAAAAAGGGCAGACAGATAGAAGATACCTAATAAAAATTGAACGAAATTCAGGCAATTTTTTCTATTCTTCATCTCGAATACGCGCAATTATCAAGATTATTAAGTCTAAGACGTGAAGTGTTTGTAAAACCTTTTATGGCTAAAGACAATAACTGCTACATTTTAAAAGTCTAGGGATTACATGCGAAAATTCTTTGTGGAATTATCAATTGGGTTTTATGTTATCGAAACGTTAGCACATGATAGCCATAAATATTGTAAAAGAAATAAAAGAAAGATTATTTTCAATAAATTCAAAGTGTAATACACAGCTACATTTTATACACCCCCATAAATATATGTTTTTTTTTTTTCAAAAATTATTTGTATTTAAATCACAATAATCACTCAATAAGTTAAGTGGGGAACATAATACACGCTGTGGCATAACGTAACGAGTAGCGCTGCAAGTAGTCAAAAGTAAAAATAGCAATTTCTGGCGAAACTTCTGAGAGTAAATAAAACTACCATGAAATGATTCTTAAAAATCTGTCGTTCGGAGTTAACTTTAGTAGGTCCCGCCACTCACATTGGTCGTAATCTTGACTGAAGGGTTGTCGTGATTTTTTGACTGTAAAGAAGACATGTTCCGACGAAGTATGAAATAAAATAATCGCCGTTTTGCCGTCATGGCTCTAATGTTGACTATTAGGTTATTGATGAAATGACGCTTCAGATGTGATTTACTGAAATAATGCTTTAAATCTCTAATTTAAGTTCAAAATTGTTACTGGTTTATTCGTATAAGAGCGGGATTTCATTTCTAAAAAAAAATCACACAGCTTTAAATCACATGATCTTGATGACAATTTGACATCAGAAGAGGATATAATTTTAAGATAATTTGTTTTGGAAATCGTTACTGCAATTCAAATCAATTATTACGTTCTGTCTTATTGAAAACATATGTCTTTCAGATCAATGCCAGTTGGCCAGTTGAGGCCACAGGAGCTTGTTTATCATGTTTCCGCAACAAATGTCGTTCACATCCATTGCAATTTAGTTATCATCTGCAAAAAACTAATTGCTAAATACACCACCTGACCAAAATCCGCCCTAGATTTTCTGAGCCCCAAATTCGGCATTTTTGTATATTCAATAAGCCATTCCGTTGGAATTGCGCTATTGATTGGCATTGACTTCACTTTCTTCTACTACCAATTTTCCAGCTGACCGGTTTTACATCGCGAGTAATCTGAATTTTGTACGCATGAAAGTAGAGGTTCTTTGTAAAATTGTTGAGAGCGATACTGAATTCTCTTTTATGCCTGTAAGATTTTCAAGACACCGGGCTGTACATTGACGGGCAGTAGTCATAGCGGCCGTAACCGCCCCAGTTTTTAAAAAATTTTTTTAACAACTCTTTCAAAGGTTGACACATTGGATGTATTTTCTCCGCGACAATTCCGCCGCGAATATTGCCGTACACAACATGTTAAACAGTTTACTTTAAAGCTTAAAATTATTAACAGTCTAATACAAATCCAAAAAATAAAATTTATTTTTACATGTTATTATTTCTACGTGACGCAAAAAAGGGAAAAGAAAAAATGAAACAACAAAGTGACAAAAACTTAATCAAAAATAACCTTTCATCTGTGGTCTAAATTTGTATTCTCGTATTTTTTAACGTTTTATTTCCCTTACTTTCGATATTTACCTTATATCGTATCGATAACTATAAATATTAAAAATAAATACATTTCTGATTGGTATAAATTTTTATACAAACAGAGTAAAAAGAAATGGCAAAGGAAATATATTGAACAGCAGCGTTGTATTAAGGTACCACAAAAGGTAGAAGAAGCAAAGGAAAATGTGAACATTGATTGGGCCACAAATGGTTTTTATTTAATCGCAATCAACTCTGTCATATCTACAATTCTGTACATAAAACGTTGATGTATGTAATAGTTTCATCCATATTTACGCTTTATTTACACTTTCTATACTTGTATAGTGTTGTGCTGTATATTAGTAAAAATAAAAGCAAAATTGCTTTGAAGTTTGTAAAAATTCCGGCTCATATAAGGGAAAGAAGAAGTCGCCGTAGTCTAGAAGGTAGTGTGTTGGCTTATTAGACGAAAGGCCCGAGTTCGAATCCCAGGTCAGACATCAAAACGAAAATATGAAAATATTTCTTCGGCGACTTCGGCGAAATCTGCTGAGACCTGGCAAAATCTCTGAGAGTAAAAATTGCCATGAAAGGCTTCTCAAAAATCTTTCGTTCGGAGTCGACTTTAAACTGTAGGTTCCGCCACTCATGTATAAAATTAACGCACACAACACGAGTGGTGTGAGAAGCTAGGACGTTGTACAATGGGTCAATTCGACCTCCGGGTACTGTGCTTGTCACAGTTGACAAGTACACGTCCTGTAACCTAACCTAACCTAAGGGAAAACAGAATAGGAATTTATTATAAATTTTAACACACTCAAAAGAAAAAATATTTGTGGTGAGAAAGTAGCTGTAGAAAGTTTGAGAATCTTTTAAAATATGTGAAGCAATATAATAAATAACACACAGCTTAATTTACAAAATGTATAAAAGCAGATGACAATTATCAGTGAAAATATTAGAAAATATTAGTTTTACAGTCACATACATGAATTTACATATGTACATAGTAACCGGGAGTTTAATTTTATATTTCTCATGAATGTGAATTAAATTATTTTTAATCTTATTCCAACAACTATAATAACAACTCTCATATGTATACTAAACGTAACAAGACTATGTAAACTAGGTGGACTATGATCATGCCAAAGTATTATATACATTGTAAATCAAAACCTACCTATTGACTACGTAATACTTCGTTCATGGTTTTATAAGAAAAATGGTTAACATGGTGCAAAAATATCGTCAGTAAATACTTACTGATCGATCATGATCACACGATAAAGTCAACAGTAGAACCTGGGTTAATCCGACTACAACCATCAACTTCGGCTGCAAAACCAGATTGTTTCGGCTGGAAGACAATTCTGGGTGTGTGGTGTACCATGAGGTCCTAAAACTATCGCTATCGACAACAAATGATCAATTTGAATGACGCATTAATTGAAAGACGACCGGAATAGCCTACAAACACGTCAAGGTTTGCAGCATGACAATGTACTTCGATTCTTATAGAATTATGTGACTAATTGTTTTGCTTCAAAGGAGTAAAAGTTTTATTGGCTTACATACATACATAAATAATTGGTCATTACAACTCTTCAGTCAGGATTACGATCTAGCTTCTCACACCACTTATGTTGTGTGCGTTAATTTTATACATGAGTGGCGGGACCTACAGTTTAAAGTCGACTCCGAAGGACAGTTTTTTGAGAAGCTTTTCATGGCAATTTTATTTACTCTCAGATTTTTTGCCAGAAATCTGCTGAGATGAAGTCGCCGAAGAAATATTTTCATATTTTCGTTTTGATGTCTGACCTGGGATTCGAACTTGGGCCTTCAGTCTAATAAGCCAACACACTACCTAATAGACTACGGCGACTTTAATATTATTGGCTTGGAATACACAAATTGCCTGAAAGATGAAAAAAGCAAGCAATGGCCATTACTTTGAATCAAATGTTTTTTTTTATTTTCACAAAGAATACTCATATCGGTACACCCGATAGATTCGATTATGTTTCAGATTATCGATAAAGTCCTTTTCTGTGTAATTAATCGAAGTTTTTGAACAAATTTTCAAAGAGTCAATTTGCTATTTTATAATATACAGTTTTCAGTTTAAACATAAAACAACAACAACTAAACACTAAAGGAGATGCATGTATTGTATGAGAACAGTCACGCATTCTTTACAGTAAAGTATTCACCTAACAACCGCCTTGTTACGCCTGTTTTCCTTCCCTGAACGTAATCATAAAATTATTAATTTTCGTATCCTGAGGCTTTAATTATGTGATGACAAAATATATACAAAATACAAAATCCTTATTGAATTGTGCGCATTTCATTAAATGAATGAAGATCTAAAATAGACGACCCAAAAATAGTATTCATGAAATCATAAGAGGACAAAAGTTACGATAATCTTAATAGAATCCTAAGCTTCGGGCAATTAATCCCACACATTATTTGGTTTCAGTCACATCATTTATTTTCACATTGAAAGCTTAGCAATTTTGTGGGGATAAATAAGAATGTATGGTAGGTAAGTGTGTAGTGCTCATTGTAAATAACATTTGTGGGAAGGTGGCAATGCTTAAGAAGCTGACAAAATGTATGTGTGAAAAAAATTGTATATTCTTGGTTTGTGGGAAATTTCTGTAAATTATGACGTATTGTAAATCGTTATATAAACTGCAATATTTGTTTCAGAGGAACTTGTATTAGCTTTACATGTACTTCCTGAGACGTATCTAGTCCATTTGTAGTTATTGATCCTCCTTGTATGACCACTTTACTTCCTAAGTTCTGATGTTGGGATAGCATCTTAGATAGGGCAACATAGCTTTAAATGAATTTTTTTTAAAGATAAATCAAAAAGACCACCGTCAATAAACTATGACTTTAAAATTTAAATTTCGCAAGACTCTCTATGGCGATTCATTCCCATATAGAAAATATACATAAGTGAACGTATGTACTTCGCATATGTTTCAAGGTCAATCATTAATGTCACATAAGTGCGAATTATTGCGTTTTCTTTATGTATGTTTGGAATTACATATTTACACACAGGAAAAGTCCATTAAATCCCAGGACACATCCAAGGCTCTTAAATAAATACCCCATTATGACATTACGACCCTAGGATGTGCACATATAAAATCAAATAAAATTCATTTAATATATTATATGTTATACTGGTACGTGTCTATTTTCGGATGTATGATTATATGAATATGAATTTATATTATCACATACATACATATTTATGAATTTAATACATACTGATATGTAACACAAAGAATTTTATATTCAAGGAATATTATTATATGTATGTGTACATCGATTGGCACACAAAAGAATTTTTTTAATTTTATAATTATTTATGACTTCTTTCTGTCTTTCTGCTGATATGAATCGAACATAAAGAAAATTTTATAATCACAGTTTAATACAGCAATTAAAAGGAAATCTACACATACTCGTATACCATATATATGTATGCACATATAAAATAAATAAAATGTTTAAAAATTCAAAATTCATTAGTAGTTTGCAATTAAAACGATTTCAAATATCAACGCTAGATTGCCATCATAAAGTCATTTTCAATTATAAAGAAAATATTGCTCGAAATTTTTATCTAAATTTGTTAATTAAGAATTGTAATTGCCTCTGCTCCTTTATCTGGTATTGGTATATACTACGCAGGTATGGGAATAACTATAAACAGCATTAAAATAGTGGAATTTGTGGACACAATAGCTTTAATATTAATTTCCACACTCGTAAATAGAAAATGAATTTTGGCGATGGATATGGATGTTTTCCTTAATCATTAGCGCTTAATCATTAGCACGGGCTTCCAAACACCACAACTGTATCACAAGCGAGGTAATGCCCTTTATGAAGGCATAGTCACTACTAACGTAGTTAAGAAAGTGTAGAAATTAGTTCAAAACTTAAAGTCTTTTTCCTCGAATGTACATATTCCGAAACGGCTTCTATTTGCATGTTTATATGAGATTGGTGTCCGAAAAGCAGTGTCCAGTTCTGTTCTGTTTTACTCCTTACCAGTGTTACTGTTTTGCGTAAAACAATATTTGTCTACTGAATGAATTTAACAACAGACGACTTCTGTTTAAGTAGGTACTGCTGAACAGCTTATTTCTTAAATTTATTCTCCTTTAATACTTCTTAACTTCACTTAATATGAAATTCGTTTATAATAGACTACATTGTTTGCCGTGCTAGGTTCTGCTTTCTCAAATAATTATGTTTAAATGGCTTTGTTAGAATATTTTGAACTTCTTTCTAAATTTACTTACAAAATGTATGGGAATGAATAGAAAACATCTTACAAATTCTACAATGACTTATAATAATTTTATCACAGTTTTTTGTAACGCAACTTTTGATTTTTTGCACAGTTTTTTTAAGCAGTTGACCTAATTCAATTTTTACTTTGATGCAGATACAGTGATACAATAGAAACTTGACAAAAAAGCGAAACTGTTGAAAACAGACAAAATTCTTTACACTACTTTCCGCCGAAACTAAGGATTAAATGAAAAAAGAGACACTGTTAACGTTATTGCAGATGCCTTCAAACTAACAGAAATGCAATGATAATAATTTATAAGTTTTTCCTTTAGTCCATGACAAAATACTACACCAGAATTGACGAAGCGATACAAGATAGATAGACAAATAGAGAAATTTTGCTAAATAATCTTTTATTACAAATTAATTCAAGAACTACCAACACTGTTTAATATTGAATTTGATGTCGCCGTATTCTAGTAAGTAGTCGTCTAGTGGCTTATAAGATGTAAGGTCACCGTTCAAATACCAGGTCAACCACCTCCAATAGACTTAAATACATATAAAAAATATTTCTTCGATGATTTCCTTCAGTAGATTTCTGGCTACAACTCTGACAGTAAATAAAATTTCTATGAAAAAGTTTCTCAAAATCTGTCTTTCGGATTTGACTTAAAACTGTAAGTCCCTACACTTATGTATAAAATTAACACACCCAACATATGTAAGTGATGTGAGAAGCTAGGTCGTAACCCTGACTGAAGTGTTGTAATGATCAATTGTATGCACATAGATAACGTTGCGGGTCATCATGGTTTTTTTTATTGAAATGGGGAGACGGACGTGTTGGCCCGCATGGAAACTGACTCAAGAGAACTTTAATCGGTCGCGGTGGCGATTAAAAAAGATATTTTTGAGAGTTACTTGAAGAAAACAAAATGTAAACAGTGTATCTTGAACTATATCGCCTGAATTTGATTTAAGGCAATAGTCCGGAAGATGTATTCAGTGTTTTGTTCTTTGGCGGGTGGTTCTTAGGCAAACCGATCTGAAGAAATAGATTTGAGTTACATACAGTCTTATACGGTCCGATTAATAAACCCTCAAAATATCGTTTTACGACACTAAAAATTACGTACAACTAGAAATTAATTTCTATTTTTAATAAATTATTATTTAAAATTCTTCAATTGTTAGATAAAAATGTAAAAAAAATTAAATTATTTATTGTATGTAGTTTCGAACTAAATTGTATTTATTCATTTGCTGCAACCATTTTTATATTAAAATTAAGTCTCTTACTGTTGAAGAAAACAATCGTTATTAATTTTCTTTAAATTTAAAACAAATGCAACAAAACATTTACGTCTTATTTATGACGGTCCATAATAAAAGCAAATAAAGTAAATTTCTGTATGTCTGGAAAGAAGAGAAGAAATTTTCAAGTTACTTTAAACGATACAAAAACTGTCCACAAAGGAAATTTATAAATAAAGCTCTGTGCTTGGCATTCTTAAAGTAAAACCATGATAAGTATATTTTAATGGAGGAGAAAACGTCAAGTAAGCAATCTTACAGGAAATTAAATAAAAATACACTGTTATTGCGTTCTTATAAGTTACACCAGAAAAATGATTTTTCAAATAACAATGCGAAACAAGTGAAAAATGAAAATACGATGGCGGCAAATTAACTTATCAAGCTTTTGACCAGAATACACGTTTTCGAATAGAAAATCCATATGAATTCCACATGGTTTGACC
This sequence comes from Sarcophaga caerulescens, assembly GCA_927399465.1. Lineage (NCBI taxonomy): Eukaryota > Metazoa > Arthropoda > Insecta > Diptera > Sarcophagidae > Sarcophaga > Sarcophaga caerulescens. The sequence continues at coordinate 136,457,192 of OV656872.1, read as the reverse complement.
ATCGCCTCATCAAATTTCTAATTCCTTACAAGCTCCCTAAAATAAAGTCTGTCGATGTCATCAAAATGGAAACAAAAAATAATCAAACGGGTACAAGCCGTATGAGCAACGAATTTATAGTCCAATTAATTGACTTTCGCAATAGAAACTACATAGTCCTGGTCCTTTTCGGAATTCTTAACTAAATTGTTTTAAAATGTTGTATTCACTTTTGATTAGTAGTGAAGCTTACCCATGTACATATATTAACCTGTGATTATATTATTGGCTGTTTAACTTTGAGCTTCTTTCTGCGAGTTACCCAATGATACCCACTGTTTTCAATGCTACTTTATCTCTTCCTCATCCATTGAAGAAACAAATGAATATTATTTATTTAATATAATACTAATTAAAATTTTAATCAAATTAATTAAATATTAAATTATTATTATTTTGTTTTTTTTTTGATATACTTTACACATGAGCGGTGAAATCGAAGACAGTTATTCGATTGTAATTTTATATCTTTTGTTTAAATATACTTTCAACTGTTGTATACCAGACATCAAATACTGTTGAATATATTGAACTTAATTACATTGCCATTGGCATGTGTTGAATGTAGAACTTAAGGACGTATTTATATTTTAGAAAATGGAAAAGGATCATTATTTATTTACTTACGCCTACAATAAAAACGGTATGAGACAGTTATATGTATATTGAAAAGCAATATGGACAGGAGCAGTAATGTTTAACAATACAATAAGATAGGTTACAACAGTATGCTAAGCATAATTGAAAGCAAAACAATTTATTCTCTCAGTCCATTCCATATATAGTATATGTACTGTTCCTAATTCGGTAGATAAATAACTGAATAATAAAATTATAATCATTTTAATACAATATAAACCGTAAATAAAACAATAAATTTTTACTCTTTTCCAACCTCCACCCTTACTCCACGTTCGAATTTTTAATAAAATAAAATGGGGTTCCAACCAATAAACCCTTCTCACATTCGCTTTCAACGACAAAGTTATGAAAATACATTAGCCAATTTAGCGTTGCTGTTGAAGCACTAAATTTAGAACTAACTTAAGTGTTATTATGAAAGAACTTTTGCTTCTTTTTATTGTGTTGAAATGATGAGGGTACACACAACTCAAAAACTATCAACTGCTAAAAATTATGACGCACAAGTGTTTGCTTTTTTGTTTTTTGTACACGTAAAATCTACATACTTTTGCTTTCTAACAATTCTTACTGTCTGCCGGAGTGTACTATAAAAACCCATCTTTGTTATGTTCTTCTCAAACTTTTGACAACATTTTAAAACGAACGGATATAACGCTTATGGCAGATGCCTCATGCGATGACATTGTATATGTTTTTTGAAATAATGATACAAAATATGTGCCAAATAGAACACTTTTAAATAAAGGAAACAACTCATTTCCCTAAGTGTTACTAAATTTTTATATCTATTCTGTTTGGTATGAAAAGAATACGAAAAAAAAGGAAAATCATTTAAATACAGCACAAAAAATTTTACTTTCAAAACTAATAGAATAATTTAGTTTCGTATAGAATTTATAATGGAATGATATGGTTTTAAAATGTGTTTGCGCCAGATACTAATAGGTTTTGTTAAAAAAATGTGAAGAAATGTACTGCTGTAGCGCGAAATTTTAAAGAAGTCGCCGAAATGTTGATTCGACGTCGTTCTCATCGCTGGCCTTTGTTCTTCGAACACTTCAGAAGTCAATTGATAGATGTGTGTACATCCAAAATACTTTATTGTTTGCGTCGTCATTTTGCCGATTGAGCACTGGTTGAAGATGAAAGCCTTTTATTAAAGAATTCTGTTTAGTAAAGAAACTCCTTTCAGGTTACGAAAACTCGCCGAATGTAAACGCCTTCTATTAAAGAATTCTATTTAGTGAAGAAACTCGTTTCAGGTTACACCAATAAACTCGCCGAAGATTACGCCAATAACCAAACTTTTGTATTTACATTACATCTACAAAAGTTGGCTGACTTGTCGGCAGCCTCTGTCCTTATTTCTTTTGAAATGAAAAAGATACTGCCGTTACGTAGGTCGGTGATCCCTATTGAGCCATGCTGAGTGAATTTTTGTTACCTACAACATTTGGTTCTAACAAAACTGTGCAATATTTTACAGTGTACTTAAAAATCGAAATATTCCGAAATCAAATTGGTAATAACTTTCTGTACTGAAGTGGTCCGGTTTACTAGTCGCTTGTTCGTGCAATTTAACTTCCTGGATTACTTTTAATGGAGATTATTTTTAATCATTGGCTTATGCCAACAAACCAGGAACTCCTGAAGCCATGGAATTCAATATTCCAGCCAACATTGACATCAAACATACATACATAATTGGTTATTACAACCCTTCAGTCAGGATTGCGACTTAGATTCTCGCACCACTTATGTTGTGGGTATTAATTTTATACATGAGTGGCGGGACCTATAGTTAGTAAAAAGTTGGACTGATCGAATGGACCATGTAACCATTCACTACAGTGCACAAAATCGTACTTAATAAATAAATGCAAGAAACTCCTCGACTAGATTTTGATGAATAAGATTGGTAACATTTTGGTAACACTTCTGTCTTGTAATAACATTTCATGTTCTTAAGATCTTTAAAAACACTGTATTTTAGTCCTGAAGGCAGGAAAAGAGTTCATAGAGTTGCCAGTTTAGAAATTAACTGCATAATTCTTTTCTTAAATCCCATTAGGTTAATTTTAGAATTACCTTAGTATTATAATTTATTTTAAAACTTTAAGGCACTTATATAATATAAATATATCAAAAAAAAAAAAAAAAAAAACGAAAAAAAACATCACAAACCAACATGTTATTTAATTAAAATTAATTTATAAAATGTAATTTAAAAAACAAACCCGTTAACTTAAGCAAAACTAAATGTTTAATCAAATGTAAAGATTTAACATTTTTAATTAAAATTCTTTCCAATTGGTTAAATAAATTTTCATTTGATTAGACTTTGCTTGTAATTCATTGCAACAATTCAATATATTTAAATACAGTCAAAATCCTACACAATGTATGGAAAAATGTAGGAAGTAGTAGAAATAATAGTTAAAAATTAAAGGTTTTCCAAATGATTTTTCTTTTGCAGTGATAAGCGTAAGCTAAATACATAGTTCAATAGAAACGAATGGTGAAATGTACAATCCAACTCTTTTGTTTACTTAATCAAAAGCAATTCCAAAACATAACAATTCAAAATAGAATTGAATTCAACTATAAATTCACTAAATCTGCATATGTTACATAAAAAAAAAGTTTTTTTTTCCTTAAATGGCTACGATGAAGTGTTTGAATAAAACACAAACATGGGCAATAAAATTTCCCTTTTATCTTAAAACAAGTGATAGGGACCATGTGCATGCATGTTTTAAATTTGTTTTTTTTTTGTAGGAGCATTGCATAGGGTTAGTTAGACATTCCAACTCATGAAAAATGAAATACTGGCAGTAGAATACATACCATGGTTCCTTTTTTCTAAAATGGCGGCATCTGAATGGTTTGCTATAAATTATATTGGATGAACCAACACAACAGCAGTGTTCTCCCACTTTCAAATAAATTTTCAAACTCATAAAATTAAAGTAAGGAAATCGAAATAAAAAAAAATAATAAGATCTAAGCCATTTAAATATACCGTAAATATACAGTGTGTGTCAAAATTATGAGGCCACTTATTTTAGATTATCATTAGATTACTGTGAGTTTTGCTTAAAAACAAAAACATAAAAAACTAAAGAAACCCAGTCTGAGTTTTATGGAATATAAAAATATACGTTTTCGTAAGTCTCTCGTAGGAATTGAGATGTTTCTGAAAAAGAGATGGAATAACATGAATTTTTAAAAGTGGAGACGTTAGAAAAAAATATTTTTTGTTGTTACAATTTTCATAAAAATTAACAAAGGCGGCGATTGAATACAATCAAGCGTGTGAAAAACGGAAAATTCTAAAGTTATGCTTCAAATAGTAATTTCAAGAGTCAAATCAATAGAAAATTCGAATGGCATATCAGTAGGAATCATTGTTACGTGTGTTAATTTTTATAAATGCGTAAATGTCGATTCCAAACGACAGATTTGTGAAGCTTTTCACAGCAACTTTATTTACTATCAGAGTCTTGCCAAAAAAGTGCTAAGAGAAAGCAATATTTTCTTAAAAATCGTTGTGTTCGCGATGTCAAAACTAAAATTTAAACTCATGAGCATTAAGCAACTACGGTTACACATTACCTACTAGACTAGACGATGAATTAACAACAAAATGATATGGAATTTAGATTCGTTAATTAATCACTTTCAGAATTTATTTAAACAGTAATTTCATTTCAATTTATGCCCTGCATTTATCTTTTCCCACTCCGCCAATGCGTTTCAAGCATTGTGAGTGAGCTCATTAACGTGGTCAGTTCATCCTTAATTAGATTTAAAATGCTTATGATCCTCTCCTTATTAGGACCGTCCCAAAGTATTTTTGTAATGCTTCCAACTGTGCCATTATTCCACAATAGTCGTTTCCGTTCACTTTGTCAGCTTTAATGCACTGAGCGGCATTGGATTATACATGCTTATGGTATGTAATACTCTGGCTCTATTAACCAGAATAACCGATTCCTCATTTCTAATCGCTCCATGAGGACTAGGACTCTGTCTAGAGTAACTGTTGTACCCATATTCCAGGATGTTATTGCTCTAAATGTCCTTTAATTATCCATAATGAAATTTAAATCCTTATACGTTAAGCTTACCAAATGATTACGAGCCGAGATCATACATTCCCTGATCGAGAGTAGCTTCGCTTGAAAAACCGAAGTATGGTCCGGTAGCCAGAGGGAAAGTTTGGTTTATGGTTCTTCTATAAAGAAGTGCAGTCCAGTTTTATCTTTATGTTTAGAGCCATCCGTGTAGCAATTAGTTCCCACAGACAACTGTGTCATGGATCCAATTGACCAAAAAAATCGATCTGGTATTAAAGTGAGGCAATTGGTTGTTATTAATATATTGGCCATTATGTCAAATAGCTGCGAGTCAAGCGAGAAAACGTGCATTGTTGCAACTATATTCTGGTGACACGATTCGTAGCTCTGGTTAATCCATCCCCCCACGGCCTGAAGGGTCGGCTCATATCGGCTCATTCATATTGGATGAAGAGTGTTGTTTCAAGTCTACTTGTGGGTGATGTTCGCATCGCACCACTTATCTCTAAATATCATATTCGTTAAACTCTTTGAATTATTCAAATTTTTCTTTTCCTGTCTATCGATGTCCAATAAAATTACGCTCCTGTAGAGCCAGTGCGTCATATATCCAGTGGTGTTGTCGAGCCGGAACGCTCCGGAACGTAGTTCCGGTACTTCCTTTTTGGACAGGAACGCGTTTCGGAACTAAAGATGATTTCTGATAACGAGAATTGGAAAGGATTTTCGTTTCCTTTCCTTTTTATGCTTTATACAGGGCCGATCCTGTCGACGGGCGAAAATTGGGGGAAATCTCCCTCCCCCCCGTCGTCAAATTTGGGACATGAGACATAAAAAAAAACGCCACCTCCAGGATTATCATGGAAAATCACCCCCGTCGTTAAATTTGGGACAAGAGTCCACACAGAGCGGTCGCCTACCCAGGATCGGCCCTGTCTATATAATTATATATACGTGTTCCGGTAAAAAAAAAAATTAGCACAACACCACTGCATATATCCTATATGTATATTAAATTAAAAAATGTGTATGTTTTTTTAAAACAATATCACTGTATAGTGTAGCAGATCAGAGTTTCTGATGGGAATCGAACGCTAAAGGTAATAGTCTACACACTACCCACTAGATTACCAGGGCACCCTGAATCTTCTACATTCATTGTATGTAACAGATTCATTTTGAAATTGAAAGCATTGGCACATAACTGAAATATGTACAATCAATTTACCGAGACCCTATGCTCTTTACAGCAATGATATTAACAAACAATAAAATTGTCAATTAGAAGAAGAGATCATATACTTATAAGTTAATTGGATTGGGCCTAACCATTCCTAACCATTAGTTCAAACAAATACTAGTTTGTTGAGATGTATAAAAATATAAAAAAAAACTTTAAACAATGGAAAAACTATTATTATTTGTATTATCTGCTCTGAGCCAGCCATAAACATATACATTCATGTTTTTATATACAATGTGCTACTAAATTTACATTGTAATGGTTAAATGGTGAAATATGTGTAGAAAACTTTACTTCATATTTAAATGAATGTCCGAATATTAGAAAAATACTTTTGTTTTTTGAGATTAGCTAATAAAAATATTTCTTATCACTACTATATGTCGTCAGCACAAAAGTATGTGGCGCCAATTATGGATAATTGGTAATTGCGCAAGTTTATGTAATTTGACCAATTTGGGTATACATGTACATTGGACAATGGTAAAAATTACAATATTTGAAACAATAAACTATTGATAATTGGGTCAGCCTAAGTTAGTTAAGCTTTAAATTGTATATTGTATATGGGCAATTTCGTGTCAAATGACCCAATTTTTAAAATCGCTTCCCATTAAGTGACCACAAAGCTCTTAAAGGAAAAGAACTAAGCTTTCTTTGAGCACAAAAAAAACATCAATAAAAAAAATATAGTGCATATGGTAAAATTTAATAACTTTGGTTTTGAGTTAAAATATTTTTTTTATAGATATGTCTCTTGCTACTAAGTGCTCACAAAAATCTTAAAGGAAATGGTATAAGTTTTCTTTTGAGTAAAAATAAAAAACTCCATTTCGAAAAAAATGGGGGAAAATGAAAATGGTACATGTGCCAAATATTGAAAAATCTTATTCTTGAGTTAAACAATAATTTTTTTGATAGATATCCCACTCGCATCCCATTAAGCGATTATGAAGGCCTTAAAGGAAATTTTATAAGCATTCTTTTAAGCAAAAAAAAAAAAAAATTAAAAAAAAATGAAAAAAAAATTAATTTAAAAAAAAAATAAAAAAAAATTTTTTTAAAAATTAAAAAAATTATTTTTGGAAAGATTGAAGAAATATCTATCTGATATCCTTTGGAAAATTTTTGCTAGGACAAATAGGTGAAAAGTTACACACATTTTAAAAAAAACCCTGTATGACCAAAATGTCCAAATTTGACCCCCTCTAAATCCGGCAGTTCTTGACTGATAGAGCTGAAAATTTGTGTCTGGCCAACTATCCAATAGTACTAACCTTGATGCAAATTTCATCCAAATCGGAGGACGTCGATTTTAAAAATTGGGTCACTTGACACGAAATTGCCCATATATAGAAATATACTTTATTAGCCAAAGTGTGTCTATCCATGTAAACTTTTACATACATACATACATGATTCTCAGCATAAACTAAAGACACATGCCCAGTTCCATCAAAATCGCCCACGCCTGTCGTTTAGCTCTTATTTTTTTTTTTTCGATTGTAGAGCACTTTTTAAAGCATATTATAAGCTACGTGAAGTATGCATTCCATAATTTATATGAGCGTGTAATGAAGAAATGCCCAATTCACAACCTATAAAAATAATTGTCCCAAATCATGCATTTCGAAAGCTTTGGCTTTACAAATATAACATACAGCTGTTGAAGCAATATTCGTGACTTTTTCCATCAATCTGACTCGACAAGATAAAAAATCGAGAAAATGTATCATACCATTGTTCAGTGGTAATTATTTTAGACTCCTAATATTTCTATTTAAAAAAAATTCTTTGTTTTAAATTTTATACCCATAAAGATATTACTTAACAAATTGTCCTTAATTATTACATGCAAAAAACACTTTTTGTTACTTTAATCTCATAATGATTTATCACTGCCATCATAAGTCTCACAAATCCATGTACACATACATCAATAATGTCTTGTCATTCACAATTTACAAAACAACAAAAGAAAAGAATTTTTTAAACATGATTACAAACATCATGTTTTATGATTTCATTTACATACGTTTATCATACCAGTCTTGTCACAGATATTAAGTACGATGATAATATTGTAAATATAAAAAAGGAAAGAGAGAAATGCTTAAATTTAAGATAAAGATGAGTATGAATGAACAATTTATCTTGTGATTAAACATAAAACAATAATGATGTATGTTTGTGCTTCCGTTCTTTCCAAAAATCATTTCCTCCGTTTTGCAATATGTAAACTGCGTGTGTGTGTTTTACTAATTGTATTAGTAATCAAGAGTAAGTGACAATTAATCAAGAATGATTACATCCAAGACTAAAACGTATTAAATTTTGTAAGGATTTTATTTCTCAGATCAGAATCAATGCTTCTTTGTATTACTTGGAGAAAGTTTTTTTGTTGATCAATTCTTTATTTTAAAAACTTGTCCGCAAAATCAAGGCTGCCAGTTGACACTTTTATAGCAAATTAAATTTTTATGTGTTTTATATGGGCAAATCAATTCAACTTTGAAGTTGTTGCCGTAGTCTAGTATGCAGTGTCTTGGCTTATTAGACGTAAGGCCACGGTTCAAACTCAAGGTCAGACATCTCGAACAAAACGAAAATGGGAAAAAATATTTCTTCGGCAACTGTCTTCTCAGCAGATTTCTGGCAAATACACTGACAGCAAATAAAATTGCCATAAAATGTTTCTCAAAACTTTGTCGTTCGGAGTAGACTTTAAAAACTATAGATCACGCCGCTTATGGAGAAAATTAATACACACAGCATAAGTGATGTGAGAAGCTAGGTCGAAATTCTGAATGAACGGTTGTAATGGCCAGTTATGTACGTATGTATGTATATATATATTTATGTAAAATACAACCTAGCTACAAGCTTTGTTCCACTTTGTCTAGACAAAATATAATATTAAATCAAATCGAGTTGAGATTGTGCGAAAAAAATATTTGCTCTCTCTGAGGAAGAAAACTGCCAAACTACATATAAAAATTGTTGTCCGGACAAATATTTTGTCCAAAAAATATTGGCATCAACATGATGATGATACTCACATACACTATGTTTTATTTAAATTTAAAAATAGGAAGTATGTACTTAAAAACTATCCTTTATTACGTGCGAATTAATTTTAATTTTATCACAATGAATTCTACCCCCTAGGGCACTCAGAACAAAAGTTAGTTTTGTGTATTTCTTAAATAAGTTTATAGCTTTCAATATTTTTATTATTACGGATTAAAAAAACGTCAATAAAAGTTTTTATCAGCTTGTCCTTGATAACATGAAACCTACATAAAATATTTTACGACATAAGTGCTGTAGGTTTATAAATAACTGTTCCATATTTGTTAGTTTATGGTTCATAAAAGCCATAAAAGGCCAAAGATTCTACAACATCAACTAGTACATGAATAAACTCTCAGTACCATTTAAAAACATGTTTGTTTAAACATAAATATCGTATATAACTAATGATTTGTGTTGGTTGGCCTAAAATTTTCAACTTAAAAATTTTATTCAAATAGAAACACGTAAACACTCACTTAAACTTGTTATTTTTCAAATGTGTTTGCATGTTTTCTACTAACACTTTAACATACAATTTTTAAATCTTTCTAAGCAAAAAAATTTTGATTTAATTGCTACTAAAACTAAACAAAAATTTAAATCTGGGCAAACAAGAAATGCATCGAAAGAAAAATCCGGCGTAATATAACTCTACTTTTTTCAGACTAAGTACCCATCTGTTAAGATTATGGACATAAAGAAAAATAAACTTAAAGTTGGTCAATAATTTAATATATATGGATTTTTCTCAAAATACGTCGATGTTTTCTATGCATAGATTGATATTTGTTACGGAACGTACTCAATATTGCGCAGAGTCCACTACCAGACGATCTATTGTATTGACCTCATGTTGCTGTTCATTGTCAGTAAGAATAATTCCCTGTTCATTACCTGAAAAACGCTCAGGTGTTTTCTTCTAAGATGCCCTTAAGTCGCACAGATTCCAAGTATGTATCCGGTGATTCATTCTTCTTATCATGAGGTCTGCAAATTATTCTAGAACAAGTCTTCCTTAGGTCGATTATGCTTAGATTATGCAAGTTGCAACTCTCCAGTGTATTTTTCGATAGTCTGATGCACAATTCAATTACTCAACATAAGTTAAAATTGTGTCAAATCCGTTCGAGTTGAGAAGAGTATAAGCCTCTCTTCATCCTTTCTTTCTACAGAAGCGATCTGATTCTGATCTACATGCTCATTGCCGCGAATTCCTACGTGGCTATGTATCTAGTCCTGTCTGATTTTGATTTCCATATTGGACCAACCTCGTAGAAGCTAGCATAGGAGCATAAGGTGGTCTGACTACTATGTCCAGTCCTCCGTACATCCTGCCAAAGTTTAATTGAGCACAACTTTCGACAGCTTAAACTTTTGCTTGGAAGCAACTTGAAATTTTCCTCATTTGTCTCAATATTTTACTTTGGAATTGTCCCAAGTACTCTCTCTTCTGTTAAAGAGTACATAGCAAAAAAATTTTTCCCTCACTCTTATTATCCAGCATCCTTGCGAAGGCAAGAAGAATTTGATAACAGTTCAGAGGTCATTTAATATGGTATTGAGATTGGCATGCATTAGCTTTATTCAGACTATTTATACTTTTAATAGATCATTACAACCCTTCAGTCAGGACCTAGCTTCTCACACCACTTATGTTTTGTGTGTTAATTTTATACATAAATGGCGGGACCTACAGTTTAAAGTCGAATCTGAATGACAGATTTTTGAGAAACTTTGCTTGGCTATTTAATTTTCACTCAGAGTTTTTGCCAGAAATCTGCTGAGTGGAAGTCACAGAAGAAATATTTTTCGTTTACATGGATTCCATTTATATTTCTAAATATGTTACAAATGTTAGCACAAATCCAATTTAAAGGTGTGTAGTTGAAAACTTAACACAAAAAAAACGAAAATATTTCATTGCCACCAGCACACATGTTTAATATTCAACAACCCTCTTTTAGATTGAAGTAGTAGAAGTTGTGGGATACAATATGTTAGGGGAACATTATTTTGCAAATTTTTTACCTGTTATTTATTATAATTATGCTACTTAAAGCTTAGAAAATAACAAATTTAAATGTTTAATCGGTATTAAACAAATATTGTATTAAATAATCTTCTCTTTATGGATGTAATCAAATCTTAATATAACAGAATTAGTAAAATTTATAAAGTTTTTTACTTAAGCATACTTTATTAAAAGTACCTGTACAAATTGTTGATAAGAAACAGTGATGACGACACAGAAGACCTTTTGTATATAAGTTTTGTCATTCCTATCGGTATATGTATATTTATGCCTTAATTTAAGGTACTACTTTGTAGTACGTATGAGCAATATGAAATTCGATTTACGTTATTTCAATTTAATTTGCCATTTATTGGATCTGATCACAACGAAATCGAGGGATTACTGTATTTATTTTTGTAAAGAACAAACAAAGCTTACATTTTCAAACAATTCAATTGCAGGATAATAATCCAAATGTTCTGCCTTATAATAATCAGTAAAATCATTGCAACATGTTTAACCAAAAACCATCAAACTGTACACTGACTTTAACCAAATTGTTTATTTTAATTGTGTTCTTTGGCCAAAAACAAACTGCAAAATGAGTTTATTTAAGAACCATATGTTAATTTGAATCAATTAAAGCAACACGAGAAATGTTGTTTTAATACCCGAACCAGGTAAAACAATGTAACATATGGAAAACTTTGTGGTAAATTTATAAATAGATTAGGAATGTAAAAAGAAAACATTAATAGAAATACAGTGGTGGAAATATATTAGGGATACAAAATTTCAATAGTTTTTTAAATTTTTATTCATTATTGCTTAAAAAAGTGTACATAAAAAATTATTACAAATAACAATTTTACAATAACAAGAATTTTGAAATTAACACACACAACATGGACGGTGTGAAAGGCTAGATCGTAATCCGGACCAACGGGTTGTAATGACCAATTAAGTAAATTAAGTAGGAACATACGATCTTCTAACCAGAAACTACAGAAAATCGATATCTATATTTTTTTCTTCGCTGTCCATTTGATACTGAAGTCAGTGACTGGTTCTAAGTCATCTTCCTCATTACTATTTTCCGATTTTCGAAACTTGGCAAAATGTTCCAATTACAATTTCCTATTCCAATTTCTGTCTTTAAAGAAAAAATAAAAATTTTTGGTAACGCGAAGTTTAAATTGGTATCATCAGGCTCTAATGAAAGATATAGAACCGATGGAGTAAGCCCCACTATGTTGTTATAATCTACTTATGTAAAAAAAGGAAGACGATTAGTAAGTATTCATTATATTTCTTCTTCGATGTAGATTTTCACTTAGACCTACTGTTTATATACTTCTACTAAACGTAAACTTATAACAGTTTCATAGAAAATAAGATTATGGAACTTTGCACACAAATCTTTTTTATTCTATTTTTGCATCATATTAATTTTTTCATTTCTTTACCACGTATAAAACCCTTTTGAGTGGCATTTTGTTGTCATAATATTACAAAAATATCTATCAACATAAGTCTAGCATAAAAGACAGAATGTCAGTTAAAGTAAATCGCAGAAAATCAACAGCATCAACCACTAAATACATCATATTTTATAAATCATACTTTCAGCATTTTCCGCAATAAGTAAAGAGGAAAACATAAGAAAATAAATATTTTTACTTGTCAGAAGTGGTAGAGCAAAGAAAGGACTAAAACGGATTTAATATTTAATATTTACAAGATTTTGCATACTTTAACTGGTAATAAGTGGAAGTGTACAACCGTATAACCTTGAATAAACATTGTCATAATTTCAGTCAAGCGTGATGGCGCAAATGTATGGATTTACAGACGTTATGAATGTTTTTCGTAGCTGGGAGTTGGAGAAATGACGTATGAGAAATGAAGGAGTTGAATTGCATTTTGGCTAATTGACGGATTATTTAAAGTTACAAGCTTTTGCACACCACTTGCAACACATAGTGGAGTTGAATATTGAACAGATTGTGGTTGTAATTGTATTATTACGTATTACAGGGTGTGATGGCTCAGACCCCAGCATCTCGTATTCTTGTAAATTAATTAGCACATCCCAAGAACAAAATTCTTACACAAGGTTCTTCAGTGAATCTGTGGTACTCGTTATGTGCAATGTGTTCCATGCGGTTTTTTTGTATTGTAAAGAAAACACGTTAAGTGTGGACACTGCTATGATGACTGCATAACTTTTTCTATGACTTTCACAATTTGAAGACATTTTTTCAGAGATTTGTCTGTATTTCACTGATGATGAGCTGGATCTCGGATTTAGTATTCTGGTCTGATTTAGTATTTCACAAAACCTTAAAGAAAAATTTGCTTGATGTTAAATCGTATATGCCTGGTGGCGAGTTTGGTTTCTTCTTACTGAAACCACATGCCGTCCATTTGAAGTCTCAAGAACTCAGTTATCTGTTACTGTACGAATGAAAAAATAAGGACCAGTCACACAGCCTGATCGAAATCTGCACTAGACAATTTATCGAGCATTTGTTTCTCATGGAGTACATGACCATTATCTGAGCCCCAAATTGGACAATTTTGTGTACTCACAAAGGCATTCAGATTGAAATGCTTTTCATAGAAGAAAATGATTTTTTTTCGAAAAATTTCTTTAATATCCATTACAAACCAAAAGTGATTTTATTTAATTCCTAAATGTTACGTGATAGTAAAACATCTTGTTTGTTTCATGCAGAAAACATTTAAATTTTAAAATTATCTCCCAGCGCTTGTTCAAAACTTTTTAATGAAATTCCATCATATTTAAGATAAATTCTTAAAATAATTTTTTTTTTCTTTTTCTTTTATTTCTTAATCGTGTTTCTGTTATTAGCTTTTCAATCAAATATTCTGACAACTTTGTATCTCAAAGTAAAAGAATTACATGAAAGAATAACAACTTAACTTAACAGATACAAATTCTAATTGTATTTTATTTTATTATTGTTGTTTATTGTTGTTTACACCTTAAAAAAAACTTCACAAAGTCAAAAAAGTTTTAACATTTTTGGCTGTTAAATTTTAATTTCTTATACAATTAAATCAAACAATCATACACACTTGACTAAGTATTTACGCCGTTGGCGGAAGAGACTTCTTTGATGTGGAAACTGATATTGTCTTCCACAAACAGAAAGTGATGCAATAATCATAAAACTTGGAGAATATAAATGAAATACGAATAAAATCTTTTAAATATTAATAGGCAGAAAATTCTAAATAGTGATAAGTCTGGTATGATAAAAAACAATATGTGTAGAGATTGGTAATTTGAAAATGATATTTCTCAGGATTTGTCTTTAAATCTGTGTTCAAAAGAATCGTGAATAAAATTGATAGCGCAGTGTTATTAGTTAGAGTGTGTATTTAAAAACGAATAAAAAAAAATTTCTTTTATTTTAATTCAATCTTTGAATCCACAATAAGTAAACGTTTTCCAAAATCTAAAAAAGTACCAATATTTACTCATCCTCATATTTGTAATTGATGTTTTAATTGCCATTATAGACTCGTTTTTATGTAAGCAGAGACCGTAAGCTTACAAGAAACAAATTTCGTTTTAATTGCAGATTTTTTGAAAAAAAAATTAATTTTCAAACAACACGCCCTTCGAAAACATTTCCTTAAAGCTTATCCATAAGAAACCTGTACCCCCCATAAAAACGTAATTTCGTGTAAATCCGTATTGAAAACATGTGCTACCCACCTGCCAAAAGTTCCTATTTAAAAAAAAAAAAAGTTTCATTGAGAAGCTGTAACAGATGTGTCAGAGTAAGGAAATTAAATAATAATCGATATTTTCCATTATAAATAATAAAATAAAGAGCAAAATATTTCGTAAGTACTTTATTAAGAGCCAAGTGAATATTAAAGGCTCAAATATGCATTTCAATAAAAAATATTGGTTGAAAATATTATGTATTAAATCTCTATTTAATACAGGCCTCTTAAGAGGCCTGAATATAACATTATTTGTTGTTTTCATGATATCCATAGATATTTTGTTTTGGTTAAATAGTAAATTAGTTAAGTACATACCTTCAAGGGTTATTATTTGCATACATTTTTGGTTTAGTATAAATGCAAGTGCAAATACCTTACAGTTATAGCAGATAATTAATTTTTATTTGAAGGAAAAACTAAATTCATAAATTGCTCCAAGCAGCAGCTTTAATTATATTCGTTCTATTTTCTTTTTATGTTATTCCTTTCCCCCTTTTGCACCAAAATAAAGGTTCGCAATTGTGCATACAAGATATTGTATTGTCATTGGCTTAAGGGAAGAAAAATAAACAGAAAGAATAACGAAAATAGTTAAGAAATTTTTTGTTACCATATACGAGGCACACATAACATACACTATAACACACTTCTTGAAATCATGAATTTAAGTCACATGTATGGACAAGTAGGTCATCCGTTGCCTACCCAAGGAATTTATTTATTGGGTAACGTAAGGTACAATAAATTTTATTTTATTTGTCTGCAAACAAATATTTGGTTTGGAAAACAAATCCCACCACATAAGTTGTGGGAAATAGCGACACTGTGGCCTATCGAATTATAATCTGTCAGTCAATTGCTGTCAAAATTTGAATTGTTTGTAGTTTGTATATAATAATCATTACGACAATTGCTAGCTGCGTGATTAAAGAATAAGTTTGTAGAATTGTTCTTCAGCATGAAAAGCCTAAGATTGGTTCACCAACCGGTTTAGACGATGTACGCGAATTCATGTTAAATACATTCAATGCAGTAAAATTTACTTTGAGCCAGAAAAATCTAGAAAAGCCAAAATGAGCACCAAGAGCGATGCATACAGTAGGCCCCAAAAGTGCCTGTTATAGACGAAAACAGTAAAAACTTCAGAAAATAATTTTGAATATGAAGTTAATAGAGATAGCTAAGTCTCTAAAGATATCAAAGGATATATGTATTGTGCAAGTACATGAAGAATGTTCTTCATAATGGAGAGTATTCTGCACAAGGCGTAATGGCTTAATTTTTCGCAAAATTTTCCAGTTTCCATTGACAATGGTCTCATTGGTCATATCAAGAGAGATGTTACTGTTGCTTTTAAAGCTATTCAATGGGAGTTTGTCAGTAAATGAGGTAAAACCAAGTATATGTTGTCTACAAGTGGGAACATGGGGCACACAGATTATGGTCGATAGCTAACTTTCGCTGGTTCGCCTGTTTCGTTCGCATAGATGAAGATTATTGCTCAAGATGGGTATTTGATACGGGGATTGGCAGAAATCGCGCAAAAATGACCTTATCTGCGTTTAAGGACCACATCGGGTCCTGTTATCGATTGGTGAGAGAAAAAAGAACACCTGGAAAAATGTGTTAAGTTAGGTCGAAGTCCGACGAATGGTAAAGAAGAAAGTTGTGTAATGTGCTTTAAGGAAGTGCCCATAACTGTTGGATGCTTAGAACATCAGGCAATAAACACGTTATAAAAAAATTGAGATACGATCAATTATTTTAAAACTTGTGGTGGTTTCTTTAATGAAGCGATAAATCTACGACATAAGGTAACAAACAAACAATATCTCCGTCATGTGTATTGATGTAAGGTACAGTAACATATGACTACAAAAATATTTATAAAATTTTGTGCACATAATATAAACGTTAATGAACACGGATATATTATTAACCCATTTTGGAATTTACGTCAGTTCTTAATATCATACACGCACTGAGGTTTTAATTCAGAAAAATTATGACATAATTTGAACTAGCGGTAAACCACATTCATAACTTAATCTATTGCTTCGTAATTAGTACAAGAATGATTTCGCTGTCTTAATAAGGGTTAAACCAGCAAGTGAGTTGAAGATAAACAAACTGTGTGCCTATACAAATGTAAATATTATTCTGCCGGAATATACATTCTCATGTAAAATTTGTCACCGTTTTCCTTTCTGTTTTCGTTTCGGTATTATAAACAACGTATCACTATTCTCCATAACCATTTTTACAAGGAACGCAACAAAATCTTGCTTAAAATAATCTTCTTAACGTCGCAGGTAGATGTAAAGTATGAAAGAAAAATCCTCAATTAAAACAAAAGGAACGGCACGATGTTTTTAAATCATTTTTATCAACAAGTTTCCTTTACTGATTGTTATAGTTTTGAGCACAGATTCATATATCGTTAATTCTTGCCATTGTTTCAACGCAATATTCTGCAATAGTTGGGTAATATGAAATAAAAAAGTTGCAAAAATAATCTGCCATAACGTATTAAGATGTATTTAAAAGAATTTAATTGAGTTAAATTCCGTATATATGTAATATTCATGTATTGTTCGACTTATGTTGATGGACAAAATAGGGCACATCATGTTCTCGGAGTTAATAACTTTTCATATTCAAGAATTAATTTGAATTAATTTGATTTTTACACAAGCGGTATCGTACACGAAAAAAATAATTGAATTAACTTATGTCCTCATTTTAAATAATTTTGTTTACGCCTTCTCCTTACTTTAATGAGTCTAAGGTTGTCTCATACGTCTTCTCACCTGTCACTAATCAAAATTTTCCAGATAATTTGTATACTGCAGCAGGCCATCCTCCTAAACGAAAATTCTTTTCTCACACAGCCCGAAATATGATTATCAAGCGCAATGACTTGGAAGCGTTACTTCTACTTGTTAGCCTAATCCTGGTGAATTGGCAACACGCAATAATTTTTACTCTACGTGTTTTGTTAACATATCCTTAATTTCTGTATTGTTTTCATTTCATAAAAAAGGAATGATTTAACTCTTGTATAAATATATTGGCTTTTAAGTGTATTGATGACAAACAGAATTAATTAGCGTGATTATAATGAAGATAAAATGGCAAACTAAACTGAGTATTACAAAAACAATTAAATAAATATCATGAATAAAAATTAAAACTTTTTTCTTTATAATTATCACCAATTCATAATTTAAAATATTCCACCTTCAGAAAAAATGATTTCGTGGTGATACTTAAATTATGGTTTAAATAAATTAATTTAATGTGGTATCAGGCTGGTATTAGCCATGATTAAAAGAATTAAATTGTAATTTATCTGTGAGTAAAAATGTCAGCTTGCAACTCAGGCCCTGATTATGGTTTACAACAGTTGTAAATTTAACGTTGTATTTTTAAAATTGCAATTATGATTTACAACAGTTGTTTCTAAGTGTTGTCAGAACTGTCAAAAACTTACAACAGCTCATTAGCTGTTGTCTTGTTGCCGCGGTAAGTTTAAAAAAGGAAATGGAGAAAAATTTGTATAAATTTGTAATAACAGTGCAAATAATTTTTTGTGGAAATTTTAAAAATTATGCATAACTGTAAATATTTTATAGAAAAATAACCAATAAAGCTGGTCGACTTAATGAGAGCAAATCCTGACATTTATATAGATATTTTAATTTTAAGTACTTTTGAAATGAATTTATTGCAATACATACAATAAAAAAATATAATCAAGCAGAACATATATTTGTAATTTTAGTGGCAGTTTCAGGAGAATAGTGCAAATCTCTTGCAGAAAGCAAACATCGAAATCTGCTTTTCTGTTCTACACCAATCGTTCATTCAATAACGTTTCTTGCTTTGGAATGGACTGTATTCAAATGGAGCTCTGGTGATCCTTCCGCGGCATTTCGAAACGGAGTTATTAAAAACATTTCCATTGGTATGCTGCGTCACCTTGACATATAAAATGCATACACGCATATGTACATATATCTGTATTTATAAAAAGGAAAGAAATGTTATAAACAATACTGAATTTTATAATTGAATAATTTTACGTACTCAGTATCTGGTAATTCCAAAGGGTTGGAACTGTCCCGAATTTCATTTGTGCTTTGTTGGTACCCTCATCATCATCAAAGAATAATAATATCCATTATTTATATTTAAAATTTTTTTTAATGTAATAATTTTTGTTTTCAATTGACAGTTTTATACACTCAGGGATGTATTTTAAAGGAAAAGTATACTAACATTGAAGAACAACCTTGTGGCATACACAACATCTAGATCATAATCAAGAAAGTAATAAATGTTGTGTTGTCTCTGTTACAACACAACATTTATATGTTGTGAACCATAATCGGGGCCTCAAATTTTATATGAAAGTAAAAGACAAATAAGGAAATATTACCTTTGACAATTGATAACTGCCAAAATATGTACTGGTACGAAAATAATAACATGGTGGGTGTGAATTTGAGGAAATCGATTAACTGCTATGATTCCACCCGCCGAATAACACAATCTAACTTGATGATCAGTTAACCTTGAATGAACATGTGTAATCATATCTGATGAATATTCTTTATGTGGATTACTTACTTTATTTGGATTATTCATACATACATTATTGGCCATTACAACCCTTCAGTCAGGATTACGGCCTAACTTCTCAACACCACTAGTGTTGTGTGTGTTAATTTTATACATGAGTGGCGGGACCTACAGTTTAAACTCGACTCCGAACGACAGATTTTTGAAAAGGTTTTCATGGCAATTTTATTTACCCTCAGAGTTTTTGTCAGAAATATTTTTTCATATTTCGTTTTTATGTCTGAGCGGGGATTATATGTGGATTATTACTTACTTAATTGCTGATTTTAACCTTTTAGTCAGGAATATGGCCTATTTTCGCACACCACCTGTGTTGTTTTAGGAAACTTTTCATGACAATTTTATTTACTCTGAGAGTTTTTAAAGAAGACTTTTGAGCGTAAGTTGGGGAAGATATATTTGTTCATATTTCGTTTTTTTTGAGACGTTCTAAGCAGGGGTTTGAACCACGGGCTAACACATTCTTTACTAGACTACTGCTACTGCAATTTAAGAGACTTCCATTAGAAAATTTGGAAAAATAAAACACCTTCATCATCCCAAAGTGATATCTTGCTTTTAGCGGAGTTTTCAATTGTATGCCATGAGGGTAACAATAAAGTTATTTTTTGAGATTTAAAAATTGCTGCGCTTTTTTCTACTTTCCTTCAACATTTAGGTAAGTACCCTCTACAAAAAATGTCACTGCAATAAAATAAAACAGAAAGTGAAACCTTTATAGAACTTTATACACTTTTTTCTGTATATCCGCTTAAATATTTAGTTGTACGAACTATTTAGATATGTATGTGTGGATCAAAAAATTTTCTCAATTATTGGTTTTTAAAAATCTACCATAAATTTCATAGTTTTTGTTTTTTAAAGCTTACGAATCAACCCTAAAAAATAAGTATTTATTGTCATGACCTTTTGGACACTGTATACAAAACTAATAAAAATAGGAACTAAAATTAATAGTTTTCATTTATTATTTTATTTTGAAATTTCACTTTTAAATGGTTAAAGTTATACGTAAAAGTTTTTAATAATTTATGAATAAAATTTATACAAATATAAATCTGTGCAGTTGTTGGTTTCATATAAAATATTTTATTTTTTTCGGCTTTTAACACTTTTTATAGCACTTACACTCATGCAGACATATACTTATGTACATATGAATGTGAGTTTTTCCAAAAGATATTTTTTGAAATTGAATTTACCAGTCTATGCCAAAGTTATAAAAATTACCACAATTTGAATAAAAGCCAAATTTAGATGAACAACATTGCATACAGACACTATATTTGGCAACTTTATTGGAGTTTTACTTTAAAAATTCTTTGTATGTTTGCCATCAGTGGCGTCATTAATCGATAAATGTTCTGTTGGATGAAATTAAAACCTTTGTGGAAACATTTTTAATAACATGGATACATATGTATATGATACTGTGCTATATTTGTTTAATTTTTGGATACAGATGCAATTAAGTAGCTCAGTAGATAGTTAGAGAAGTAGCCAGGGTTTGAATCAGGGGATCTTGTCAAGCCAACACCCTACCTACTAGACTACGGTAACTGTATACATACGTACATACATAATTGGTCAGGATTACGACCAACTTCTCACACAAGTTATGTTGTGTGTGTTAATTTTATACACGAGTGGCCGGACCTTAAAATCGTCGCTAAATAGAAGATTTTTTAAGAAACTTTTTTTTCAATTTTTATTACTCTCAGAGTTTTAGCCAGAAATCTGCTGAGAGGAAGTCGCCGAAGAAATATTATTTCATATTTCGGTTTGTTGGAGATATCTGACCTGAGTTTGAATGGTGCCCTCATGTCTAATAAGCCAACACACTACCTACTAGACAACGGCAATATAGCAAGGAATCGTTTGTTTTGGCACAAACGCATTATTCTTAGTGTTTTCGAAAAAAAATTTCTGCACAATATATGAATTCGTTGGCTTACAGTTGCGCTGAGAAGGGTATGTCGAATGTGTAATAGTCCCCTTCTCTAAATTTATTTGATAGAGAACCTGAAGGGCTATCACGGTCTCGTAGTAAGTTGATAAGTAACTTGCTATGACTAACTGCAGAAGAGGCGAACTAGATCGACATGCTTGAACTTTCATGTGGACAAACTTAGGTTGTAGATCGCCATATAATAAGTAACTTTGTTCACTGCCCTGCACATAAATAATTTATACACAATTTTACTCAACATTAAACCCATTTTGTTAAAATAATATTAAATAGAATGTAAAATAAAACTCTCTTTTAACATTACGATGACGAAAGGCTTTTAAAAATTAAGGTTCCCTACAGACAATCATTTTTTTATTATTATCTCTTTACAAATTGTCGATTTAACTACTATATTGAAAACCGTAGAAGGTTCAAATTTAAGAACTAAATAATATAATTTTGCTATCTTTTTTAATTTTGAAATAAAAATGAATAATTTACTATTATTACGTATGTTTTAATTATAAGGCCACCACTGTGTATTACATTATTATTCAAAAATATTTACATACATTACAGGCATGTTATTAATCAAAATATCCACAGATGTAGTGCATACATTCAAATAAATTCAAAATTCTAGAATACATTTGAAACTCATTGAGTTGGAATAGAATAGAAATAGAATTTTAAATTAAGAACATGTCTATTTTAAATACTTTTTCAAATGTTATTAATAAAACAATTTGTGATACAAATAGGTATGTATTTATTTATTAGATATACATTAACGACTTCCATTAAAATTGTAAATTTCAAATTGAATTGAAAACGTAAAACCATTAAAAACCCTTGGGAATCAAACTGTGGGAAACAAATTGTAAAAAATCGAATTAAAATATCAATAATTGTGTCTGCAAATGTAAGAAAATATGATAAGTATTGGCTTCAGCGATGCTAACACGATGACAACAAATGGAAATAAAATCAATTTGAAATTCCATCGACTGGCAATAGGCATTTGGCTTCGTATCAATTATTTATTGTAGCAAATTTGATGAGTTTAGTATTTAATAAAGTGTTGACAGTTAAGAAAATGCTTGTGTCAATCAATTATGATTAAGGCAGACAATTAAATTAAAAGAAGAGAAAACAATATGCAAATAGATGTGAACAGATAAATGTAAATAAATACTTTTAAAATTTAAATATTAGGAGATATTGAAGTTGATGTTGAATAATAAAAGAACCTTAAAGGGCTGTTAAAAAGCATCTGTAGCACTATTTTCTTAATTTCTTTCCTTTGTTTTAGTTTTATTAAGTAAGTTTTTCCAGCCACTCAGGTGATTGGTTTATTCTAACAGGTCCTACGATACCACGCTTGTCATTTTTGCCTAGATCTTTTAACATAGGTTGGTTGTAGAGATGGGGAACTTCTGCTCTTTTTCTATAGTTAATGTCCTCAGTTTATGTTATCCTCTCTGAGAGCAGTAAGCAGAGACTTTCTGGATAGCTTTTTAATTTTACAAATACCAAAAAGACAAAATAAAATTTGGTCGAGTATTTCATAGCCCACAAAACTAAAATCTTAGCAGTACTGAAGGCATAGCAACTGAATAAAATAAAATAATTAAATCCAACTTCCTTAATTTAGAAAGAAATTATTTTGGAAAATGCTTAATGTGCAACATTGTTTTATCTAAAATTTCTTAGCCACTATACACATCAATGCGAAAAACGATTTATCATTTGATATTAAGGCCTGAACAGCCATTAAATCACAAACCAACATGAGGTTAATGCATTACACTGATGCGATGAGACACCTACAAAAATCCTCGAAGATATTTTGCAATGATTATCAAGCCACATATTGTGCTTATCGATTTTGTAGAAGAATGCTAAAAGTTTAATTCATCTTCTCACATACAAAGCAATGTGTGTGTAACATCATGCAGTACTTACATTAATTTATTCAGTTTGATTGTAGCAGAGATTCTGTATGGTGATTGATATAATGTCTCTGAACATATCAACAACGAACATATCATCATAGAACATACTCTGTGCTGTTATGCATTCAACTGAATTAATTGTATAAGCAAAATTCCTGTGAAAAAACCGAAAAGGTTCATTGAAAACATTTTGGGAAACGCTGCAGCTACCACACAATTCTATTGAATCTGCACGTGCATCTGTAACAATCGGAATATTCTTATTGCATTTATCATGACTGCCATGAGCTGCAACACAGTATGGTATGTAAATATCGGTTGGTATGTATATTACTAGTTTACCACCACTATTTAAGTGTGGCATATTTTCCAAGCTTCCGTACAGTTCATGTTGTTTAACGGAATCCACATGCTGCATTCGAAACTGAAATGGGCAACAATTGAAATCATAAATTGAAATGCAAGCAAAGTGTTACCATAAAACTAACACTGTTTAGTTTAAGCAGCATATGATTAAGAAATAAAACAAGCTCTGAACATTTAGGTTTCTTTTCTCAGCAAAAGCATTAGTATTGGTATTTATTAATTACTTATTCAGGATCTTAAACCAGCAGACGATGGAAAGCGTGGGAAATTTTTCCAATAGTTCAGACATTGCTATATCTAAAAACTATCCGAGAACATTAGTTGGACCACAAGGTAATAAAATTCTAGCTGGAGGGTCAAAGAATTTCGTTGTCTCCACTTAGATAATAATCTGCAGTAGTAGTGTACTTATGTTAGTTTGAGTGTTTATTGGAGTACATAATTCAATATATTTTTTGTATTGGCTTATAAATTAGTACGAATGAATTTAAGAACATGCTTAATTTACAATCTGTTAAGAATGCTTTTAAATTTCTTTTTAAGTCATTGTAACAAAAATAATTTCCTTCTCCAAAAAAAAAATTTTTTATTTTTGTTTTCATGCACTAGAATGGAATCATGACAAGTCTTTTATTGAAATAAACGTTTACGCTCCCCAGCCACATAAAATTCACAAACTTCCTTACAATAATGATATCGTCTAACTTCCGTTTATATTAAGTGCCCTCATTGGATGGTAGATGAAAGAAATTATTTTTTTTATTGTTTTGCTCTCAACGCCTTAATATTAATATTTTTTATCTTCAAAAGTAAAGTCTTTTTTATTCGTTGCTGTATAGTGTGCCTCTAACGAAAGTAGCATTGATTTATTAGCGTAACGTATACTAGTTTGGATAATAAATCCTACAGAGAAATTCAATTGGAAACATTTTCTTATAAATTGTAAATTTGCTTCGAAATCAAATGAAATTTGGTTATAAGCTGTTATTGAATTAATAACTGATACTTGCAAGATTTTTATTGGACAATTAGCTTTAATATTGTAGGGTGTTATAAAAGCTGTCGAATTTAAATAAAAAGTACAGTATACTTAACAAAGCAGAAAGCGTATGGTATAGCTTTTAAATTTAACTCAACTTATTTAAAGTGTTTGTAGTATTCAGGAAAAAAATCAGAAACTTAAAAAAAATATTGTTTGTTTACTTCCAGACAATATATAAATAGTTTGTGTTCATTTAAATTTATAATCATCATCAGTTCTTTTAAATTAATTCCTAACAGTTTCTATAGAATATTTGACATTTGATAACAAGGTTGTACAACAATTTTAATTAAATTCTTAACACTTGTCAAGTTGACAGTAATAACTTCTTAATGTCTCAGATAAAACTAACAGACTGTGGATTAAATGCTTGATTACATATTTCATTTAAAATAAATAAAATGAAAATACATTTACATTTTGTTTATTGCAAGTTGAAAGCATTATAGAATTTAATTAAGATGATTTAATAGAAATGGAATATTATTTCATTCAATGCTTTAAAAATCCACTAAAAATTGGTGGTATACTTTCTATTTAACTGAATTTCAAATATATTACTCATACGCATCACATTACATGTACTAGAATATTACTCTGAAAAGTATGCAACAAAAAAAATTCTTGATTTTGTTATGTGTGAAACTAATTGAATAAACATACGCCACATATGTACTTATCATTATGAATTTTACATATTAAGTACATATGTATACTTTACATATGTACGTAGATAATGAGAGAAAATATAATGGGTGAGCGATTTAAAAGTTTACATTTAAAAATGCAATAAAACAAAAACGGTTAGATATTTTGGCAAAATTTTTTTTTGTGGTGAAGTACAATCGTTGCCGCGGTCGGACCAATTTTTTAAGTGTTTGTGATCGTATCTAGGCAATGGGATCACGTATGTTGGCCTTCAAATGATCAATTGTCTCTGGTTTGTCGGCATAACATTTTTCTTTAAAGGCGCCCCACAGAATTGGTATATTTTCTGGAGGCAAATCTTAGCTTCTTACCGGTCAATTGACACCACCATTTCGACCACTTAGACGGCCATCAGACGTTTGACACAATAAATCGATAATCGATTTCAATCGATCAATTTAATATTATGGGAAGTATACTTTGATTTTGCAACATTATTTATTTATGGAACCTTCAATTAAATGGCGAATTAAGAAGTCGTAGAAAATATATATATGTATATTTAAAAAATAATGTAGAGTGTGAATCAGTGTGAATCATTGTTCGTGAAGGGCTGTTTTTAGAAGATTATCCTATACTCCTATACAATCAGAGAGTTTAGCTATGTCCTTCGAAGGCAATAAGGCGAGATCACTAGAATTGACATCCGCAAGGGAACAGAACAAAGGAACGCAGAAGAAAGGAAGACAGTGCAATCCGTATGATTGCGCTTTCGTAGGATTATTGGCAACCTTGGTGATTTTTTTAAGAACAAATTTAAGCAAATCTTAAACAAAATTCAAAGATACCTACAATACACCAAATTCTCTTTACAACTTCCTAAAATGAAAACTTTAAATACTTTCTTAAAGTATATAAAATATTACTGATAACGTTTGACAAAGTATTTTAAATAAAATACAATTTATTTACACATTTCCTACACTTTAATTAACTTACAGCTTATTTCGTGAATTTCCTTTTTATATTTCCCACATAATCTTACGAAACAACGTTTGTAAATGTCATCACGTAATCAGTAAAAGGATTTAATTTTTCGCTTCGTTTTTACACTATTACTGACACATATTTTGGTTAAACTCAATTTATTTTTCAATTTTGTTTTCTTTATCGGTTAATTTCTTAAGCAAATTATGTTGTGTCACCGTAGAGAAATCAAAAAATATCACTTTTTCTTTCAACTGATGATATATAAAATTGAAGTTACATTTTTGCCTTCTTAACAGAGCTGTTGTTAAATTTAATTTCTAGTATTTTAATTTATAATTTTAGCTGCTATCATAACTTTTCATATCGCTTGATTTTATGTGAATGATAGTTTAAATAAAAATTTATAAAAAATATATAAAAAATTAAAAGTTCATTAATACTTTATCATTTTCGTGTTTAAAAAGCCTCAGTTATATGTGTGTTATTGTATTGACAGCTCTAATTCTATCACTGTTGACACTAATTCTTTCATTGCTGCGAATATAAATAGAAAGCAGCAGAATCGTTGCTTGTTGTCGCGCTGTCTATAAAATTACCATTCCCATAAACATCCATGTATTTACGAGAGATAAGTTCTACGAGAGATTGCTGTGCTTGCTGCGTTGCGTCTATTGTGTTTACAGTATTACACTCATTTCTTTGATAGACGAAATTAAAAAAGTAACGCCTCCTGATTCTATTTTCTTTTTGGTGTAATAAGGTCAAGTAAAGTTATTCTACTGAAATAAGCAAGGTAAGCAAGTAACAATTTAGTCTTTAAACACATTGAGTGGGAGACAAAGAGAAGAAGATTTTCTTTTATTGATTATCATTCTTGCCTTTATTTATTCTAACATGAATTTTTATTTTTTTTTTCTTTTCGAAAAGTTTAATTTACAAAGGTTTCTATTGAAAGTTAATTTATAAAGGAAAGAATATAAATTTCAAACTAAAGATAAAGTTTAAAGATTTTTAATCAAAAGGTTTATTAATTCAATTTTTTAATGGATAGTTAAGACAGACAGTTATAAAGGAAAAATACAAACAATTTTATTAACGTATCTAATCTATCTATCTAAATACATATCAATAATATAATTGATGCAAAAATAAAAACAAAGTTTTTGGATATATACGTTGCAAAAAATATAAATGATATCACTTTTCCAATTTTGTTTATCCTTTTGATTTACGTACCTGTTCTTTGATAATTAACTAACGATGCTAATTGGTAAATAAATTAAATTTTTTCTCGTGTTTACTTTCCTAACGCTCAGGTATGCGTACTCAGCAATAAGAAAATGGAGCTTTAAGATTAAATGAAAATTCTAAAACAAGGCTTTTACTCAATTATTTTACCAAGTGCAAAAAAAAATGATTTCAATTTCTAATAAAAATGTGTAATGCGTGTCAGTTAGTAAGTTAGTTCACTTCATTTTATTTTTGTTTTGTTTACAGTCGGCTCTGAAAGACAGATTTCTTTGAGATTCTATTTGCTCTCCGGGTATTTTTTGGCAGTCACCGAAGAAATATTTTTCATATTTTGTTTTGTAAATCCATAATAATTGTTAAATTGAAATCATGTCCTTTTAACGAACAATTTATCTCAAATTTATTTCCCATTTATCACGAGCAAATATTTTTGTGTGTTATTTTATATTTTTCAAAATTATTAGAATTCGAAAAATCATTTTCAATGTTGTTACAATCAAATAAACACAAAATTAAGTTTCCAAAGAATTGAATGTGCAGTTGACGTATAATTGCATGTGAAAATTGAAAGCACATATTTCAAATAGGTCATGACGTGTGTGTATGTAAAATGATTACAGCAAAAAATCTCAATTCCATATTTGAACTGTAGAACTCGTTTTTAATTAATGCTTTAGGATTGTAATTCAAATTGATTTGAAATTAAATTAAAAGATGCACATTAACTTTTTCTCTTTAATTATCACGAAATGTATTTATTTTTGAAAATTGTTAGAATAATTTTTTTACTTTTTACAGAAATCTACATTGCACAAAAGTGTAGAGATTGTTTTCATTGTTAGTTATTTCAATTCATCGAAACAATGGAACATTTTTTTTTGTCCTTGCCAGCTTTTGACAGGCCTTCACTGTCAACGGCGGACATTATTGCCAACTTCTTTTGACATAAATTTAATGATATCGACACCAACGACATATACGGTGCTACGTGCCACATCAAAGTTCTAGTAGAGTTCCGCATTTTCATGTCTCCTTTCTTTCTTAATGTTCTAAACTGCAGTCAACAAATCTCCCGTACAGAGTTTGAAAACATCCAATCCCCAAGTATGTTTTAATTACACCGACCTGCATGGGTTTTGCAAATAAGATGGCTCCAGGTGTTTCCGAAGGCATTTTGCGAACTGAACACGAATCTGGGTTCAAAAACTTTCCATCACGTCAGGTTTTCGAGAAAAAGGGGATTGAAACCCCTAAAAATAGAGTTTTTGGCCATTTTTGAAAAATTGTAGAGCTAAACACTGACGTGCTAGAACCATCGCTATTGTCGGAAATTGACAATTGATCTTTGCTCTTTAAAATGAGCCCAAAGACAAATTGATTGCATGTACCCTTAAAGTAGGGGGTGGGTTTATGTCAAGGGGTGCAAGAGAAAAAGAAACACATTACGGAGGTCCTTAAAAATTAATCAGATTTACTTGAAAATTGTTACTCAGGGGTTTTTGGGATTGCTGATTACAGATCTTCATTCAGATTTAAAAAATTCAAAATGGCGGATCCAATATGGCGGTAACAATTTTCAAGTAAATCTGATTAATTTTTAAAAATCTTGACCGCCATATTGGATCCGCCATTTTGAATTTTTTAAATCTGAATGAAGATCTGTAATCAACAATTTTCAAGTAAATCTAATTAATTTTTAAGAATTCGTGTTCAGCGCGCAAAATGCCTTCGGAAACACCTGGAGCCGTCTAATTTGTACAAAAAAGTCCAAATTTGCAGGGCTGTGTTATTCGACTCATTTTTTTGTTTACGTGCCAGATATCGTCGAATTCTTCATTTGATTTATTGCTTCATTTGTCGTTCCAACTGTTCTGGGACGGCTAAACTGATATCGACCTTTAACATCCTTAGTCTTCAGCACCGCAAGAGGAACATGCGAATAAATACGAGTAGGCAGAGAATTTTGAAAAATATCATTACACTTGCATAGCATGATGAGTGCGATGCGAATCTCGTTGTTTGCCTATACCGTGTTGAAAACTGAAATTGTTTGGAATTTTTAGTACAGAATGATGCTTTACAGATTAAATTTCTTAAGCCATATTGAGTGAGTATATGTGGAATGAGTGTGTGTGTTTAATGTTGCAATAATATTTATGTCTCTGCTAAGTAGAAATTGATAAGTTGAGTACCAAAAAGTTTCAAGAAGTTAAAGCATTCCTTACTATTTTATTAAGTCTTAAGAAGAAAATGTCTGGAATGAAAATATTTACTTTGCTCTTTGAGACTTTTTATTAAGTTTGTCCAGACTTCTTAAATTAATTTGTGTTTCTTAATATCTAAGAACACATAAAATTTTTTTTTAAATTTTTCGCCATTAGAATTCTCTTTAGGCTGATGCATTGTGTTGTATTATATTTATATCAGAATATATTATTTGAAATACTATATAAAATAATACATATAAACAGTTGTTAGTATTTCTAAAAATATAATTTTTTTTTTAAACAGAAACAAAGTATTTAGAAAACATAAACTACATTATCGAGTAAAGGCTAAGAGAATTTTTTGTTGACTTATTGTTTTTTATTGTCTTTCCAAATCAATGCTGTAGTTTAGTAATGAACTGTGATTTTCAATTTATTAGACCACACACTCGCCCTGGTTCTGTGAAAATCTTCTTATGTTCTCACATCAGTTTCGTGCTGCTGGTGCTTGAGTGTTGTATAAAGAGAAGAAAGGCAAATCTTTAATTAAGATTTAATTTAAGAAAGTAAAACTTGGACTTTTTAATAGATTTAAGGGTTCCATTGAAGTCGCCGTAGTCTAGTACGAGTAGGTAGTGTGTTGGCTTATTAGACTTATGGCCACGGTTCAAACCCCAGGTCAGACATTTAATTAATGTTAATTTTGTTATATACATATTTTATATCTTAGTGATTCCAAACATAGCACTGTCACTAATAAGATCTATATCTTGTTGTGCTATGTAAATTATAATAAATAAATAAATATGTAAATAAATAAAGATTCCCAAAAATCTGTCGTTCGGAGTCGACTTTAAACTGTAGGTCCCACCACTCATGTATAAAATGAACACACACAAAATAAATGGTGTGAGAAGCTATGTCGTAATCTTGACTGAAGGGTTGTAATGACTAATTACGTATGTTATGTATGTATGTATTAGAGGCCAAATAAAGAATTCGAATATCCTTTTGTTTCATTTCTGTCAGCAAGGTTTGACGAGTCATCATAATGGTTTAACAAGATAACGACCCTGAACATACTACAAAGTGTACTAAGAAATGGTTAAACAATAACAATATCAATGTGTTAGACTGGTAGGCACTGTCTTCAAATCCAAATTCAATCGAGAACTTTGAAATATATTAAAAACAAAAATTAGAGGAAAATTTCCTGCAAATTGTGATAAGCTTTGGAAATCTATTGCAGGTTGCATGATGTGACATTTTGTATTAGGCATGTCAAAATCTTGTTGGCCATACATAGTCTTAGACGATGTCTACAATATAAATATTCACCACTTTAGAACAACACTAGATCTTTAATTAGTACAATAGTATTATTATGTTATTATTTTACAGTAACTGTTTTGGGGTTTAAACTGGGACTAACAGGGTGAATTTATGTTTTATTTTAATTTTAAAAAAAGTTTAAAATAGAAAAAATTATAAAATTGCAATGAAATTTATTTTTATGATATGTACATACATACATATATGCTCGGGAATTTTATTATTTTATTTACTTGCTCTTCAGTTCTCTATGTGTCGCATTTATGTCTCTTCTTGGTTTTCGAATATTAAATTTGCCACTTAATTCTATTTCAAATTTTATGTCTCCTAGAACATAATTAACTGCATGTGGGCTAACTGCCAAATTAGTTAAATAATCCGAAAAATGTTAATCAAATGCAGCGAAATGCCATTAATTTGATGCATTTTTGGCAAACAAAGTACAGTTTTGTTGGGTTTTTAATTTCAAATTGGTATTCTATTATATGTCTTCTGCAGAAGTTGTGGAGGTAGGGACCAGTAGTTTTTCAACTCAGTTGTCAGTGACTTCCTTCTGTCATTAACTTACTTACTTATTTTCTGTCATTCTGTCATCCGTGCTCTATATTACAAAGACTCCGGTTGGCTTCCACTAGGGTATGTTTAATCCTGGATTAGAAAACAAATTGTGGTATCACAATGCGTCTAAATGCTGGTCTGAGTGGGACCTCTTCCTGCAAGGATAGTCCGTCACTTTAAATAACCTAACTTAATATATAAATAAGAATTACAAAGAATTTAAGCGATTTAATTTAATTTTTTTTACGTTTTTTAAAATTTGTTATTCTTTAAAAGACGATAATCTTTCCTTGCAACATATTTAAACTTTTTTGATAAAATTTTTTTAAACGATATCATGCTGTTCCTTTCATTAAACGCCTCCTGTTCGAGTAGTAAGATTTTAAGTCAAAAAAAATAAAAAAAAATTCTTTTCATTGCATCTGCATTTGACAACTACTTTTGTGCAAAGCACAGTGTCAG
Source organism: Sarcophaga caerulescens (assembly GCA_927399465.1). NCBI lineage: Eukaryota > Metazoa > Arthropoda > Insecta > Diptera > Sarcophagidae > Sarcophaga > Sarcophaga caerulescens. The sequence continues at coordinate 136,424,926 of OV656872.1, read as the reverse complement.
TCGGTTTATAGGTTAATTCAATTTCATTTTTTACTTTCTAGCCAATTTTGTTTTCGTTGTTTCTGGTTTTTCTTTTTTATAAAGTTTTCAAATCAGTGAGCAAAACGAGGTCGATGACAAACAATCAAAAACTGAAAAAGTGGTAATTATTTGAATATTATTTGGCATTTGTGCTATTAATCCTATTACTTCCACATTCTTTGTTGAAAAATCTATCATTAAATCAGTAAAAGTAAAAGTTAATGCAATTTGAAATTGTTTAACGAAACATGTTAATTAAGTCCGCTTGTATTTATTGTTAATGTGTAATTAATAAATAAAAGAGTGCATAAATGTATTCCATACATAATGGCATCGATATGTTTTTCAAATGAATAAAAAATTTCCATGATATCGTACCCACAATTTTTTATTTAAATTTAAAATATACCCTGTATTATTAGAAATTCAGGAATTTTGTGTTCTATCCCCCTTCCGGAAGTTTAAAAAAAAAAAAAAAACTCAAAAGTATATAAAAATTAAATCTTTTCTTAAGCAATTTGTGTAAGAATGTTTGCCAAGCAAAAATAAAAGCAAATTTCTTGTCAAAAACATAAAAGAAGAAATACTTCCTCTTAAATATTTCCATAACTTTTTTTTAGACAGCCTGTGATTTACATAAAAGCCACGAAGTATTTCAAATACACTTATATGTATGTATGTTTTTTTTTTTAATAAATTCTTTTTAAAATGTTAGAAAGTTTTGAGTTTTTTAAAATTTTTTTCTTTCGTTTAAGTTTAAAGAAGGAGTTTTTCTTAACATGTCTCCCCTTGTTAAGTGTCATGTAAGTATTTTTGATCGTAGAAAATCTTTCTTAACAGCTACTATCACATGAGGTACTGAATATTTGCTTGTTTTGTTTGAAAGCATAACATTAGATGTGTTTGTAGCTTTAACTCCCAGCAAATTATATATTCAAGCGTTCCATCTAACACTCAAACAGTTAGACACTCACTCTGAAGTGTGATATATAGCACTTAGTCACTCGTCAGAAGTTTATTTTTGTTATTTTTAAACAATTTTACTGTTTAAAGATAGAATTTTTTGAATTAATTAAGTTTATTTGGAGATAAGTCGATAGAACTGCATAATTGGTTATTACAACCCTACAGTCAGGATCACGATCACACACAACATAAGTGATGATTTTCCATCGTCGTTGTCTATGGTCGCCTATGGCGATTTACAAAGCAGACTGCAAATGGTAAATGACTGCTAATGTGACAGATGTGGCTTCAATAAGATTACCGCTATCAACTTTCAAAGTTCGAAAGTCCTTGTTCAAGGACCCTGTATATTATTATGCTTTATTTTAATGGATATAAGTTCTAAGAATAATGTTTTCTTGATTTATCAATATTGTAACGTCATTACGAAAAGCACATTGGGGGTTATGTCTGCTACATTTTCCTACATTTATTCCTTAAAACCATGTGCATAATAATAGAAAATGATAAATTTCAATATAAACATATTTATTGCAAAATATTGTTGAAACATAAAATTGTTCTGAATTAATTTAATGTTAGCCCTTCATCTTTATCTGTCCACGTGCGGTATATATTTTACCCGAAAATATAAAATAAGGATCATTTATGTTTATGACAAGGGATGACAAAATTCACATCAACAAATATTCTTTTGGGGTATATCAACACATGGGTCAATTTCGACCTCCGGGTATTGTACTTGTCTTAACGGACAAGTACACGTCCTCTAACCTAACCTATATCAACACAATGACAAAGAATCATTGTAACAAAATATCAGTCAGCCATCTATGTATATAGCTTTTATCGTGCTTTAATTAAAACTCAGGAGATAATATTACATTAAAGATAGTTTATCCGGTAAAGCAGTTTCTAGCTTAAATTGATATAAAGCCGGACTAATTAATTTTTTTGGCCACCTAACGATTGTACGCAAATTTATAGACTATTTAGAAAGATGATTAATTCTTGGATAAAGTTTGGTTCCCTATGACTCTCTTTGATTCTGGAAAAATGTCGAAATATATTGGAGGGAAATAAACACAGAAAATAAAAAATATTTGATGTTACCAACCATCTTTAACACTTTACTTTGTATGTGTTTTATATTATATCTCACACTGTTATTATTATGTTTCTTTAAAAACAAACCCTAACAGTTTCAAACACAGTTCTTCTACTGGTAGAGGAGCATAAGTATTTGAGTTGAAAGCCTTATGGGACATTATAGATTTTACTTAAGAATGTGGAGTAGATTTACGTGGTCAAGAGATTTATCTGCAAAAGTATGTCTTAAGGCGACTACAATAATGATTTAATAATATGCAATTTACACATGGCTTACATATGAATACAATATTATCTACAGAAATGTTTTTCTCTTTCTGTCTACGAAAATCCTTATTTTGTATTATTTATTCATAAATAAGGAATTTTGTTAAAAATTTATTGGTGATTATTCTTATAAAACTATTGGTAAAACGGGTCAATTGGTTTAATTTTGAAAATTGAAAATGTTACAGATAATCAGCGAATTTAAAGGGTAAACTCATATCAACAACATTCACCTAAAATGTGGAAATTTAAGCAATAGATATTTACTTGAAACTAACTGTTTTGATAATCATCAAAATTAATAAAAAGAAAATTTAAAGAAGTACGCTATCAGCTGGTACATACCTCCAAGGATTGATTGTAAGCTGCCGAAGGCAATATGGATTGCATCTCATGGCTTCAATCAAATCCAAATTTAACTTTAACCCTCAGTGAACAAGTATACTAGGCATCGTCATGATAAGTTTTACATTGAAATTAACTGTGTTTCATTGATCACATCATGTGTAAACTATAGTACGCTGCTAAATGATATTTTGCTCGACCTTCTAAAACAACATATTTATTCAAATCACCTCTAGACCGGTCAAGGTTTTTCCTTCCTTCCACTGGCCAAACGTCGTTCTCAAAGTAATCTGTACCGTTGACGACCCGAGCTCAAAATCTACACTAACAGCGTCTTTTTCTGAATGTATTCGTCGGTATTGAATTTCTTGTGAATTGGACGATCTTTTGATGATGATTTAGGTCGGCTGCCTACTGATCCGGAACCCATTTAGCGAACATACGGCGTCATCTGTAGTCGTCCATAGTGATTTGGTAAAACAAGCTGAATTAATGGATGATGGCCGTTATCATTTGTCAAACTTTAAAGACTCCCAGTTGGTAGACCCTGTACTATTATATTGGTTTTTAAAATAAAAGCAAAGAAAATAAGAAAACATAATGCATGGCTCTCAAAGTCTTTATGTAAGAAATTTAATTCAAGAATATTCAAACTGAAATATGTCATGACTTTAATTGCCGTTTATAACTCTAGTTTATCAATTTCGTTTTATTCCCTTTTGTATACAATTCTTAAGTAGCATTTTGTTACCATAATGGTCTTTCAAACTTGTGGTTTCTGTGCCACCACAGTTCATAATGATACAACTATCTCTAACACGATAGCATCGAAGCGAGATTAAGTGCATCGTTGAAAACCAACAATATAACTCGCTAAACACGCAATTTTTTATGTTGCTAAGGGGAAGATGTTTTTTTTAACGTACTCTTGGCTTTCGATTGTGGTCGTCATAGAAAAATGAGAGAATAAATATAAAAACAAAAGGTCATTTTATACGTAAAGAAAACGTCTACGGAAATGGCAGTAATTTAAAGTGGAATGTGTTTTAAATTTAAGCAATTTTTCCGTCTAATGAGCCAACACACTACTTACTTTATTGCGGCGACTTTTTTTATTTACCAAATGGATTTCGGCGAATCCTAGTTTTGTAACAGCTTTATAACTTGCGGAGTTCGAACTGTGGCGATCTGTTATATTTTCAATCTGCTCAAATAGTCTGCAGCCCGGCGAAATGAAAACGCGGCTAATCCCGAGCGAACATAAATTATTACAAATTATACTATTTGAATATGATTAATTTCTGGATAAACTTCCTAGAATCGCAAATAAAATGAAAACATGTCTTGCGTTAAGCTTTGCAGAAAAATTAATAAAAACTAATAATTTTGATTTATTAACTTTCAGCAAACAAAGATGTCTCACAAGCAGATTTACTTAATGGCAGTCATGAGAATGAAAAAAGAAATCATGAAAGAATTACAATTTTATTTAAGAAAATATTCTGCTGTTAACTATCATTCGTTGAAGATTGGACAATTAAAGAAAAACATTTAAAAATTCCAACCCCACTAATAATACCATATTATTAAATATTTGCACGTTATCATTGTATCATGTAATGTTTCTATAACGTTTCTTTATAGGAATGCGTAAGGTAAAGATCAGCTTGCTGCTGCCATTATCTCACAGCTTTCAGATGTTACCAATCGGGTACTGTTTTCGATTTTTGATCCACAAGAGACACTTTTGAGTGGCAAACTCGTACCATTATACTGGCAATATAATAAATTAAAATTTTGCGCTTTTTTCCAATCAGATATCAGAAAGCTATACGAAACTAATTTAAGAAAAAGTTAAGAAGTAGCGACAACAAAGGAAACGAAAATGGGTATCCTTGGAAACTGAATTAATCGAGTATCTTATTCGAGCTATCACGGTTATATGAACTAATCAACGAAATGAAAACTAAAAACTGTAGTCTCTCAAACTAAGCTTCATCAGATGAAATATAATCTAACAGAAGCAAGGGCATCTAATACTCAAAGGCTTGGGACTACTTTTATCACACTAAGCCTGAAGACCATTAGAATGGTGTTCTATATTTAAAAGTGTCATTGCTTCCAGAAACAGTTTCAACAAGACACTGTCCGAAATAGAATATTCCGCAAATCAAAGTCTCACATCATTTATCTATTCGTGATATAATCGATAAATGCTACTTTTAGTGATAATATCAATGTAAACATTATACCTGGTCTATTTGCCACACGGACACAATTTCTCCAAAAAGATATCTACAAGTATTGGCTTCTTTACTTGCACTGCAATTTGCTGCAACTTCTGGCAGATATGCAAATTAAATGGTGTGCGGATCAATAGCTAATCATCGGAAAACTGTCTCTGTTTCTGTGAAATCGCCATACTGCGTCCAGACCAACCACGAACTGAGCAGGAAATATCATTCACTCTAAAACTTCCTCGTGGAAGAGAGGAGTTGATGGCAGATAGAACTTGGGAGAATTTAATACAGCGAAAGTAATATACTTTCCAACTCATTAATAACTGTAACACTCTAAACTCCTTAGAGAACCGTAACTACAGTGTTCCAATATAACCATGTAGTCAAATGCTTGAACGAATGATGAGAATTTAATGTTCAAATACCTGGAAGAAGCAGAACTTGTTGAGCAATGAAATGCTATACGATGGACGATCAAGATTATTTTATTGAAAAACATGCAAACATCACTAAGTAGGTGCAAACAAAATAAGTCAGATCAACTTTAAAGTCTGACGGTGATGATAACTAAGGGTATGCAAGCTGGACCTTTCGTATGATAGTTACACCACTCTTAATAGCTTTGTAACAAAAACTTTTGCCAGCGTTTTTATATTATCCATCAACATATTTTTTCTTTTGTTATTTTCATATCCTCACGTGTATTTATTTTAAATCATTATCTTGTATCTCTAGTTTGGCTCTTATTAATATACTCAGAAAACTTTTGTATTTCGAAAGTAGAAGGTGTAGAAAAAAATATAAAAAATCTACATTTCTTGATTGCATTTTGCTGTTACTGTCTATATTCTTATCCTTTTGTTCTTGTTCTGTTTTCTGCTTAAAGGTAAAAAACAACACTGTGAAAAATTTGCCGTATTCGTTAATTTGTAAGGTAAGAAGATGGAATTGAAAACAACAACTATAACACACTTGTAGTCTTTGCCGTTGGCTGAAAAGAAATTTTTATATTATGAGTCATGAAAGCGTCTTTAATTTAGACAGAAAATAAGATACCATTATCAGTTAATCAGATTTAACAAAAATAGTACGGGGAAAATGAAGAATTTATAAAAGTCAATGGAAATTATGGAAGTCAATAGGCAAAATTTATTTGTAAGTTGTATGGTCTGTATGTTCATGAAAAGAAAATTATGAAACTTTATAAATTTGAAGCTGCTATCTAGATTGAAATATACTTATCGGATACAAGTTTTATGAAACCTTAAGATTGATGAAGACGGCAACGCTTTCTGAAAGGAACTTATAGCCAAAGAGGCTTTATATGTATAATTTTTAATAAAAGTGACTTTGAATTTTCCCGCCTCTTAACTGAAAGAGCAACGCTGCTTTCGTCAAAAGAAATCTGTCACTTAACTTTTGTCAGACATTTTAAACAGCTGCGGTGTTTAGATTGTGTTTGCTAGTCGCTAATAACGGAAAAAAATGTGTTTTTCATATGCTCATTAAACGTTATTTTCAGCTAAAAAACAACCATCACTCACATAAAACTTAATAACAATAGTCAAAGGTCTTTACGCCCGATCGGATTTCAGAAGGCCTAGAAAACGTGGAAGCTATATAGTGACTCAGTGATTTAAATTTTGAGTGATCCCTTGGGTATGAAGAAACTTAAAAGGAATTTTTGTATTCCTTCAATCGTAATATGAACGAAATTTAGATTAGTTTGATAACCGTGAGCGATGATTGATTCAATCAACGTATGCCAAACAGCAACCGAGACAATGGTTCAAAGAAAATCACGTTAGGTTTGTAATAAGAAAAATACAAAGCAAGAAGTGAATTGATCAAATCATTCCTCAAACAAATGTCTATTTTGGTGACCTTATTGTTTCATTCAAAAATTCAGTGTATTATTTATCCAATCTCGTAGGATTTCATACGTATTACATTTCGATTTTTCGTAATATGTTTCCGAAATAAGATTCTGCTGAAATTTAAAACGCTACTCTTAACTGTTTATGAAATTTAAAACTTTATCCTCAATTATGTCCACTTTTTTCAATACATACTGTGCAATATTTATTTCTGTCATTCGTAAAAGATACAGACAAATTATTAAGTAAAAACCATATCCAAAGAATTGTCTTTAATGAACAATTTTTTAAAATAAAACCTTTAAAGGGAATGCTTGATTTTTTGTAGGCCTTAAGAGTCGTTTTATTGGAAGCGCACATTTTTAATCCAAATTTTTATTTCATAGAGAGAACACCGGTTGAGATCAAGTATATTATTACAAAAAAATAACCAGGAACACAAACAAATGGGTGTTGCGTAATTCCTGATATTCGTATTAAAAAAAAACAATCTGATACTTGATTTGCAAAATTGTTGAACAAAAATTTTAAAAACAGAACTTTTGTATGCAAACCGAGATCAAGGATTTGTTTTAAATACCGGGCATATCATATTATTCATGTATTCAGTAAATTGTACAAAATTAATTGGAATTTTAAAAGAGAGAATTCAACGTAATGCTATAAACACAATAAACGCAATGCAGCAAACACAGCAATTTCTAAAAAAAAGAATACATGGATGCATATGAAAGTGATTTTTTTAAAGGCAACGCGACAACAAGCAAATTGTTGCTACAAAAATTGTTTGGGCTTAAATGCTCAAATGAAATTGCAACACAAGACGTAACTAGCAAGTACTGTGCTGCCCCTAACAATTTTTTTTTTGTGAAATGAAACAAGATTTTATTTGAAATTTGTCTCTAAAGTATCCTTTAATGATAGGTCTAGTTTTGTATATTTTTTATTGTAGCTTACCGACCACGTCTTATACTCTAGTTTTACTTTGAATTATATTGTCTAGGTTGTGGCCAATTCAACTTCATTTTTTTCCTCTCTTTTTTTGGAATTTGAAATAAGAAACGTATTTATATGGAACAGAATGCCATCTTACACTTGCTTCATTTAAGGATAATAGTTGACTCGACTTTTTAAATTTTATACTGAAAACACAACGCCCATTTCTATCATCATACATGGCAGGAAATAGAAAAAGTTCATTCACACTATTTCTTGAAAAGCTTTTTCCCATTTATTATTGCAGTTTAAGTTAATGCACTTTCCTTTAATTTTTTTCAATACTTAACCAAAGTATTTAGAAAATTTTAAACATTTTTATTTCATTGTAAAAGTCTACACCACAATCAAATGTTTAAAGTTTTCTATTTTGGCGAATACGATTAACATGTTTAAGTCGAAGAACTTTTGGGTTTATGCCACAATCTTCTCGAAATACTAGAAAAGCAAACAAATTATATAAAAAGGGCTATGGGGAAACAAAAATCAATTCTCGTAATAAATTATACACAGTGGTGGCCATTTAATGAAAACATTCGTAATTGATTGGAAATTATTCGTTTCAATTTCAAAGATTAAAAATGATAACAAAATTTATTGTTCAGTTCTTAAATATAAAACTTAAACAGTTTTCAATACGCTTGTTTACGAGATAACTTTTAGTTTTGTAAAAAAAATATTAAAACAATATTTTTTTGGGATGGCCTTTTTATTGCAATATTTTTTGAATTTTTGTTTTTAGCTACCTGCAATATACATACATATTTCGACGTTTTGCTAGAATCTATCAGCATTTTTGGAATTTTTGCCTTACATCCTCCTTTCAACTTCAGTGCATAAATTCACAATTGAATTGAAATCAGGCGATTGATTTGACCATTTTAAAATGTCATTTTAAAATTCCTTTCAAATATCCAGAAATCATATAAAAACCCGAACAAACCAAATATCATAGTTATGAGTTAATTATTATATCCGCCACTGTATGGTCGTAATATGCTGTAGTTTTAAAAACAATTTTAAACTATTTTATTGGAAAATTTAAGGTTTACTTAGACGTAGGGTGTAAAATACTTAAGAAACTTTTATTTTCTGCTGCAAAATAAAAATTTAAAAAAAAAACCTTCAGAAAAAGGAAAATAATTGATATTTGAAAAGTTTTTACTGTAACTTTTGATGTGTGTTTTTGAATCGTAATGCAAGAAAGTGGATAATGGATAGTAGGGCCGATGGTTTTCTGTGTTGTTATTTTATATATGTACGTATACATTGAACTTAAATTAACTCTGTATAGCAAGTTGCGTCGTCTTGTTTGTAGTATTTCAGGTTCAATTAATTTCTTATACTTGATGGTCAAATAAATCTCTGTGCAAAGCACTAAACAAGCCAGCGTAATCCTAATATATATTATAAATCTTTCTGTAAGTCTGTTTTTTTGTTTGTTTGTTTGTTTGTTTGTTTGTTGGTTTGTTTGTTAGTCAATCACGTCTAAACGCCTGGACCGATTTTCTTGAAATTTGGGATATAGATCAAGCTTTTGTCAGTGCAGGTTATAGGCTATAAATCTTTTCAAATTTTTGACCAAAAGGGGACAAAAAATGGGTCAAAGGGGGAAAAAATGGGCAAAAATTAGTACTTTTATGCATAAATGCTGTATTTTATCTGTTTAAAGGTATTTTTTTATGATTTAGCTTGGTTAAGTTTCCCAAATAGCTATTGGAGGTGTTCCGTTTCTAAAATTGAACCAAAAGGGGTCCAAAAAGGGGGAAAGGGGCGAGAAACGGGCAACTTGAGTGCATTTATATTTAGGACTTAGAGTATTCAAAACACTGGGTTGATTGTTAAACCGGTTTTCGAATAATTTGAAAAATTCCATTTTTTAAGAAACTGGTTTCAAAACCGGTTTCAAATAATCACTGTTTTTTTTTTTTAATTTAAAAACATTTTTCATTTTTTAAACTAATCCAAACTACATAACCCGCGCAACGCCGGGTACACTCTGCTAGTTAAAGAATATAAATTTTATTTTAAGTGTTTCCAATACAATTGGACATTGAACATTGAATTAAATTACAAATACATCTAAATAGTGACCATTAACCTGTGATATACGATATACATACATATGTACATAGTTGATCCAACATGTGCAATAAATTTTTACAAATTACTTGCCTCCCGTAACATATTAGCCATGGTTGAATATCTTTAAAGGCACAGGAGAATAAAATTATTCAATAAGAAGGAAATAATGGAAACAATATCTAACACAAATGAAATGATTTTTCAAATGATTAATTTTGCGATAATGAATGAACATTAGAACATAGGGTCGAAAAAAAAACTGCCAGTAAAAGAGACTTTAATACCTTACTTGAGCATTAAGGTGAAATGCAATGAACAAAAATATTAGAATCACTGAACAATTCTCTTTTGCCAAGTTATTGTGAACAAAAGAACACTGAATTGAACAGCATTGTGGACTCATGAATATTGATTTGCCTGTTGCCAGGTATGGTACGTAGAATTCTATTCGATTGTGAACAATATTGGTTCAATACTTAAATCAAAAATAGCAGATGTGGCAACAATAAAATATTTGGAGATTTAAGTTCTGCATTTAAAGCAACATAGATTTTCAATATTTAAAACAGCATATCAGACTTTAGTACAAATATACTTTTGAGATTAAATAACGCGTTAAGTGCTATCGATCAATCTGGTTATTAGCAGAAGCACGTTAGAGTTTAATTTATTGTTTTGCTTTGCTCCTAATGCAACAACATTCTCAACATTGGTTAATTTAAATGGTAAACCCAATGCAATTAAATCCATCAAAAAAATTAACATAACAGCAGAAAATGGAATTCAAAGAAGCCCTCTTTAAAACATGCAATTATTGTTCACTGAACATAGTCAATCTAAAAGCATTTTCTGAAATAAGTTTACAAAACGAAATTGTATTTGAAGTAGTTTGCCATTAAAACTGTTTATGGAATTGAATCGTTGTTAATCTCATTGTAAAGAGAAACATTTAACACAACTTTTATAATTGTTTCAATCGTTTAATGGCTTTTTTTTTTTGTTACGTCTGTAACTGAAATTAAAAGATGGTAAGTAGATACCGTTATTACAAGAGAAAGAGATTGTTGCAAAAAAACTTTTGTGCTAATGACATGGTAGTTGCAATCAAAATAGAGTGGCACAGTTTTATTACCTACAAATTATAATCTCATTATGAATCAAGGAATTACCAGTTCATAAAGATTGAAGGACTACTTAGTCTATGATATTTCATAAGTTGTGGAGACTACCAGATACATTTTATAAACCCAATATCGGTAGAAACCTGTATGATCAAATAGCCTGCACATACATCCGGAGAAAATGAGACCGAGTGAAAGAGTGAAAAACGATAAGCTATTCGGGATGTTAATGTAAATATATACTTCAGCAAGCGTAATTCCGCAATTATTTTCTTTTACCAAAAGTGACTGCGACTAACAAACATCTCACTATTGAAATCAAAACCAAAACAATCAACGGCTTAATTTATGGCCGCCACAATTTCGTTCAAAATCCTCTGTAGAGAATAAATTGTAATTGATGTAATCATGTAAAAAGCAGTGCTCATCCAGCCTGCAATGAAACATTAGCTTTATATTCTCACAAAAGACTCCAGCAATAGTAACACCATTTAGTTCTGACTCATCCTCAAAATATTTTCGGCGATACGTTCAATTTTCCATAATTTTGGAGCACAAATCAAGCTGAATTTGACTGATGGCCTGGCGTTTTGCGGCTTTTCTGCATACATCTGCGCCTTTAGAAAACTCAAAAAATAGTTTAAGGGCTAGTTCACATCACCCCCATGAGAGATGACTAGTTCTTCGGAGACTTCCTTTGAGAAAATTTCTGGTAAAAACTCTCAGAGTAAATAAAATTGCCATGATAAGTTATAATGGCATATTATGATAAGGGTTGTAATGGCCAATTATGTATATACATATGGGCAATTTCGTGTCAAGTGACCCAATTTTTAAAATCGATGTCTTCCGATTTGGATGAAATTTGCACCAAGGTTAGTACTATTGGATAGTTGGCCAGACACAAATTTTCAGCTCTATCAGTCAAGAACTGTCGGAATTAGAGGGGGTCAAAGTTGGACATTTTGGTCATACAGGGTTTTTTTTAAAATGTGTGTAACTTTTCACCTAAAATTCTATTTTATTAACTTGTACATATGTATATTATTTGTAAGTAGCGAAGATTTGCTATTCGTTATAAATATAATGTATAATTAAACTTGAATTATTCTCATCTTACAAAATTTCACACCTAAGCACTTATTGTCAAAGAATCTTAATGAAAACAACGTATTTTAATTGAAATGTGGTTTCAAGTGCTGCAAAAGTAAGAAATTCTTGAAATCCCCAGCGAGGGTACTTGTATATTTCAATACATATGTTTGTATACATATAATACATCATTATTTTAATTAAGTGAAAATATGACATTCATGGTATTGTAAACATTTCTGTTTTAAAAAAATACAAGTATATACCGAAATAAAGATGTTGTTTAGATATGTTTATAAAGCAAAGAAACAGATTCTTTTAAAATAATTTAAGTATTGAATCCCGAAATTCACAGAATGAAATCATGATATTGTCTAGTCTTTCTCACAATATATTTTAATCTGAATAACTCTTAAATCGAAGTAATGTTACTACACATTAGCAAATCCTTTCTATAAGCTCAACAGTCTACGATCGTATTGAAAAATATAATAAGCCAAGTCTGCTTAGATAGAAGGGAAATTATTTAGAGTCTTTGGATTACGCGTATGATTATTGCCTGAGATCTAATGCAAATCTCCAACATTAGTAACATGGGGTTTGAGACAACATTAGCACAGAGAACACAATGCTGAATTACAACCAAGTTGAATACCTGGACATATTCTGTTGTATGTAAGCGTACTCTTTAATAAAACTTTGAAGTTTCTCTTGTTACTTACATACGATATATAGAGATTATCCAAGGACATTATTTGAAGGAGATTGAATACTCTAATATTTTAAAATTTTTTACAACTAAGATTTCTCGTGTACATTTTTTGGGTTATAACGAACAAATGATTCTGTCGCCAAAGTTCCTTTATGTTTTTATTTTACAAACATATATTTAGATTTTTGATGTAAATACAGCTATTGCATTTGTGTATACATTAAAATACGTATAGAATTAAATTCTGGCCCCGATTATGATTTACAACAGTTGTATTTTTAAAATTGCGATTATGATTTACAACAGTTGTTTCTAAGTGTTGTCAGAACTGTCAAAAACTTACAACAACTCGTTAGCTGTTGTCTTGTTGCCGCGGTAAGTTTAAAAAAGTAAATGGAGAAAAACTTTTATAAATTTGTAATAACAGAGCAAATAATTTTTTGTGGGAATTTTAAAAATTATGCATAACTGTAAATATTTTATAGAAATATAACCAATAAAGCTGGTCGAGTTAATGTGAGCAAATCCTGACATTTATATAGATATTTTAATTTTAAGTACTTTTGAACATATATTTGTAATTTTAGTGGCAGTTTCAGGAGAATAGTGCAAATCTCCTGGAGAAAGCAAACATCGAAATCTGCTTTTCTGTTCTACACCAATCGTTCTGTCAATAACGTTTCTTGCTTTGGAATGGACTGTATTCAAATGGAGCTCTGATGATCCTTCCCCGGCATTTCGAAACGGAGTTATTAAAAACGTTTCCATTGGTATGCTGCGTCACCTTGACAATAAAATGCATACATGCATATGTATATCTGTATTTATAAAAAGAAAATGTTATAAACAATACTGAATTTTATAATTGAATAATTTTACGTACTCAGTATCTGGTAATTCCAAAGGGTTTGAACTGTCCCGAATTTAATCTGCGCTTTGTTGGTACCCCCATCATCATCAAAGAATAATAATCTCCATTATTTATATTTAAAATTTTTTTTAATGTAATAATTTTTGTTTTCAATTGACAGTTTTATACACTCAGGGATGTATTTTAAAGGAAAAGTATACTAACATTGAAGAACAACCCTGAGACATACACAACATCTAGATGTTGTGAACCATAATCAAGAAAGTAATAAATGTTGTGTGGTCTCTGTTACAACACAACATTTATATGTTGTGAACCATAATCGGGGCCTTTATGTTTGTTTTAATTGATTCAAAAGATCATGAAAGTCATGTGGTAATTTGGCACACAATTACTCTGGTTTTGGTCAATACGAACCATTCAAATAAATAATTTGTTTAAACCCACAATGTTGTTTGTTTGTAGTTGTTATTGTTTGACCAAACGTGTTACGATGAGTTTTGCATTATAATTATTGCATACGTTTGCTACTATATGGTAAATAACATTAGGCAGCACATACAACCTGAGTTACGTGCTTAGAAAAATTGCAAAAAAGAGAAAAAATCACATTTTATAAATTATTTTATTTCCTCTAAAATATTTAATGGAAAACTTAAATGAAATGAATTTTTTAAATGAATTTCTATTTAAAAGCAATAAATCATTTGAAATGTACTAGTATACCTGATCGAGCCGAGGCTTGATATTAACCAAGAGTCAAGAAGAACGCAAGTCACTTTTGGAGCTGCATAAGGATATGTATATCGCGGCCAGATCTTTGGAATGCCACTTACGATTAAATCCTAAGAATAGAAATGCCAGAAGATACTTTCCCCATTGGATAGGTATGCGACATTGCGGCAATCATCTTAGTGAGGAACAAAAATTAGGATAAGTAAAGGTACGCACTAAAAATTTATTGAATTCTAATAGCCCTGCTACCTGCTATGCAAAAAACGGAGTTGCTGCTACTCAGCAGATGCCATATTTGCATCGAAATGGAAATTCACCAAGGCGAATTGCTTACACCCTCTAAGCCATCGGCCTTGTAGTTAGACTTTACACAAAACTGACTTGAAACAGGATGAATATGCAACAACTCACTTGAATAGATTGATGAATGTTTCCCAAGCAGGAGGAAGCTGTACAATAGTATACTTCTCTATAATCTAAGCTCCTACTTAGGTAATCCGAACAAGACCTATAAGACTACTATCTACTACAGAGAATATCAGCTTTACAGATGACATTTGGGCATCACACGGTGTGGTGATATGTGGATAGCTGCCGACCTAATAGCAGGCATGATTCCGATCTAGGCATGGACTAGAGGTCCATTCAGCACCGGATGATTTTCAACAGCTTGCCGAATACGGCTCAGGCTCAGTACACAGCATGAAATTTCCAATAAAAATTTTAGTGAACAGATTTATTTATTTTTACAGATATTATTTTATTTTAATTTTGTTTTTATTTTTATATGTAATAAAGGCAAATCGATGCATTTAATCGAATTTAATCTAAAAAGAATACTTTTAATCCTTAACAATGTTACAATTACCAATTTATGTGTAACAGTTTATATTTAAAATTTTATAACAGAAATTTCAATGTGTGCCGTAATTATGTATGTACAACTTTTAGATTCAATTTCTTGTAAATTGTGTTGAATTTGATAAATGACGTATGATTAATATTCAAGCATTTAAATAATTTAATATTACTCATACGTTTGTATGCTTAAATAAATTTTTATTGTTAATGCATACGCATTAATTTACAAACGTGTTTTACTAAAACATAATAATATAATCAAATTGTAAAATTAATTCATAAAGTATGATTTGCAAAATTTGATTGCACTATAAATTTTATGGTACTCATAACAAATTGTTCAAATTATACATTTGTTCAAATTATACATTTGATTTAGCATTAAACAGATACGCACTATTTTAGTACTACTTTGTCTGGTAAAGTATTAAAGCAGTTGCGATAAAAATCAGCAACAGCAATACAAAAGCAACGAACAAAAATTCATTTTTAAGTTTTTCTTTACCAAATGTTTAAAACAATGGGAAGAAGGCATATTAACTTTTTAATAAACGAGTGTGGTAATAACAAGAGAAAATGTTGTTCACAAAGTGTATTAAATTTCATGCGTGCATAATTTAAATACAAAATTATAATTACTTTGCATTTTTTTTTTTTCATGTAACAAGAGAATTGGTTACCCTCGTGTTTCCTTAAGCTATTTACATACATACATATGTACATACATAAGGCTTTTAAGTGAAAATAACTTTTATAAACTTTTTTTTTTAAGAAAAAATGTATCAGAAGAGAATGCAACATAACTTATGTATTAAAATGTTTAATACCCTTGATAATTTTGCAACAATATATATAAAGTATTCTTTTAAAATAAATCTGTACACGTTGTAATATTAGCAGACTTCATAAAATTCAACAAAGTGTTTCAATTTACTGTACAAAAGTCGACAGAAAATTAGTTGAAAAAAATTAAATTGGATTAATTTTGTGTTGTGTGTTCTGCAAATTAAATAATTTATTAATCTATATTAAACATTATCGGATCAGTCAGTAGTAATATTAATAAAGTTAATTAATATTAATTTACATTGAAAATATGATAAACATCAGCAATCTGCGTCTAAGGAGAAAAAATTTTCACCATGTTTTTCGAAGTTTGGAAACTAAGTATTTCAAGTAGTTCCCCATTTTGCAAAGAATATTACTAGGACGATGAAAAATAAAGTAAACAATACAAACAGCCAACAACAAAATACATACATCGTACGGTACATAGAATTACACAAACAAATACGCAGGAAATAACGAGAAGGGAACAATATTTCGTTTTGTTCGAGAGTTTTTGTTCAAACAACTGGCATTATAAGTACGATTTAATATAACAAAAAATATGCAAACTTGGATTCCCTGGTAGTCTAGTGGGTAGTATGCTAGACTATTAGCGTGAGGATCGTGTGTTCAATTCAGACCAGGGAAGAAGGAAGGTTACACTACACCTAGCGTATGGTCTATATTACTCATCTTGTAATTATTAGACATAGTTTTTAATTGTATTGTAATAAATAAATAAATAAATAAATACTTCTGTAAACAGTTTTATAGATACAAAGTTAAAATGCGACCAAATGTATAGTAACAAATAGTTTTGTTTTAAGGACATTATTTTCATGATAGTAAATGATAAAAAAAATAATTTGTTATTATAATTGCCTTCATTTTAATTTCTTAGTTTTCACTTACTGTTCATGCTGCATTGAATGTTATAAAATTACCTTTTAAGCAGCTTAAACAGTTGGAATATAATATAATATAAAAACAATTGATATGTAGACTGATATGCTGACTGCAGTATTTTCAGTAACGTTCAGAAATTCTGAATAAAATTTTTTAAAATATTCCCATGAATTCATTCGTCATGAAATTTCATAAATACGCGGAATTGCCCATTTACATTACATGTTACATGTCAAGCAAGAATTGCAATAATGTAACGCAAAGAAATATAAGAAATGATTTCATCTTAAAATAAACTGATGCCAATTATAAATGAATTAATCCATGTATGTACGTTTTACTTGCCACGATGACAACAAGGTATGGCGTCATATTACATGACCTTTTGCTTGCACAATATAACACACAATTGAAATTGAATTACGACAATTTATGTATGATGATCTTAATTAAAGGCCAAAATTCACAGAATGGAACATATTAATAATGAGTAAATTGAAAATTTTTTTAATATAAGTTTATCTGCTAATTATGAATATAATCGCTGTTAAAAGGTGTATTTTCTGATGAAACTAAAAAGACTGTATGTGTCAAAAAGTTTCCATTTATTCATTCTGAATTGTCAAATCACCACAGGCAGGTGTAGCAGCCAACACCAAATTTTTTCCATCAAAATGGTTGTTTTGTTTGTATCAACTGCTATTTGCCATGAATAAAAAATATTCTGTGCAAATGTAGTAAAACCCCTACAAAAAGATAATTCCATAGTACGATACATCCAAGCTGCAGATTGAGTGGAAATTTAAATGCAAAATTAAATAAGAAATATTCTTCTGAAGCAGATTCATGCATTAGCTCAAATTTTAAAACACTTTTTCGATCATTTCTGTCGGCATCTAACCAATGGCTGTTTAAATATTACCTTCCGCGGATGAAATTGGTACTGGCTTATCCTTGTATACAACAGACATATTCCCCCAATTAATAGTGCAAACACTTCATGTGGGCAAATACTGAATTCTACCAAATTGTGAGATTAACTGCTCAAAAACATGCCGTGTCAACCAAGTCTTTTAGCAAAACTTCAAATGTTTAGTGCTGCTTACATTCAGGTTCATCAAGGAAGCAATTAAATACCGTTTAAAGTTAGTTCCCATTACTAAATTGAATTTTAATTCTTTAACTTCGTTTAATTCACTTTGCAGATCTCTATAAAATATATCGGTAGGGGTAACGAATTGCTGAGTCATAAAACTTTTAAGGCAATTAAATAATTTTTTTTTTCTACACTGCCATGATATCCACTAGTATACATATAAGTATGTATCTGCCCCACACAAAGAGAATTTTTTACGAAAACAGGAAAAACTGAAATTATAATTCCTAAAACACAAAACCGAAATTTATTTTAATTGTTACCCATAAATATGCCCTATCAATTTGACTTTGTGCCAAACAATGTTAAAAAAGTAGAGAACACAACAAAATGTAATGCATGAGAAGACAATGAGTTTTTGGCAGTCACCGCCAACATGCAATGCAGCAATTAAAACAGGAAAGAATTTTTTGAAAATCAATTAAAAATTATTTTCTGAACAAGTTGCACAAGACTAAAGAAAAACAGAAATTGTGTTTCAGTATACTATACATAAAGAAAACATATTAATATTTTGAGGCTGCGATCAACAAAAAAAAATAAAAAAATACAAGTTAAACTTGGTACTTTGGGGCAAAATGTTAAAAATCAACAATGGAATGTGTTATTGCAGAAATCTAGGTTAGGGATTGGGTTTTAAGATGTCTTCTTCATTACTTTTTTTTTTTTTTTCGTCTGCCGCTAAACTACTTGCAAGAGGTCTATATTTAAGCGCTTCCTATCTAAGGGTTCAAATAAAACAAAGACATCATCGAAATTTGTTTTTCGTATCAAAAGCCCATTTGTTTGGAATACAACATCGTTCAAATATTTTGTATGGCTTCTCTGGGTAGAGAGCACCCGAAACGATTTGATACCCCAGAAGTACGTGCGTGTATTTTACTAGAATAAAATATTTTCAAAAAATTTTATTTTCGTTGATACCATCAACTAGGTTTTTATATTGCAATTAACTTTACATTATTATATTACACCATACGTATTACTTATTCTTTTTGCTTTACAGAAAGCTTAACTTATGAAAATATATCTCTTTACACCATATATTCTTTTAATATTTCGTTCATACTTTTAAATATTATTATGCAGCAAAATACACACAGGGTATTTACAATTCAAGTTTCATTTCCTTTCCACAAAAAAATTTTACAAATTCTGCATTGATGTGGAATGCAGAACAAAAAGAGATAATCGAAAAGTTGGTGTCGACAAGATTAAAAACAGATAACATCTGTCATATAAGTTGTCATTTATTTAGTCTGTCATATATTTAGTCTGTCATTTATGTAGTCTGTCATTTAATTAATCGTTGACAGATACAGGATTTAGCAACATATGCAAAGAATAAAATTGTTTTATCAAAATTGATGTACGTTTGATTCCAATTCTCAACTAATGTCACGTGACTTTAACAGGACGCTACACGTAACATAGCATATGTCATATTGCATACTGTGAGAGCATGGTTATCTCACATTGAAATGATGAGAACTGCCCATAGAGATCTTGCGATTTTGCACCGTTAGGCTTTTGTTGTGTGACGTTTTAAAGTCATAAATGTGTGCATAAAAGCCGCAAACCATAGCGGTTCTTAAAGCCAACATTAGTCGTGTTGTGAAATTCGGCATGATTTATGCTTCACTCATAGCAACAGTGGCCAAAATTTGGACGATGTTGTATTCCACAAATAATGATATCAACACATAGTGTCTTACACAGACTTTGTTTTATTTAAATTAAAAAATGAAGCAAATGGAAGACCCGATAGAACTGTAAACATTAGTTAGCATACTTTCGGCATACTTTAACATGTATATTTTGATGTGTAACCAATTTTTCGTTTTGCACAGTAATGTTCAATAAAAACATGCGTAAATCTAAGATTTGCTTGGCTTCCATCATTATTAACGAAATGCAATGTCATTTAAATGACCGCAACTTTTAGGATAATTTTTAAAAAAGATGACCTAATTATACAATTTTGAGCATTTTTCAGTTATTAAACGCCTCATATTCGTAATCTTACGCTAAATAAACAACGCTTCAGATGAACGATATTTAACAGCTGACGGTCTTACCAGACAGTCCTATAAGTCGGCATTATACTGTTAATAAATCAAATGAATTTTTATTAAAAATATAGATTTAATTTGAATTTTAAAAATAAAATCGTACTTGATAAACCCTGCATTGCATTTATATTATATGCTTGTATAAAATGTAGTACGTCTTGCACACAAGATTGTTTGTTTGTTTGATTGTTACTTGATGCAAGTTCTTCCTTTTATTTTTAGTATTTCAAGTAAGGAAAAGATAAAAAATTTACTTTGAAAATATCTCCTTACTTTTAATGAATTTTTCTTGACTTTCTGATTTTTACCACAACTGCACACTTTTCTTTGCGTAAGAACATAATGACACGAAATAAGTACCAACAAGTTTTCTTCTCCTTTTTTTTTTGATTTGAAATGAAACTTTTAACTTTTCAATTAAGAAAAGCATTCTAAGAGGATATTTTTTTCAGTATCTTTTTAATACTTTTGTTACTACTTTATGAAAAAAGAGTAAAATATGCGGAAAACAATTTAATCAAAATTAAGTGAAAGTAGGCATGTGTTCATAAAGTGCAAACGTGTGTAGTAGCACTCTGTTTTGGGTAATGATGAAAGATTTATCAATTTTCCAAACTCAGATTAATCATAACGCTCTCGAATATAGCATTTGTTGACTGCCTACACATACATGCGTACATAATTGGTTATTACAACTCTTTAGTCAGGATTACCACCTAGCTTCTGACACCACTTATGTTGTGTGTGTTAATGAAAGGGGAACGATAGATGTGATAAACTTTTCATAAAAATTATTTAACACTCAGAGATCACATGAGTGGCGGGACCTACAGTTTAAAGTCGACTCTGAATAACAGAGTTTTGGGAAACTTTTTCTTGGCAATTTTATTTCCACCCAAAGTTTTTGCCAAAATTCTTTTGAAAGGCAGTCGACAAAGAAATATTCCTTTTGTCTGAGCTGAGGCTTTACATGCTCTTGCGAACATGGATTATTTCTTGTAAAGTAGGAGTAATTTGACCACCAGGGTCGTGCGACTTGACATACATATTTAGATTCTTTTGGTGTGTGGTTATTTGAAATCGAAAGTGTACAGCAACAATCCCACATTATTGCAAGAGTCTAAAGCCAACATTATCGAGCATATATTAACCGTTGACAACAGTTTATTGAAAATCGTGATTGAAGATTTTTGTGAGAGTTTGACAGGCCTATTTTTTCAATTTTAACTGAAAGAGAACTATTTTTAACATCTAAAAAAATAATTCTTTTTTTTATTAAAATTAAAATGATATCCTATCATTACGTTTTCATGTTGAAGGGTGTGAACTAAAACTGTTTATAACTTTTTCCATATAATTTTTCAGGTAAACAAATTATAAAACCATGAATCATCAATAATACCACAAACAACAAGCATAATAAAACAATTTCAAATAGCAACACAAACTCATTCATTTATTAATTTTTATATTACTAAAATTCAATTATAAAATACTTTTATAAATTGATATATTATGGCGTAATTTTTTAACACACAACATTTGAAATACAGAAAATTAAAAATTTAAATAATTTTGCATCATATTAAAACACATATAAAATATTAAAACTAATTTATATTTGTTTAATTATGGTAATTATTTATAATGGCTTTTTGATTCTCCAAATGTTATTATTGACTTCGTAAATATTTGTCGAAAACTAAATTATTTTCACACTTTAGTTTTTTTTCTTTTTAATAATTAGTTTGATGCAACGGTAATATAAATTAAACAAAAAAAATCATATTTTTGAAATTGTTGAATAAATGTTTGCGAAAGTTGTTAAAACATATATTGTTTCAAATATAAATAAATATTAAATTCTTTGAGTTTTTAATTATGGCGTGCGCCATAACTTTTTTTTTTAAATTGTTTTCAGAATTAGATCTTAAATCTTAGTTTCTGACAAGCAGCAAACTACACAATTACAGAACCTTTTTTTATTGTTTTCCTGTCTTCATAAACAATATTTGCATTCTTTTGAAAGGCCAATTGATGGCATTATGTGTAGAATATAAGATCGTTCAAATGTCCACCACTATTTCTCTGGACCTAAAATATTCGAAATGTGCAATTTCCCATGATTATGCCACATAAATCAGACTAAGCTTGACCGATAATAGCATAATTAATGTTGGCAGATTTGAGGGTTATTTGCATACACCTGCGACTTAATAAAATCCCACAAAAAAGTTTAATGGGATCAAATTGCCCGACTTCGGTGGCAAGTTCACATCACTTCCAATTGAAATGGTCACACTCTCACATCGGTTCTGCCCTGCTTTTCTTAGTGGAGCGCATCCGAAATGTTTAATTATCAATCACTCTGGCCCATAAAACATGATAAATTTGATCAACGGCATGGGTTATGTTGGCTATGGGAACTGCTGTAGTTTGTGGCTTATTCGCATACACCAGTGACCACCAGAAAATGTCTAATGGGGTCAAATTGCAAGATCTCTGTGACCAATTCACATTCCCTACATGTAAGATAACCAACCATGCGTTGAAATTGCTCATGCCGACTACCCAATGTAGGTATAATAAGCGGTAGGGCACATAATCATCGATCTGTAGTGCTCGCGGTTGACTGTGATGGCTAACATCGTTTACAAAGGAATATGAAATATTGATGCCACCAACCATCCACACCGAAAAGTTACAGTTTCTGAATCTTACGTCTACAGGTATCAGCTAAAAATCAAAAATTTCGTTTGTTCCCTTGGCAGTTGCCAGAGATTATTCAGTTCCGGGGTTAGTTAAGGTTTTTATGTGTAAAGGCCCAAGCCTGCGTAAAACCAAGTTCTTAAGAGGGACACGAAAGCGATTGCTTTAGATTTAGAACATTCTCACACGTTTGCCCATGTTTACGACAGATCTTGAGTTTCGTTGGCGTACGAATGTTTACTGAACCATGGATTTCAATTTATCCAGCACATAGTGCTCTCGGTAGAACATTGTGGCAATCGTAAAATAGGCGATTGAACAATGGGTCAATTCGACCTCCGGGTACTGTACTTGTCTCAATTGACAAGTACACATCCTGTAACCTAAAATAGGCGAAGAGCGCGGTATCCAGCTTAGATTTTTAGAAAATAATTTTATTATTAACACGTATTGTTGAATTCTATATTCGTCAATGGTGATTTAACAGAACTTGACAGATGCAACTTCAACAAAATGGATATTTTCAACTTTTAAAGTTCCAAAGTCTGTGTGGGAAGATCCGACATTTAATTATAAAATTACACAAAACATTTATAATACCATAAGGACTTAAATGGAATCGAATTCCATATAATTTCTTAGAAAATATTAAATCAATCAGTTGTTCATAAATAACTAAATAAGATATACGCGTAATATAAGCAGGGTTTCTGAAAAATTTTCTAACTAATTTTATATGATTCGCATCCACTAAATTTAAAGTTTCCTAGTGTATTAAACAGACACTTTCGGAAGTTTATCACAATCTTTTCATCCTGTTGAAAATCTCTTCATTTCCCAACACTGAAATTAGTTCATTTAAAATTTGTTAATGAACTATTGTTTTTGTAGTTTCAACAGACTTGTCAACACACTCATAAATTCAATTGATAATCATCTACTTGTTACAGTTGAGTAATAAATTCATAACCATTCATGCATGCTGATAAGACAATAATTTAGAAATTCACTTGAAAGACATTCATTATCAAGCACATACAAGAAGTGTTAAATACAACAAAGTTAGATTTTTGAATAAAAAAATTAAACAATTTTAATCATATTTCATCAGCGTTATCAATACGGCTTATACCAGTGCAACGATTTACTCAAGTTTTAATATTAAATTATTAACATACAGGAGGGAACAATTGATTATAAATTTCATATACTTGAAGTGAAGATAAATAAAAGTTACAGAATGCCTACTTGGGTCTTAAAATTTTGTACAAAAACTGAAATCATTAGAAATTTTTATTCTTCGCACAAAAGTGCAAGAATTAATGTCAATCATAATCTACAAGCTAAACGTTTTTAATCGTATGTCCGCAAAAGCACAAGAGTTAGAATATCCAGTAGCTTGTATGTAAAAACAATTTTTTTCTTTTTATTCAGTTTCGTCTCATTAGGCTATGAAAGTCCTAATGACATCAGTCATAATTTTGTTGTTATGTCTAGAGCTGGTTCTGGAATGATAATCCAAAGCGATCTGTGAAAATATATTGTGTTGTTGCATTGAGGGCAGTTGTAAGAGTCTTTTCTCTATGAGTGATCGCCTTTCTAAAGAGCTGGTGCAACGTAACTAGTCTTCAGATTATCAACGTTATTTTTTAAGAAAGGTATTTCACGTTGAACTTCGTTCGGTTATTAAAAAAATTCTTGCGAAAATTTTTTTGCTAGTAATAATTACATTATGCATCAGTTCTACAAAGTCACATCGTGGAAATGAAAACTAGACTGGCAGGACATAATATTATTACGTTTTTAGTTTTCCAAAATGTTTATACTAAATATTTGGATTCCACTTTTGCATATTAAACAAAGAAAACCGTTTTCAGCTTTATATTGTGCTTTATTTATTTATATGTCAACACACTTTTTATGACTACACTGCACTCTAAACATCCTGTCCAAACACAGATTCGACTGTGTTTAAGCCACGAATTTTTATTGAAACTTTTTAGCTCGCTGTCTACTTAGTGGCAACTGACTACAACTTGCTAATGATAATGAATTATACTGTATTTTCTATATCTGGCAACTTCGTTTTCTCACTATATTCAGCGTTACCGCTGGAAATTTTTAAGAAGTCGCACAAAAAGGGGATTTTTGAAAAAAAAGTCGCACATAAAGGGTAATTTGGCAGTAAAAAGGGACAACATTTTTAAAAGAAAAGAAAATGAACTAATACAGATAAAAAAGATAAATTTTTATTGGATTTTGTATTGTACATTAACAAAAATATAATAAGTTTATTTTTTAATAATTTTTCCAATTTTTTATAATAGAAACAAATTTTTAGCCAAAAATTAATAAGCCTAAACAAAAATTTTTATTTTTTTTAAATTATTTGTTCTGTTTTATTTCTAGCTTTAAAATGTAATTTCATTCAAATTTATGAACGTTAGGACATTTAAATTTCAAAAATAAAAAATGCATTTTTAAATTTATAAAAATTCCATTAAATAAAACTTTTTTTGCTAACCCACTATATAATAATACAAAACACAAAACAAAACTATTATTATAACTAAAAAACAGTTCATTAAAAATAAATAAAATTTTATACAAAATTGCGTATTTTGTAAACAAATTAAAAAAAATGGTCCTACTTTTAAGCTTATAACTTTTATCATAATTGAAAAAAATTAATACCGTTACATTGTTTTTGTTAGTCATCTGTTTCAAAATCCACGTGCTAAATGTCATTGCAATAGCAAAATTATGCTGTTTTCTTTTCTACAAAGAAAATGTCACCCTCTCACAAGGTGCATTAAAAAATTTTTGACCAACCCTGTTGTAATGTCATTTTTTATTTGAGAAGAACATAACACAAATATTAAAAAAGGGTATGCCCTGTGTTTACCACTTATTAAGAAAATGAATGAGGAAATGCCAATTTGTTCAAAGGTGTTGCCAGATCGCTAATTTTTCGACTTAATTTTTTGCACGCTTTTTTTATAACAAAAAAAAAATATTTTAACACTGTTCTAACATTGAATGCAATTTTTTATATTGCTGACCATGTAGCTTTAATAATGTAATATTTCCTTAAAATTACTCCACAAAACAATGAAAAAATTAACTTCAAATTGGATAACAATACGAGGCGACTTTTTTTAAATTTCATCTGGTAGCCCTATAAATACACAAAAGTCATCTGCTTTACAGGGAATTATCAGCACTCTCGATTTATACAGGGCATAAAATGCAATGCCCTCCACCATTGGCAAGTGCGAATTATTTAGAATAAAACATACCACCCTTTTAGAGGGCGAAACATTTTTAAGAAACAAACGCAAAATTGCATTTTGCGTTAATAAAATGCACATTTATTGGTAGAAATAAAACACCATTAGTTTTTTGAAAATGGGCACCCAACAAGAATGTCGTAAAAAAATAATTGAATTTCAATGAAAAACCGCGCCGCTTACAAAAAAAACGATTGCTAGGCTCGCAGGTGTTAACCAAAAAACAGTTTCTAAGGTAAGAATAAAACAATATAAGGAGTCTTTAAGTATTGAGAGAAAGCGTGGAAGTGGAAGAAAAAAAGGATTTGCCGACCAAAACAAAGCAAGTAAAATAATACGTATTTTTCAAAAAACACCCTAACATGTCTGGAAGAAAAGTGGCTCAAAAAGTTGGATGCTCTGAGACCTTTGTTAGAAGAAAATTTTATACACAAAAGAATTCAAATATTATTTACTTTAATTGAAATATAAAACGTAAAAAATCCGCCATTTAGTTTTATTTCTATAACGAAAAGTGTAAGTCCAGATTTTTTTGTGCGCACTCCTTATATTTTAAAATAAAAAAAACAATTCAAAAGCTGATTGTTCCGAAAAATGTAAATAAAAGAAAGAAAAAAAATGTAAATAAAAGAAAGAAAAAAATGTAAATAAAAGAAAAAATACTTTTTCTAAAAAAGGAGAAAAAAGGGTCAAAAATCTTGAAAAGTGTCAGATTTAGTTCATTTTAGTAAGGGGGCACAAAAAGTGGCGGGGTCGCTGAAAAAGTGTCAAATTGCGACTTTAGTCGCTCAACGGTAACGCTGACTATATTGCATTGTTCTTGTAGTTCTGTATATGTTTTTTACATTATTATCGTTATTACATGTTTTCGAAATTGTAAGAAACATACGATTTGTGTATTTTGTTTTTGTTTGTAGTGTATAGACTTTGGCGTTTATTCATTCGTATAACAGTAGAACGGAAATTAAATGAAATTACTGTATGGTACTGAATTGAATCTAATCAAAGAAAATAAAGTATAAAGAATGTGCATCTTAACATATTTTGGAATATTTTTCAAAAATATTTCATGACGCGGGGGGAAAGACAGAAGGGAAGGAAACGAAGAGCGTAACAATGCGTTGCTCTCATCGTGCGTTTTTGTTGTTTGACCACTTTTTTATTAAATTTTCTGATCTCACTTATTCTGGTCAGTGTTGCCACGAAAAAAAATATTGCAACCAACATTTGTGAAAAAAATTACCAAATAAGAAAAAATTAACCAAAATTAAATTCACAGTTTTTTTTATTTTATTTTTTCAAATATAAATTATAATTAATACAACATAGTAAGAAAAGAAACAAAAAATAACAAACCAAAATTTTAGTCTTACAAATTAATTCATTTCTACAAACAAAAGCTCTTTTTATAAGAAAAATAAATAACCAAATCCGGAAATTTTGGTTAAAAATAGTTAAACGGCAACACTGGTTGTGATTAGTGAGCAAGAGAGAGAAAATAAGTTGAGAGAATTTATTTATTTACAGCCATAGAAAACTGTCAATAATATACGATACTTTGATTTTTATTTCATCAACATACATATGTAAAGCTATCTATCTTAATAATTTTAGATAAATAAAGATAAAATAAAAAATCCGTTTTTTTTTATTAAAAAAACATAAAGCTGTCCATCTTTGGCTTAAAAATTATACCTAGTTTTTTTAGATAAACAAAAATAAAAAAACCCATTTTTTATTAGAAGAAAAAATAAAAAAATTAAATACGGCCAGCTAATGACATAGAACATTTTTAACATAAAATATTTTTTGAGTGTTATTCTGAAATAAAACATGTGTTCTTGTCGCAGTCTGATCCACAATATAAGCAGTAACGAATCGAATTTGACAGGAGCATAGGCCAAATTTGAAAGAGACAGCAAATATTACCAAAAAGTATTTCTGTCTCTGTCTAATTCTCTCTGTTTTGTTTATTTATGTTTGTTAATTTTTAGGGTGGGTTTTTATTTTCTATTTTGGTAGAAATTGATGATATTTTTGTAGAATAATAGAATAGTTTTGAAAGGAAATGAACTTTTTTATTGGGGAAACGTAATACGGAACTAATGTATTTGGTGACGCCTTTCATCGATTGTCACTAACTTAGTATTTAACCAATTTAGAGGTATATTCACAAGCTCCTGAAAAAAAAGTTATGAGTATATATTTTGTTATATTTTTCTTTTTACTTATCTTTTACACACGGATCTTGTTTCATCTTAAAGAGAAATTGCTAAGAGTTCGATTAATAATGACAAAATTACCGAATTTTAACTTTTTCATTCAAGAAATTAATAAATACTGGTAATACACACAAAGTTCTGCAAGAAAAAAATTTTATGTGGAATATGTCTTATTTGATCTTGATATATTTAGCTTCTTACACAAGAAACTATATTCATTGTGACCAAAAACCATACAAATTTCGATTAATGATTAAATATTTACGAATTTTTAAAATTTTCATTGAAGAAATTAAAAAAAATTCTAAATTTTCCCTTTTTTAACACAAAATAAATGTTTATTTACATTTAATTTTTCCACTTTATCCGCCAGTTTTCACTATGTATATCTGTTGCTTCTAACACACTTGCTTCGCACAAACTTTTAACATTTTTTTTCTCCCTCTAGTTTAGCCTATGCATTAAGAGCCTTTTTCAACTGTCATTGCTTTCGTTTCTGTTTGTTTTGTGGTCTGATCGACAACTAAATCAAATAACACAAGAATGAGTGTGAGTTCTCTCTGCACAATTGTGCGGGTAGTAATTTTAAACAAATTTTGGTGAGAGCGGGTCGTACGGGCCGCCATAAGAAATTTTACTTCTACATGATGCGCATTCTATATATATATAAAGTTTATATCCATATTCTTTGATCTAATACAGCCAAAATTTTAAGAATTGTTTTTTGTGTTTCTAATAATCCTAATAAGATTATTCTTTGTATTCTCTCATGTAAGACATGATATGTAAGCTCTAACTTTGCGTGAATAAGGTAGACCGTTTTTTTGGACATACATGCTCTATAATAAATTCTCAATAATTCTCTTTAAAATATATTTTGTGGGTTGGTGTTGTAGATTATGACTTCATTGCTATTGTGCACTGCAGTATTTCTATGAAATGTTCAGGGAAATGGTAACGCTTTAATTAAAGCCAAAGGCAGTTGCTGGAATACTTTAATAAACTAAAATGTTTATCGTTATTTATCTTAGTATATAAGTTTATTCTTAGTATATAAGTTTAGTATGTTTTGTAATCAGAACTATGCATATGTTAACAATGACGAGTAAAGAAGAAATCTGTGTAATTTATACGTCTATGCAATTGAATTAAATACCAATTATATGATGTTAACACGACTAAATTTCATTTTGATTGAAATTTTTTCCTTCCTTTCTCAAAAAGAAAACAAATGTTCGCAGTTGAATTGTTGAAAACCTAACATGAAACTTCACTTATTAGTGTAACGGTATGAAGTTAGCTTCAAGACACAAATTACGACCAGTACGAGGCATTACATTACTCTCTTTTGTTATGTAAACTGTAAAGTATATCTGTTTTTTTTTTTATTGTTTTTCTACTTTACATTGAGATTAGCTTTTTTTTTTCTGAAATTCCTAATCGGTTTTAATATCGTTTTTCGGAGGAAAAGATTGTTGGATAATAACCACCACCATTTACATAAAATGTTGTTCGTTTTAAACATCTTTAAATTGTTAATTTAATTCTATTTTGGTTTGATTATTCAATTGTACAAACACGAGTACGTTTTTATGACAGTTTTATTGAATGTTTATCAGGTGCAAACATTTAAATTTTTATCGTATTTGAGTATGCTTTTAAATGTTTTTTTTTATTGCCATTTGTATCTGTATTTCTTTATGAGATTAAACATTAACAATTCACATTAAATGCAACATTTTGGATGAATTTTTTGTTGGAAATTGTTAATAAATAAAGAATTTCCTTAATGTTTCAAGTGCATGAGAGAGAATACGTGACTTTTGTTGTTTCAATAATAATTCAGTTTAATTGTGTTGATGAGTCCTTCTAGGATCGATGAGAAATATGTATATAATTGTGTTGATTTTTTATCTTTGTCCGCAGCTTTAAAATCTATAAAAGTACCATTTAACTTAATTCGAGAAGTGTTGGAAAAAGTAGTGTTTTGGTTTACTGTCATGAGATGAAATCTCATATCTGACGACTCGAAAAAACGATATTAAAATACATAAAACATTTCTTACCACGACCTTTCTCAGCAGCCTTCTGGCAAAAGCATAGAGCGTAAGTAATGTCCATGTAAAACTTCTCCGTTCTAATTGAAGGATTATAATGGCCTATAAAGTAAGTAAGCAAAGGAAGACTAACTATCCAGCGAAAGTGATAATCTTCGATTGATATTTGTCCACAAATTGATATACTTTCCGTAAGCTTGGAAAGAGCAGAACAGATTGGAAGAATAACGGTACGCTATGAATCAGTGCAAACTTTTTGCACTGCAGTACTCTGAAAGTACTCAATAACTCACCGTAGTCTCGTAGGTATTTGGCTTATTCGACGGGGTCAGACATCTCTAACCAAATGAATGACGCACTCACAAATGACCTGATAACAATCTCTGAGTGGGGCCGCGTGAACAGGGTCGATTTTAATGCGCGCAAGACCCAATGTTGTTTTTTGACACACCGGCGTGATGCTGGTGCTGGTGTTCTGTCATCTGTATCTATGGGTAATGTAAATATTGAGGAGTCGGATGCTCTTGATGTTCTGGGCATGAGAATTAGTTGTGATGCTCGTTGGAACGATCACATTTTTCGAGTGTAGAAGGAAGCATTCAAGTGCCTTGGTTTTTTGAAACGGTGCAGAAAATACTTCACTCCATCCGACCTTCTTACTATTTACAGGACCTTTATCCGACCTAGGATGGAGTACAACTCTCATGTATGGGCCGGTGCTTCAAAGTCTATTTTGAAGCTTCTCGACCGCGTACAGGAGAGGGCGAAGGCGCTTATTAATGACAGTAGGGTATCCAACTCTATTGATTCGTTGGAGCATCATCGCAATGTTCTATCGGTACTACAATGGGAGGTGTTCTCGAGAGATAAGGGGCTTGGTTCCCGGAAATCACATATTTTTACGTGGTACTCGTACCTCTCGCAGAGCACATCCTTTTGTGGTTGATTGTCCAGTGAACCGCACAATGCATTACAGAGAAAATTCATGTTTTGCCGGCACTGCTCGCTTGTGGAATGATTTTCCTGCGGAAGTTTTTCCCGTCAGTTACGATATTGGTAAATTTAAAGCAAATGTCCACAAACACTACTCCCTCTTTCCACCTTCCTATAACCTATTTCCTTAAACCCGCACAATGCACTGCATGAGTAGGGGCCATCCCCTGAGTGCTGGTTTTACAAAAAAAAAAAAAAATTAAGTTCGAAAAAATATTATAGGATGGTTTTCAATGATTTATTTTTCATTTCAATATTTCACTCTTTAAATAAAAATTCTTCAAGTAAATATTACATGAAAAGTAGAACACACATTTTATTATTACGATATTAAATTTTTTTTATCAAATATTACGAAATTGTTGTTACTTTTTTATGTTACAATATACATACAACATACATATACATATGTATGTCAACAAAGTATTCTTTTTTGTAGAACTTTTCATAAAATTTATTGCCAAAATAAAACTGACGATTTCAGTAAAATGTTCGTTGGAGTACAAAATGAAATCCTGATTATTTGTCTCATTCACTAGTGCAATAACGAAAATTTTAAGTTTTTTAGCCAGTAAAACCAGAATTTCTTTTATTATCCTTTTAATTATAAATACCAGTCACTGATTAAATGAATAGTACTTTTTTCTCATGGTATAGTTACATGCTAGATGTATGTCGAAAAATTTTATTGCAAATTGTAAGGCAAAACGCTTTTGATTGTTTATAATTAAACAGCACGTGAAAAAATGTGAAAAAATTAAAAATACACCAAAACTAATAAAAAAAAAAGATAATACAAAAATTATGCCTTTATAAACTCAAAGCTGAACTACTTATAGCAGATTTATTGCCTATTTTATTATCATTAATTTCAAAACTACAAACACCGGATTCTCTAAAATCTTCAGGCTGATACCATACACACACGTTGAAAGCCCATTTTCGATTAATCCATGAATAATATTGTATCGATTTGTCTAAAACGCTTGCAATGAAAATACGCAGATTAGTTGAAAGAAGTCTCTCTTTAAGGGTTAGATAGACGATCACACAAACAGCACGATATTCCAAGTTTTTATGTAAAAGTGAGCTGATATTATCACGTAAACTTAGTATGATGAGAGTGACCTTCGCATGACCTTCACAGATTTACTGTGTGAAAAACCTTCACAAATTTACTGTGTGAAAGTTTTCTGTGTTTTTTCTAAGAAAAACTGTGAGCGTGACATTAAAAATCTATTTTTCGAAGTTGACTTTCAATAGTATTTGCCCCTACTCCTACATAAAATTAACACACGCAACGTGCGTGGTGTGAGAAGCTTGGTCGTTATACTGACTAAAGGTTTGTAATGACCAAATAATTGTTTTTATGTAGGCGATAATCGTAAAACAACAGCTCTTACAACCCAGAAATGCATGGGATGAACAACATAAAATACAAGGAGAAATATTTGGTAAAACTTTTGCCCTGAATGCACATCTGAAGATGGAGTGTGTACAATTTTAGCGACGTAAAGAAGGAAATTATAAACTTTGTTCACGTAGTAGAATTTTCTGGTACAGAAGATTCTGTAACTGTTGATTACTTTAAATTGAATGATGAACCACTTAAAAATTAGGCGCTCTTTCTTGCAAAGATAAAGAAACTTCCACTATCGCTGCTTATAGAGGCAATTCAACTACTTCGTTGGAAAAGTTGACACAAAATCCACTGAATTTTAATTGTACACATCGAAATAAAGTGTATTTAGTGAATCACACAATCATTGATGCAAAAGACAAAAATTGTCCTTTTCTTCGGCGAATGTCGTATACACTTCTTGATATTCTTTCTTACACTCCAGAAAATTTAGTTTCCTAACAAATTTGTTTAAGATGCTTTAAACAAATACCCTTTAATTGAAAAAAAAAAAATTATTTTATTTATTTGTAAACCTCTTCGTTTTTTCGTTTATCTTTATGCCAGGCGCCAACAGTCCTGTTTGTAATTAAAGCAAGCATTGGGGTCGTTACAAGAGTGTTTCACTCAAGATGTCATTTGTAGCCAATTTAAACCATTTTCTCCTTTATTTATTTAATTTTCTTATAATGGACCTTCTTTAAAAAATCAAACGCATTTCGTTCTTTTACCAAGCTTAAGTGCTTGAAATAAAATACTTGAACATTCAGTATGGAAAGTTTCCGTTATAGCAGCATAATAGAGTTTAAGGCAGGGAGTTTAAATTAAATTTTAAACCTATCAACCGTGGCAGTTACAATGGGTTGCATGCACTTAGAAAAAAAAAATAGTATTTTCTGTGTATACATTGATGCAAATTATATTAAAATATGTCTTTATTTTTGCCTGAAATTCTCAAATAAATATGCCCAGAGGTGGTTAATGTTCACTAGATTATGCAACCATTTTCTGGAATACTAACAATATACCCTTTTTAAGGACCATATAAAGGCAAGGCAAAAGGCTGATTTTGTTGAAAAAGAATTGAGCAGAATTGAGGTAATCCATGATAACATTTCTTTCAGTAATTGTTATATGAGAACGACTTATTAAAAGCATCTCATAAGTGAGATGTATTAATTCAATCCTTGCTTTTAATTAAAATGTTTTATTCTTGTACATATAAATGTTGATAATTTTCCTTAATATTACTTTTCATTACGGAAAGTCAAAAGTGTAATTACCACATACATAATCCTTAACATCATGGTAATACCACGTATAATCCTTAATGCAAACTAATGGTACACCATTCATATTAAAAATTTTCTTAATGAAACAAAAGACAGCAGCGTTATATGAAATGTTAATTAAGATGATCAACATTATTATTAGTTAGCTTATACTTTGTCCAACAATGATGATAAAGTGCTAGGATGACAAAAACATGGCAGAGATTTTTAACAATTTTTTCTTCCAATATAATATGTTGGCTGGTATTGTAATATAGTGTTCAAGTTTATTACCACAATTCCAAGAATTTAGGTTCGAATATAGCACACGAAAAATATGTCCTATTAAAGTTTTATCGGAAGTTATTCGAATTTTAAAAAAGTGTTTTTATCTCTTCCAGTCTATTCGTTTCGTTAGATGATGCTATCATTAGGGATAGAGCAGAACTAAGTCTGATTAATATCATACGATCTTTTGAAGTATTCTCAAATTTGGTTGGCCTATTACCCTGACAAATTCAGTATGCTGTTCGGTGTCAACAATGACAATTCATTTCCTAGTGCTACATGTTGCAAAAATGTGTTCCGATGAGTTGCACCCGTCGTCACAGGTTCTACATTCTACATGTTGCGCTGGAGACAAGCACTATTCTGTATATGTGCACTCTCTGTCAGCAGTCCCCTGTCTAAAGACAATTAATCAACCTCAAATTATTCCTGCATAGTCTGCTACATGACTCAAAACTATTTTTATTATAAATTTTTAACAAGAGTTTTGATTACTTCAAACCCACGTACTTTGAAAAAGGCTTTGCCTCGCTTTATCTTCCATTTCGTTAAAAATACTTTTACAAATATCTTCGCTGTCTCTACAGAAAGGTTTTGACACCATCAGCGCAGTAAAAGCTCCCCTCCCTGCAAGCGGTGGTTTTTCACATGACCTGGGTCTCAGACATGTCCTGGGTCTCAGAGGCCAATTTAGCAGTGAGAATGGAGCTCGATCGTATTGCTATGTTTTCTCTGATGTATCTTCTCTCCAAGTTGAATTAAGCACATCTTTCTTTGGCATAGACTTTCGTTTAGGAGATACCCTAAAGTTTCTCCATGGATACGGAATATTTCAAGCTGGAGCCAAAAACTTCTGCCCCTATTCCAAGACCAAATCTTGACCCATGAATGCGGAATATTTCAAGCTGGAGCCAAAAACCTCTGCTCCTATTCCAAGATCAAATCTTGACCCATCGGTATTAAATAAAATAGTACATAATTGGACATTGCAACCCTTCAGTCAGGATTACGACCTAGCTTCTCACACCACCCATGTCGTGTGTGTTAATTTTATACATGAGTGGCGGGACCTACAGTTTTAAAGTTGACTCCGAATCACAGATTTTTGAGAAACTATTGCCAGAAATCTGCTGAGAGGAAGTCGCCGAAGAAATCTTTTTTTATATTTCATTTTGTTCGAGATGTCTGGCCTGGGATTTGAACCACACATACATACATAATTGGTCATTACCTTCAGTCAGGAGATTACGACCTGGTTACTCACACCACTCATGTCGTGTGTGTTAATTTTACACATGAGCGGCGGGACCTACAGTTTAAAGTCGATTCCGAACGACAGATTTTTGAGAAACTTTTCATGGCAGTTTCATTTGCTCTCAGAGTTTTTGCCAGAAATCTGCTGAGAGGAAGTCGCCGAAGAAATATTTGTTCATATTTTCGATTTTGATATCTGACCTGGTGTTTGAACCGGGCCTTACGTCTAATAAGCCAACACACTACCTACTAGAGTACGACGACTTATAGTATAATAAAATAGTCCCTCTTTTAAAAGAGTATGCAGATTCCACATTATTTCTAACCCTCGTTGCAAAGCATTTCCCAAGATCAAACTACATATTGTATCCCCAGAGTAGTCAGCCAAATGATTCCTTATGCCCTGGAGACCTCTAATGAATTTCATAGTCATCAGAGCAATGGAAAAATGCCAACATACAATCATTCATCCAATCATCTAGTCACCTCAATTATGTCCAAAAATATTGCCTCAGCATTA
Organism: Sarcophaga caerulescens; assembly: GCA_927399465.1. Classification (NCBI taxonomy): domain Eukaryota; kingdom Metazoa; phylum Arthropoda; class Insecta; order Diptera; family Sarcophagidae; genus Sarcophaga; species Sarcophaga caerulescens. The sequence goes on along the minus strand of OV656872.1, from coordinate 136,388,662 downwards.
AAAAGCTTCAGAGGATTTGTTTTTTGTGTGAATTGAAATTTCATATAAATAAAATTGAACAAAAAAAAAAAAATGTTTTGAAAATAATTATTTAATAATATTTTTGTAGTCCATACATGCAGCAAGTAGCAATTATCATAGCCATTATTTATTTACGGTTTTTTTAACGCATTTATTTGTTATAATAAATTTTAATAAAATTTTTGACTTTATCATGTTACTCTCAAACAAAAACTATGTACAATATTAGTATGGATTTTATTGTTTTAACACATTTTTAATACCCTTTTATTTATTTAACTTTTTTGTTTTTGTTTTGACCGATAATATATATTTTTTTGGAGTACAATCTATGTGTGGTATATTCTACATACCAAATTTTTATTTCGTTTTTATTGGCCATAAATTTATCATGAAAAAGCTACTGGGATTAAGCGTTTATTGATAAAGTGGTGAATCGTTAAAACAAGAATTCATTGGCAATAATATTAAATGAAATTAAATGCATTTGACTTTAAATTAAATTTTTTAAGCGTTTTTCAGTTCGACAAAACCACAAAAATTACTAAATAAATGTGATGATTATTTTTGAAAGAAATTTAATATCTTTTGTTTTTCTATATTCTCAGCATTGGGTTATAATGCATGGCAATGTGTATTAACAAGAATATTTTTAAGAATTGTATTCATTTAGTCAGTTTGTGTTACAAACCACGATGGGTGATAATAGACAACTATGTGTGTTCTCTGAATAGGCTCCAGAGCAGTTGACAACTAACAAACCCGGATGGTGCCAAAAGGCATTATTTCGGTACCCAGTCCACATTATCTCCATACAATATTATCACACCCTCAAATCGCTAGAGCGTAGCAGGTCACATAGCATCGTGCTTTTATAAGTCGTAAATCATAGAATTCAGGCTAAAATAAGTTGATAATCATCAGCTTATAGTGCTCGCCGTTGACAGCGATGGCGTGGCCAACGTCATTCTCAGAGAAATAACAACCGTTGATGCGATCACTCCAAAATTCACATCAAACAGTGACTTTTTCGTTAGGGATGTTATCATGCTACAATCTCCATGAATTGCTGAAAATCTGGGATTATATTAAATGCTGTTTTAGCATGACCTTTGCTAAAAATTTTTTATAAACTAAGTATTAAAGTCGTTACAGTCTATTAGGTAGTGTGTTAATTTATTAGGCTCAAGCTAGCGGTTCAAACCCCAGCTCAGACATCACGAAATATGTATATAAACCGAAATATTAACAAATATTACCTTGGCTACTTCCTTTTAACAGTCTCCTGGCATAAAATCTGAGAGTCAATACAATTTCCATGAAAAAGTTTGGGTCAAATAGGTCTCGCCACTCATGGATAAAATTAACACACACATTATGGGTGGTGTGGGAAGATAGTTCGTATTCCTGATTAAAGGGTTGTTATGACCAATTAAGTGCTTATGTATGTTTGTAAACAAATAAATAAGAATTAAATAAGAATTAATATTATTTTAAACAGAGCATCCATCATTCGTTTGCTATAATCATCAGTTTAAATGAAAAAATTTTTATTAAGGAAACAAAACCAAGCAGTACCGTAAGGGAGCGGGAAAGATGTGCTGTGGTAATACCCATGTTTCTTAAAGGAACGAAGCAAATTTACCAGCATAATAATATTTCCATAATAATATTTCATATCTGTAGTAATATGATATACTTTCCTTAAACGCCTATAACTAAGTAATCTTTCCAATTTCTTAAGGCTTTAACCTAAGTTTAAATTGTTTCAAAATTACTAGAATTTTTTCTCGATAACACTCAACCAAAACAGTGATTTCAGTGATTTTACATACAATAATATACAAATTTTATTTTGTCAGAAATTTAATACATGTACACGATACTGACTTTTGATATTCCATTGACTATTGTTTACGCAAAGCGAATTGAAACAAATCAAAATTGTAATTTCATTCTTTTGTTGTAATCTGACAACGAAAACATATTGTCTATTTGCACAGCATTTTCATATATAAAACGTAACAATGTTTGTTGTTTATCTTAAAAAAAATTTAATTTTTTTTATTTTTTTTTTCACTCTGCTGTTATTGAAAAATTTCAATTGAAATTGGAAATAAAAAAAAACGTGTTTTTCATACCAATTTACATGTAGTATTGTATAACAATTCCTGTAATAAGCAAATATTTACATAAAACAAGGAACTCGTATGTTTTGCATACAAATTTGCTGGCAATCGATTTCACTGAACCTTTCGTATGAATGTTGTACTAGAAAAAGAAAAAAAAAATATTTTTTTTTCAAATTAGTTGCAAGGAATCATAAAGCAACACGTCAATAATGTGGTTTCCTTTTGGTTTGTTTATAATCTGGTTCATTATATGTGAAATTACTTTTCTATTCAGTTCTCTATTTTTTTTTTCCAAATGATAGCAGGATAAACAACTACAGTATGTTCTACGTTTGGTAAATATTCGCAATTCACGAAATTTTTAAATAAAAGTTAAATCATTGTATGGAATGTAATGTGACAACGCCACAAAACTTATGTAACTCTTTCTTCCATACATATTGAAATTCTTTTGTTATCAAATATATGCATTGTACACATATGTACATGTATGTTATCGATAATACAATTCTATTGAAACAATATAAAAGCTAAATGTATCATTTCTTCAAAATTAGCAACATACCAATAACCTTGTCCTGGACATGTATTTCAATGTAATGATAGTCAGTAATATTGTTTATTTGTGTAATGATGTGTATTTTTTTGTTTAATATACACTGATGATTAAAATTGAGAGTACGTTTAGAGTATCTCTGAATAATTACAAAACGATAAATAGAATTTCCATGAATTTTTTGAATTCAATCCTTAATATATGTACAAGCAAACAAACTTAGTTGTCAATTTAATGATGAAAAAATAAAAAATATTCTGTTTCTGAATATTCAGCAGGAACAACCAGTTGCTTTTCTTGAAATAATTCGTTACTTCCAAGGTATAAAGATTAGGTCGGAGCTGGATGCAAATTAAATAGCATTCTTAGTTCTTTTGAATAATATTAAAGCGATTGATACAAGACGTACTGAATAATTTTTTGTAATTGTCTTTAATCTGAAATCCTTTTTTTGCATAAACAATATGCTGACCAAGGCGCCTTAAATATTCTAGCCCAGAACACCAATCAAATTATTAATAGCTCACTTATTACACAGTTAGGAATATTGGACTTTAAAACATTGAACTCAACTTAACTCACATAATCGAATTCCGAGATTGCCTCCACATGAAAGGCATATAAGTCGCTCATATTAAACAGGTGATTGGTCTGTTATAGCAGTTTATAGAGTTGTTGATTTGCCGATGTCCAGAAACAAGATGTAAGAATGTACGGGTTATTGTAAATGTTCATTAAGTGCTTACTATCAATAAAATTATATAAAGCCAAGAGTGTGCAAGATATCACTGACATCCTATTAAAGACACTGAGTGCGGATTATAACATCGTTCAAATGTCCACCACATGTTCTCTGGGTAAAGCGCATCCTAAGAGTCCAACTTAGCCGCAGAAATTAGGCTGAATTTGGCTTTGAGAACCGCTGTTGCTCGTGGTTTAATCGTATACACCTGCAAATTAAGAAAACACCACAATGAAGGTGGAATGGCATGACCTCTATGACTAATTCGTATCATCTGCACGTGAGATCACCATGTCCTCAAATTCCTCGTGCAGAATAACGGATATGGCATGAGCTGTATGATGCGTGGCACCGTCCTGTTGAAACCACATGTCATTGGTGCCCGGATCATCCAATTCAGGCTAAAAGAACTTAGTTATAATCGCCCTATAGTGTGTCGTTTTCAAAGAAATATGGACCGAATACATCGCCAGCCAAAATCCACACCAAACATGGATTGAATCCTCATGGATCGAATGTGAACTGTTATCATCCTAAATTCGAAAATTATGTGTGTTCATTCAGAAATGGACCTCATCGTTGATGATTTTCGCACGCTAAACTGCTCGAAAAGGGCATCCATTAAAAAAAAAATTTATTATTTGTACGAGTTGTTTAATGCTTTATCCATACATAGTGACATGGCAACTAATTTGATAAAAAAAAAAAAGTAGATGTCATAGTTTAATTCCTATTGGAAGACTCGATATTTGGTATAGACAACCCTTAAGCATAAAGTTTTCATTTTTTCAACAAGAGATTTTAGGGGGATGTCAGGAGACTTAAGATAAAACTATTATAAAAATGGTTTAATAGGGTAGTGAAAATCCGATCTCATAGACAACATTTCACTTGGGCAGCCATACCGAAATACTTCTATAAATACTGTTGGTGAATGAAACAGATTTACCATGTTATGCCATGTGAAGCGTGTTCTGCTATTTCACTCATTTCAGCCAAGATCCTTATAACCGCTAGTTTCTAAGAATGAAATTCCATGCATTTGACATCATTTTATAAAAAAAAATCAAAGCAAAAATAATTTGTCATTTATTTTAAGAGCAAGACAAAGTAAAATCAAGTAAAATCTCATGCATCTCTCTCATGGCGTCAGTACCATAAGCTGGTATTATGTCACATAGAAAAAATTTCACAGCAAGTATCTCTGATGATTATCAAGCGTCATGTTGTACAAATCGAATTTTGAAAAAGAGTAGAAAATTAATATGCATGTTCTCACATATTCTATGCTTCGATGCCGTGTTGATGCATACTGTGCACATTTTTCGATTTATGCAACTTCATTTTGTCAGAGGTTCTGCAACGTTTTTATATTAAAATTTCAAATTTGCGTAGATTATATGCAATATGTGTTTCAAAAATTTGGAGTCGAAACTTGATTCAGATTCTCATGCTTAATATGCAATGAAACACAAGAAAGTATTTCAAAACATTTTTAATTTTAATTTAATTTTTTTTTCCTACTACTAAAAGAGAACACCGTAGTGTTAGTCTGGGTGTCGAACCACCTGCGACTTCATTCTGTAGTTATAATGAGTATTAAATCCAGCGCACTATGGCTGAAATAACCAAAGTAGTGGGAAAAAATACTTTCGGAAAAATTAGGCTCATCAAATTTTGTATGCAGCTTTCGATTGTTAAAATATTCTATTGGAGTAAAAATTGGCGGTTCACGCCCATAAAATAAATATTCGTAAATCTGAAAGGCGAAACATTTCTATAAATCTTACAAATTAGGATAGATTCCTTCACATCAATTCAGCACAACGAAAGTTTAACACAACATTAGCTGCCATTCCAAGCGGGCTACATTTTTACTTGCTTTTTGCCGCTATATTTGGAATATCGAACATAGTGCAGCGTTAGACAATGTCTTTTATATGGCACAACGTGTGAACCACACGGTGTGATCTAATTTTATACAAGAAGTAACTTTCATTAATTCATTCATTCAGCACCTTCTAAGTGAAACAGATGTTTTTCTATTTTTGGTTAAGGTTTCTGCAATTTTTTTCCTTCCTAAAAACCAAAAATCAAGTCTTTGAGATGAGTAATTCAAAATATCGATTGATTAAAAATGTGTCATTGTTGACATTTGTCTGATTCGTCCGACTAACTGGCTGTTTTCAGCTGGAATTTTAAGGATATCACAGTGGATTCAAGAAATTCAGATATACTATTGAGTCACCCTGTATTCTCTAATTTATTAATATTATTGTGTACAAATGCTGCTTATAACAATCAACTCATTAATAAATTATTTTAATATTCCGAAATAATTTGTAAATGAAAGCAATTTGTAGCAATTGTTATATAATACGTATGTAATTTTCGTGGGTAATTTAAAAATGTTAATGGTTATTATGCCCACAGCAATTAAAAGGATATGTTGACATTAAAATAACTATTATGGTTTTGCAAAAACAATAACTGTTTGAATTTGTTTACCATAATCATATTATAGTATAATATAATTAGAATTATTCTTTATTTTATTTAAATAATAAAGTTTCATTACCCAAAAAAATACATAATAAAAGAAAAATTGGGGTGGATAACAGAAGACAATTGAATTTCAATTGCAATTTCAGTTGCAAAAAAGACGGCAAAGGTAACTGCTAAATTCATTTCATTTGCAAGCTGGTTTTTGATTTGCTTTAATCGTAAAATCACAATGCCAGCACCAATTAATCGGAATTTGTAAGTGGGAATATTGTAAGTGAGGCATCAGTTTTTCAACAAGTGGCCGCTTGGTGTGTTCAAAAGAGCTTAGATTTTATCCTCGTCTAATTATAAATTATAATTATATATCATTAATAATAACAAAATCTAATTATAAATCCTTAACAATTCCGTGAACTCCATTTGTACAGATTACGATAACTTACAACATTTGCATACACTAGTGCGTTTATCAATAATTTTAGTTGTCCAGAATGAACGAATAACATTATTATTTCCTTTCTCTTCTATTCAGTAGTAAGAGTAGCTCTAATTATCAACTTACGAACGTAGTCCGCAATTATCATGAGGACCTCATGATGAGGATGATATAAATATTAAAGAATGAGAATTTTTCAACAACAAATTTTGTTATTGATAAACAACGAGAAACAAAAACTGGGCGAAGGGTTTGAAAATAAAAATCTTTTTTAAAAAGGCACGTGGGAAAAAAGGTTAATGTTATCAACAATCCTTTAACAATTTAATTTCCTTGATTATTTCAATAATAAAAATAATAAAAACCACTTGCCTATACTTTTTTTCATTTGTAGAAACTACAGTATCGGTCGAAACATATTAGGCAAAAATAACTTTTTAATTATTTGGCAAACAAATTTTATGATTCGAATAATTTTAAGAACTGTTGCTATATTTTTTTAATAAAATTCAAACTAGGCCATTGCTCCTAGAGCAGCAAGGGAGCCATTTATATTGGTTGAAAAGCATTGGAATAGTTAGGGTTTTATATTGCGATGAATCATAAATTGTTGCAGATTCCAATGCCACTTAATCCTAAATATTCTAATGAAAAGCTTAGGACCTTTACATAAAATCGAAGGAAATATGGAGAAACAGAAGTAATGAAGTTTATTGGAGCAGAGGATTTTCCAAACATTAGAGTTTCCAGCATAATAATGACCCAAACCGGACATCAGTAGAAGCTGTAAAGCCAATAAAGAAGAGGAGACAAAAAAATATCGTCTCTTCCATCTCCCTGCACTTATGAACTGAAACAAAAGACATTTGGTCAGCCAGAATTATTAACACACCGTGTTTACTCAAAGGTGATTTGGATAGAATTCACAACTTTATAAACTATCGAAAATTTACATATTTTACATTGTACAGATTTATTTTGGAGAACTAAACCAGACGAAAACGTTTTACATTCTATAAAGCCAATTATGGAAGGTATTGGTTCAACTGTTGCTGTTAAAATGATGGTGAATTTGCAATATCAAATGGCTATCAGTTTTGGTAAGGCTAAGGCTATGACATACAGCAGGGCTATGTAAATTTTCAGGAAATCATCCACTGTAAAATATTCTCCTATAAATTACCCTCAGCCCTCTGAGGGTATTTAGTATTTTTTCTCGATAGTATTTGGGCCAAAGCGGTAGGATCCAGGGTCAACGGGCTCAACTGATCCAAGTCAAAGATCCAAAATTTCGTTTTACGCTCTAGGAGAAACAAAGAAAACCTTGTCCATTTCAAACACCATTATGAAGAAAGCGTTTTAGTTATGTAGGTTCTCCTAATAGATATTAAGAAGGATATTTTTTTTATTGACTTCATATATATTTTAATATAAATAAATATGTATTTGAAGTTAAAAATAAAAATAGGAAGTATATTCTTTTGATGCAGTTAAACAGTAAGTTTAAACACCTTGTTAAACTGTCTTCATAACGTAATTTTAATTATCATGGTAGACTTGATAAAAACAAGTAAGCCAGACAGAATACCTTCATACAAAGCACCTACAGCCATTATTATATTAGTTTTACTCATACAGTGTATTCATCAAGTGTTCATGATGCCGACATCAATTCATAACCACAAACATTAAAGGAAACTGTTATTATCCATATTAAATTGCATGACTCTATTATATGTATAGAATGAGCAATGCAAAAACTATAATGCTTTGACAAGGAATACTCTGTTTATAGCTATGTTTTTATGGTTGAACTTATTTAATACAAACTGCTTAATAAATAGCAAAGTTATAGCAAATAAACGTCGACTTTATGATCTGTTACTTTTTACAATTTGGCATGGATTTGATCCAAAAGAGTAGTCTTAGTAGTATGAAGAGATATTACTAGTGTGGAATCTATATCTATACATCCATGCAGGAGAGTGGTACTTAACATCCATTTTCTAAAAATCTTTTGATCATCTTGATTAACCACGTACATATTTTCAGCATCCATCCTTGACCTTGAATGGTGAGTATTTCTCAAAGAAATTTGGAATCATTCATAAGTAGCTCTTATATGGGTTTCAAGACATGGAAATCGTTGGAAATTGCATTGCTCTTGAGCAGCCAGCCCATGGCCGGTACAAAGCTCGACACGTTACAGAGCATAGGTATTCCGGTAGCTCAATTAAATTAGAAAATATTTAATCACTTAACAGAGAGGCTCGATCTGTCTGATAACAACGGGAGGCATGGCCATTTTTATTTTATTTTATTTATTTATTTATTTAAGTTAATGGACAAATTCCTTACTGACTAATAACAAAAATAGGTACGAATAAAATTAAATACAATTACAAACAGTTTCTTCAAAAATACAAGTAATTGTTACAATAAAAATATGAAAAGTTATGAATTAAGAAAAACAATAATATTCCGTTTTATAACGCAAGAATTTAAAGAAAAATCAACAAAGTCTGACAAATAATTAAATTGATGGCAAATTCTAGTTAACGGATCGGCAACAGCACAATTAGTTCTGCAGAATTGAATATAAATAGGATTATAACAGCGGAAGCTACGACAAGGAATATTGAATTTAACAGATCTTAACAGAAATTCACAGCAAATATTACCATTGATCAGATTAATCATAAGGATATATTTAGCGTTGTTCGACGACTCTTAAGGATAGGCAGTTTTATTAATGCCAGTCTGCTAGTATATTGTGATATAGCAGCGATTCTTACAGACCACTGTCTTCAAATGACTTCTACAGAAGCTGTGGGTCTGAACAGGAGAAAAAGACTGCCTTCCAACTCATATGACAGTGCCTAGCTCATGTTTAATCCCCGGGTTGAGTGTCACAGTATCCCAATGACTCTAAGTGCTGGCCTACGTAAGATCTCTGCCTTCAAGGAAGGTCTGCAACATTCACTAACCTAGCCTAAATATCCCTTTCTAAAGCCTTTTGAAATAACACTTTCTTCAATTAGTCCAGCATTGACTTCTTTATACGCAGTCTAGTTCAAGTAGAGATTTTTATTCGTCGTTTTCAATGTCTTAAACAATGTAATTTGTTGGGATTATTGTTTATTAGTTTCACTAAAAGTTACGTTTTCTAAGATTATGTGACGTGACTTCATATTTCGAATAGAATTTCGCCTCGATCTGTGGCTCTTTTGCATTCTAAGGAGTTCACTGGATAACACACGCTCTATCTACTAAGTGATAGGTTTTCTGAGCAAGTGCATCTGCACGCTGTGTTCAAACTTTAATCCTTTTGCATTGTTAAACAATTTTTTAATGGACTAAACTATACTAGGCAAGCTATCGATTAACTTGGGTCCATCTAAACTAAACGCTGGTAAGTAGTAATTATTTATTTTCTGTATCCTGTTCCTGATTCATAGTCATTAAGAATATACTTTTACAAAAAGAATAAGAATTCAATATACAAACAACAACTTTTATAATATTCCATGGCTTTTATCGCACAGAGCACTGAAAAGGTTCAAACACAGTTGAAATCATTAACATGACTTTATGTTTCCTTCCGCAAGAATAATTTCATTTCTTTTTTCTCTTTATATGTACGTACAAAATTAAATGTCACACAAATATGTAAGTTTATAACATTTAAATCCGTATTTTTACTAGACTTTGTGGTATAATTATAAAACCTAATTTACAGTTGCAGTATAAAGTAGAACACAACAACAAAAATTACTTTTTATTTGTTATGTAATGCATGATGTGGAGGGGGCATCTTGTAGGTGTTATATCGTGTCTTCGAACAGGCATTTCATTTTGTCATAATTTTTTTACATCAATTGAAGTATTATACTTATTTATAAATAAAAATTCACAAAAAATAATAAATACTCATATCATATTTAATACAAAATAAGAAGAATACTTAGTTTCAAAGTACCATCGTGTTATATTGATGGCATAAACACCAATTCACAGGCGAATACATGATAAAATCTAAAGTAAACAATGAAAAAAAGCCCTATAATGGTAAGAATTGTACACAAACAAGGTGTATCTTTATTTTTACAAAGCACTATTTTCTATTTTCCATAAAAGTTCAACAAACCTTAACAAGACTGTTGCTTACAAGTTAAAACGAAGTTAAAATAATTTAGTTTTTGCAACAACAAAAAAAGAAAAATAATGAATTAAACTCCATCAATTTAAAATGTATCGAAAGTTATGTTTATCTTTTAGATTATTTCTAACTTCGAACTTCGAACAAAAGAAAAAAATTTATTATTTGTATTGATACCTCCAACAAGAACTTTTGACAGTTGACATCTTGTTGAAGATAAATCTGTTAAACTAGTTGCCATTTATTCAGTCTGTTTCGAAATATCACCATGGACGACCACAGAGAATGACGCGTTTTTGCTGAATGGATTCTAGAGCAATTGACAACTGACGCTAATTTTTTATCGAAAAATCATCCTCAGCGATAAGACCCAGTTCTTGATGAAAGAGTACGTGAGCAAACAAAATTGTCCAATTTGGGACAATCTCTATGATATCCACAATCTTTACTGTTTGGTATGGATTTTGGGCTAGCGGCATCAACGGTCCATATTTCTTTGAAAATGGCGTTGACGAAACCTTCACTGTGAAGAGCAAGCACCATATGTTTTTGATTACGAACTTGTTTTGGCCTGAACTGATTAATCTAGACACCAACGACATGTGGTTTCAATTGGTAGTCTCTACGTGTCACACAACTCATGTTACAGTAGATATTCTGCACGAGTACTATTTGACTGTCATGGTAGTCTCACGTGGATTTGATTCCTTTAGGCTTCTTCTGGTGGGGCTTTCTTAAGCCGCAGTACACAAAAAAGCAACAAACCACAGCGGTCCTCAAAGTCAACATAACGCAAGGCACAGGTCAATTTCGGCATGATTAGACATTAAAAATTCACTGCTTCACCCGATTGCAGCTGTGGTGGACATTTAAACGATGATATATTCCAACAATGGTATCAATCGGTATTTTAAATGATAGGAAATCCTATACTTCATCAGCCAAACAAAATTATTACGTTCCATAATTATCTACGCAGTGGTAACGTCTGCTAGGTTGGTAATAAACAATACAAAATGGTCAAAAGATTTCCGTTCATATCTTCCATTGTATGTAGACAAATATATGGAAGCTTTATTGGCAAACATATTGTAAATATATAATAAATTAAACAACAATGGTGGGTAATATTATCGGCAATATTTACAAATTATTTCCTTTTATGCTTATTATGTGCTCTTCAATAGATTGTTGTTTAATGTAATTGAATAAAGTCTTTCTATGTAGCATTATGGATTCCTTTTCATATGTGTAGAACATCTAAGGACATAGATAAATACATTACATTCATTAAAACATAGGGCTCCCACGAGTGGGTTTACCTCGGATATTCATAAAACGATGATTTTCGTTATCTTAAAGAGAATTACAATGTAGATATAAAAATGAAAGTTATTTTCACCATACTTGTAATACAGACTATGTAAGACTTCTTACCAATAAAGAGGAATGGTTTTGAGGTAAATTACATTACGTCATTTACATATACAACATGGTTGTACATATATTTCCAACCACACAATGTTTACTCAAAATTTAGCATGGGCTTCTGAAGATACACATGCCTGCTGCAGGCATATAGCAGATTTATATAAAAGAAGTTGGTTTGTACATTCTTACAATACAATACAACACTTGCTGTAATAATGTAAATACTTATGTTATTAAGCATCCTCTCTGAGTATCACATTGGTTCTTAAAAATTATAAAATTAAACCAATACCAGTTTTACTCGAAGATATCTTAGAACTGAATTTCGAAATAAATAAAAAGTATAAATGAAAAACGTCGAAATAAAATACGGAGATTGTGCATTTGGCAGCCTACCTTTACAATAAATACGAAGAATACCACAATTTAGCATATATTTTCAGAAAAACGAGGAGATAATTTTTATATGGTCAGTTAGTGTGGCATAAAGTTAAATAGAATTAGCACATTCAATCCTACGTTATAGTATAACGTAAGTCAGATCACTTCTTTTTTATAATTGACCATTATCTATTTCAATCAATAGATCAATAGATTTTATTAGATATCGAAACAAAAGGCATTTATGCGTCCAAGATCTCAGCTATATGCAGAGCGAATTAAAAATTTCCTAATTTTTCATTTTTTTTTTCTTTTTGACATTCAAACGGTTGTCTAATGACAGCAGAAGTCAGAATTGTTTCGATGGTTTTAGCAGATTAGATTGGTTTCTTCTAGTCTCTCTACACTCTCAATATAATCTTGTTTGCCGCGAATTCAATCTTCGATGTCGTTTGTAAGGGGTTACAAGCATTTGAACATCACCTGAATTTTGTACAATATATTCATATTCAATTCATTTGAAGCAGCCGTAGTCTAGTAGCTAGTGTATTGGCTTATTAGACGTGAGGCCACGGTTCAAACCACCAGCTCAGACAGCTCGTACGAAACGATTTAAAAATATAATATTTCTTTGTCGAATTCTTTTCAGTAGTCTTCTTGCAAAAATGAAATGTTGTCGTTTGAAATCGTCTTTGAACTATAGGTTAAAATTAACACTCACAACATGGGTGATGTGAGAAAGTAGGTTCTAAACCTGACTTAGAGATTGCAATGACCAGTTAAGTAATTAAGATTTGAGTCTTGTGTGGAAATAGTTACCAGTCATGACATTTGTTAATAATGTAGAGTCTGAAACATTTCAGAAGTAAAAACATGAATGATGATCATGCTCTAGACTGGAAAAAAATTATTCCCGTCAGTTTGTGATTATTTTATTATTAAAGTTTTTCTGTCAGTTAAATCATGTAATGTTTTATTTTTACGTTATAACGTTAATTAATTAATTTTGTATCAACTTTAATTATTAACTTGTTTAGACAAATTGTTATTAATTAATATTCTTGCATGAAGGCCAATAACACAATAATATGTTATACTATTGAGAAAAATATAAAATAATAATAAATTATCATTGAAATATAAAATTAGTGTGTGAGAATTCTCAGAATACTTTTTGTTAGCTGATTACTAATTAACAAAGACTACGTGTACAGTGTATTTATAGTATGTATTTTCCAGATAAATTTGTTTATCACTCAACGATAATTAAATATAACACCCATGTCATCCCTATGGAACGCCAACGTATACTTAATATGAACGTAGATACTTATTGTAACGAACACGTTAATCATACGTCCTGTGGTCAGTCATTTAAATTGAAATGCTAATAACATATCCATACATACTGGTTCGTTGCTTCTGTAGTATTTTATTTTATTTTATATGTTATTTATTAAGATTTCAAATTCAATTGCAAATTATAATTAAAAAAATTACTAGCAGCTGTGTCTACCGGCCTCCTTTTGTTATTATAATACACCATTCAAGTGTTAAATTTTTGAAATTGTTGCCTGTAAGGATTAAACTTTATTGATGTGTAATCAGTTTTAATTATAAAGACGTTGTAACACCGGTACGATGCAGAAGTCTTTTCGAAACCTTTGAGCAACAGAGTTCTTACTGCTGCCATTGGGAAGTCTCTTATGGCAACGGAGGGAATTAATGGACATCGATTCTGGTTCTAATTAACCAACGGGACGTATGTAAAGTGTTCTACAAAGCCGAAAAATAAAGGCCAATATTTTGAAAATGACAACGAATCGATATCTCTACAATTTCTTTAAGACTTCAGGCTACCGCAGCATACCTTCCCTTCGGTATGTACATTTCTTTGTTTTGTTGATGAAGTTTATGTTATAAAATTTTTAAATAGATTTTTTTCTTTAAATTGGACCAATGACATGGGTAACGTTAACTTTGAGTATTGCTGTAGTTTGGGGCTTATGCTCATACCTAACCACAAGAAACAATTTTACGGCGTTAAATTGTACGATTATGATGACTACTGCACAACACCATGCTTTCAAATAGCTCGTGTTGCTGTTGAATCCACGCGTCATTGGCGTTCAGAAAATCTAATTCAGTTGGTAATCATGAACCAGCAGTGTTCGCCAGAAATGCGCCGAACCCTGCAAGACCAAAATCCACAGCCAACTTTTGGAACACATTGTATGCTCTTCGATATCAGGTGGTTTGGTATCATTCAACAACTTTGTTTGTTCACTTACCAATTCCATCAGATATAGGACTCATATCTGAAGATGGTTTTCTCAGACACCAGAGACTACTCAGTGAAAACACATCATTATCTATGGCAGATCATAGTGATATGGCAAAACATAATAAGTAAATGACAGATTTAGTTTCACCAAAATGGACAACCAAATTTGGGAGTACCTTTTTTAGAAAACGCGATACAATACGTATGGAAGTTTTTAGAAATCTATTCACTTTATGACCTTGAATTATGTATTTATTATTTTTAATTTCATAAATATTTATTATAATAACAATATTAGAAGTCTAGAAAACGTAAATACTGTAATACGTGTACTTGTTTTTTCTTCTCGGCTAGAATTTAACGCACCTTGTTTGATTTTAGTATGGCTTTTCGAAATATTTAACAGATAAAAAACGAATGGTATGTGAGTGTAAAGCTATAAAAACTCTAAAATTTTTTAGTGTGGTTTTTGAGAATTTTACGTGAAATTTCTGCTTGTCATGTCAAAAGATTTATATGGGAAATACTATTTTTTTTATTTATTTATGTATGGTAATTTAGGATAAAACATATTTTTTATGTAAATATTTGAAAATCGTGGTAAACTGCTTTCACTGCATTTTTGGTTGAAGATATTTTTTAACATTATTTTGAAGCTTTAGAGGTTTATGTTAAAGCTTTGCATGTACGATATGTAATTTAGTAAAATTTAAATAAAAGAAATAAATTTTTATATTTAGAAAAATTTTGTATTTCGATTAAAGTGTCGATTTTTATTTGATTTATTGGCCTTTTACAAGCTATATTTTTGTGTAATTAAACTGGAGTCACCAACCAAATTATTTGTTACTGAGAGTTTTCTGCATCATGATACACTCATATCGAACATTTTTTTTGGAAAATCAAAGTTATCAGGATTCAAATTTTTAAAGGTTTGCACGGATGAATTGAATTTTGACAGTTCTGTTTAAGTTACTCCAGGTTAAATATGAAATCCAACCAAATCGACCTGTGAGTTGTTCGTAACAAATAGTTTCTCTATCTCTATCAAGAGAGCTAACAGCTACGTATAAAAAATTGGTCAGGAAAAAAGTTTTTCGGACTGAATCTAGGTTTACCAGAGGTTGAGGTTCTATAAGTTCTTATTCTAGTTGCATTAATTTTATTTCACGTCAATATAATTTGATAGACCTTCGTATTCTGACTGGTACTTCCTATTTGATTAAATACTAGACTACTCTGCCTATAACGATTTGCAGTTTGATTATGTTCATCGCTCTTAAAATTTGTTGAACCAAAGCTATTATTCTGGAATAATGTTTCTATTGTTAACACGTATCTAAAGTGGGCTTTTAAATATTATCAGATATTTTGCAGTTAATATGATTATAATTTTAATTCAACTAAACATTCATGTGACATCTTCGTGTAAGATATGAAAAGAAATATTCTTTCCCATTTACCGTCAGAGGCATTCGCTTGACCGCTTTTAATACACAATATACTTATAATTTTTTGTTTAACAGCATTTAAATAGTAAATATTCATTGATTTGTAAATTTGTTGGTGATATTAGTAAGACATTCGTTTGACCGCAGTAAGCAAAAAGTTCATGAATTTATGCTATTCGACGTTCAAGTTAATTTCGTTTAAATTTAAAGTTAAACAGTAAACAGTTTGCTGAGACCGAAAAGGAGTTTATAGGTATTCTATTAAAAAAAAAAATAACTGCTGGAATAATATCCTGTTCTGAAAGAGTGGTAGGAAATAAACTAAAAGCTTTTTTAAGACCAACACTCGAGGTATGGTGCCAAAGTATTGATGTTGGAGTTAGGAAAACAGTTTATGTGAAGTAGGTAAGACGGAGTAATGTTTGCGGATAATAGATTTGAATTTTCATGCCCAAATATCAAGAGCTTATAAACATATGAAAAAAATATTTCTTTCGGCATCTTCCTCTCAGCTGTCTTCTGGCAAAAACTCTGACTTCAAATAAAATTGCACTGAAAAGTTTGTCACGTATATGTCGTTGAAAGTTGACGTATAGAGGGTTATATAATGTGGATCAATTCTCGCAGATGATCGAGTGACGTGGTGCCAATATTAGTTTAATATGATCTGGTCGCCGAAGATAGTCTAAGGGCGAATGCAGCAGAAAACCCATTTCGATGTTACGACGTTGAGTTATAGATCTCCTCCTAATAAACAATATTGTTATTAAGTGTTTACAAAAAGCCTGGAAGGGACTGTTCTAATTCTTCCTGCCACACTGAATTCAAAGGGTTATTTTAATAAAGCGCCTGCATTTTACGTATCCTTATCAATGTTTAAATGTTTTTCATACCTGTGTGGAATTCTTAATTTATGCATCACGCTTATTGAGTGACGTTGATAGACAAAGGTTTAACACACACACACAAAAAAGGAATGAAAATAAAACGATTTTGGCATTAAAATTTTGTGGTTTTCAGCGAAAATATTTACCTTTTTTACTTCAATGTGTATGAGAAAGAATCGAAAAGAAAACCTATCAAACCAAGAAAATATAAAAAAATGGATAAGTAAACCTGATCAGATGAAAATAATTTTTCATTTAAATTCTAAACACAAAATAACAAAAAAAAGGTATAAATATGCAAATATTTTTCAGACCGTTTTAAATAGTTAAGCAAATTAGATTAAGATAAACTTTATCAAATTGTGCCCGTAAAGGTTTACATTATTATGTTGAATTTTAAAGGAAAAAATTTAGTTTCAATTTAAAATATTTAAAAGGAATTCGTGAATTTACAAGGCTGTGACAACAAATTTTTCTTACACATTTTAACTAACAAATTGTCATCTCTTTCTATACAACCGAACTGCAACAATACAACAATATTAATTATTAAATCTAAATTAATAAAACATTAAAAATATCTAAGCGTGTATATAGTTGTGAACTATCTCAGAAGCCTGGCAAGGCTACAGTCTACATAACTTATGGCCCCCCACTTTAATGAACACAAACTTACTGGAGTGGTATTAAATTTGAATGTGACGTTTGCTAACAAGGATACTCGGGGACGACCATGACTTTGTTAAATCTGTAAAAAGCTTAAGTGAACAGAATGAAAGGTGTCTTAATGGCAGCAAATAATATCGAATAATTTAAAAGAGTAGATAACATCGAAACGATGATAAAGTTTTGTGTCACTTTTAGATTTTGGTGGCATTAGTTCCAAACATTATATGAAACTTTACCAAACATTACTCCTCTAAGATGATTTTTTTGGAAAAAGTTGAGAAAACATTGATTCGATGCTGATTTTATACGCATGGTTGCTATCTGTCAATGATGAACACACAACAGAATGTCATAATTGCGTAAGTGTAAGCCAATTAGACCTTAAATTTTCCGTTGGGTTGATGAATACCAACCTTCATCCAATAGAAATACAAATCTTTTCTGACGCATTAGGTAATAGAAAGTGTGAAAAAGTCAATAACCATTGATAATGTAGCGTTGTTCGCTAAGACTTACGTTCATTAAGACTTGTTTGTGATCATTTGGCAACCAATGATGATGATGATGAGTATTTAATACTTATTATGAAAGTGGTGACACAAAAACGGCAATATTTAGAACATTGTAGGCCCTGCAAGCAATTTTGTAGTCGACTACGTAAGTAGTGCACTTTAAGTTAACTTTTGTAGATTGACTATAATATAACTACAATTTAATGCAGCACTTCCTTAGAATTTGGTATTCGACTACGAAAATAACACACTTTTAGATAACTCTTTTAGGCTAACTATAAGCTAACTGCAATGTTATGCAGAACTCACCCAAATACGAAACGTTTATTTATTATTGAGAGCTTCTTGTTTGTGAGATTTGTTTTCTCTCTGTTCTCTCTTTTACCAGATCAGACTTTTGATGATTTTGTTTTTAGACTAATTATAAACTAACTACAATGTTATGCAGAATTTCCCCATAATTTAAAACGTTTATGCTATTTCTGATAATATTGTTTTTTCTATTGCACCTTTTTCTGAACTATTTTTAGATTAACTAATAGCTAATTGAAATGTTATGCAGAATTTATTCAAAATGAAACCGTTGTTTTTTTATTCTCAATTTTTTACTATTTGAATTCGTTTAAGTGCTATTGTAGCTTCAAAAATAATATAATTTTTATTGTTTAAAATGAGTGGCACAAGTAGAAGAAATTTAAAAAGACTTTTTAAAAAAGAAAAAAATAAATTTTTAAACAAATTAAAAACTAATAATTTAGATAATTTGAATAAATTAAAAAATAATAGTTCAAATCCATTGAAACACCCATTTTTCTCCAAACATACTTTTCTAGATGGAGAAAGTGTTGAAAGCATTAGTGCATCCAATGAACAATTTGACGAAAAAAATACTTTTAAAGAAAAAATTGGAGATTGGTATTTTAAAAATAGGCCATCTCGCGAGTGTTTCGAAGAACTATTAAAAGTATTGGTCGAAGAAAATTTGGATGTGCCTTTAAGTGCTAATTCATTTATTAAACACAAACTTGACAAATTAGAAATAACAAAAGTTTTTCCGGGCGTGTATTGCCAATTTGGGATAAGAAAACAAATATTTAGGTGTTTAAGTGACATACTCGATTGCCAAAAAATTATAATTGATTTAAATATAGATGGATTACCAAGAAGTCAGTTGTGGCCGATTTTGGCAAAAATTGTTAACTGACTTTAAATTAGTTAAAAATTTGTTAACTTTAAGTTAACTATTATATAACTGACTTTAAGTTAGTTAAAAATATGTTAACTTTAAGTTAACTATTATATAACTGATTCTAAGTTAGTTGAAAAGTTGTTAACTTTAAGTTAACTATTATATAACTGACTTCAAGTTAGTTGAAAAGTTATGCAGAGTCGGACAATTGACTACTGCCAATGACACCACCATGTTAAAATAGTCAGTTGGCCCCATTAAAAATAATCTAAGAGTCAACCACAACTAGCTGAGAAAAAGTTAACTTATAATGCATTAAAAGTTAGTTGAGTTGCCGGCAGGGGGGTAACAACGATCATCATATTCGACCTATTTTACAACAAATTAGTAAGATTATATCATAATTTTAAGATATAGGTTATAGGTCCTATGCAGTACTTTGCACTCACTGCCGAGCATATCGCTTCTGCTAGAGAAGAATTTGGCCTTTCTTATGACTCATTATGACATATTTCAATGTCAACATTTAGCAAAGTATGGGTTTTTTTCATTCGAAAGACCTATTGCTGACATTATGTGTACAATATAATATCGTTCGGTATATCCGCTACCGCTTCTCTGAGTGAAGTGTGTACGAAAGTCAAATTTTTCACGACTCTGACACATAAATGAGACTACAATTGAAGGATGGTATGGTTATGGTTATGGTGAATTAAGGTTATGGTGAATTTTAAGGCCGCTGCGGTTTGTGACTTCTCCACATACACCTGTGACTTAAGGAAGCCCCACAATAAAAAGTTTAACGGGGTCAAATCGTATGATCCCGATAGCCAGTTTAAATCGCTCGTGCTGAACATAGCTTGCTATTACGCTTGCCGTTGATACTGATGGTCTGGCCAATATCGTTTCCAAAGAAATACAAAACCCAAACCAATTAGTAGTTTCTTTGGGATGCATTGAACGCTCTTGGATCTCATGTGAATTGGTGTTGTCACAAATGCCACAATTTTGTTTGGTAACATACTCATTCATCACGAAAACGGCTTTAATGCTGAAGATGACTTTTCGATTAAAAGCACGCTGTGATTTGCTGGAACATACATTTTGATAAAAATAATTTTATTATTTGCACCAGTTGTTGACAACTAACTTCACAGATGTAGTTTCAACTTTAAAGTTCCTGTTCCGATACTGTAAGTATGCACATACAATTTAACACACAGCATAAATCATACCAAAAAAATATGAATGAAATTAATTAATAATTAAAAAAATGTTTATAATACTTCATAATTGAGTAGGAAAGTCGCAGTAGTCTAGTAGGTAGTGTGTTGGCTTATTAGACGTAAGGCCACGGTCAGACATCAAAACGAAAATATAAAAAAAATATTTCTTCGGTGACTTCCTCTCAGCAAATTTCTGGCAAAAACTTTGAGAGTAAATAAAATTGCCATGAAAAGTTTCTCAAAAAATCTGTCATTCTGAGTCGACTTTAAACTGTAGGTCCCGCCACTTATGTATAAAATTAACACACATAACATAAGTGGTGTGAGAAATTATCGGGTGATTTTTTATCTATTATCTTTTTGGCAACACTGGTTTAAACAGCTCAAGCACGTTTCGCGTTTTGTTTCACTGTCAAACATCTTAAGTTGGTCTATAATTTAACCATGAATTGTCTTACAAACGAACAACGCTTGCAAATCATTGAATTTTATTATCAAAATGCGTGCTCTGTTAAGAAAGTTCATCGCGCGCTTCTTCCATTTTATAGTCAGTTAAATCGACCCACTGAAGCGGCTATTCGGGCTATTGTGACTAAATTTCGCACCAAATTTACATTGTTGGACATTAAACCACCAACACGCTTACGTAGAACGCAGAATTTTCCACTTCTTTATAGAAAAATTGTGTTCAGCGACAAAGCTCATTTTTGGCTCAATGGATACGTAAATAAGTAGAATTGTCGATTTTGGAGTGAAGATCAGCCAGAAGCATTGCAAAAGCTACCAATGCATCCAGAAAAAGTCACAGTTTGGTGCGGTTTATGGGCTGGTGGCATCATTGGACCGTACTTCTTCAAAGATGCTGCGAATCGTAACGTAACTGTGAATGGTGAGCGCTACCGTGAGATGATATCCAACATTTTTTTGCCCAAAATGCAAGAGCTTGACTTGCATGACATGTGGTTTCAACAAGACCGTGCCACATACCACACAGCACGCGTAACAATGGACTTATTGAGAGGCGAGTTCGGTGAACATTTTATTTCACATTCGGGACCGGTCAATTGGCAGCCTAGATCGTGCGATTTATTGCCTTTAGACTATTTTTTGTGGGGCTATGTTAAAGCTCATGTCTATACAGAAAAGCCCGCTTCTATTGACGTATTGGAAGATAACATTGAAGCATTTATTCGTGAGATACCGGCCGAAATGTTGGAAAGAGTATACCAAAATTGGACTAAGCGGATGGACCATTTAAGGCGCAGTCGCGGTCAACAATTACATGAAATAATCATCAAACATTTAATTATCTGGACCGTACTATCGATTCAAATAAAGATTTCATGCATTTTTCTGAATTTTATGTGTTTTTTTTTTTTTTTGAAAAATTTTCCTATAGCTCTTAAAAAATCACCCATTAGGTCCATAATTCTGACTGAAGGGTTGTAATGATCAATTATGTATGTATGTAATTCAGTAGGAATTTAATACAGTATCACTGTGATATGTTCTTTAATTGTTTTTTATGCATTCAGTTCATTTAAAAAACATCGAAAAAAATAATCGTAATTAAAAATCAAATAAAACATTTATTAAATTAATGTAATGGTCATTTGAGAGAAAAAAGTGGCCAGTATTGTTTGAATGATAAAATAATTTTTTTTTTTTTACAATACACTTTTATTTTAATAAATAATTGTTTGTAGTTCATTAATTTAAAATGTTTTATCATATGATTGTTAAAATGGTTTAGTTTGTATTTAAATATTGACTGTCTAAGGGAATATTGTTTGGAAATACAAATGAAATATTCATTAATCATGCAAAAACGTGTTGTTAACACAAATTTAATCAATAATTATATTCCATTTGAATTCCACTATTTTTTGGTAAAAATTTTAAATGTTATTGTAGTTTTTTTGGTGTGTATATAGTTTTATTTTTTGCAAAGTTATGAATGCCACTTTCACTTTTTAATCAACTTTCAGGACTTGTCGCTGAATCAAAATGCAAAATTATTTTCAATAATTTGAAATTCTGTTAAATAATCCAACAGATAAGTTCAAGGAGATAAAATATTGCCTATAAATGACCTGAAATACTTGCCTTAAATTTCATCCAGAACAAATGTCTTAAGATGATCCATAATCTACATTGGAGATTCCCTACTTCACTACTTCATGAGGAAACAGGATACGAGCTATTCCAAGATTTTGTTAAAAGAATAAATGATAATCATTTCCAAAAAATCATAACCTCACGCTATCGTAGAATACGTGAAAGTAGAGAATTAGTATAATACATACATACCTTTGTATAATAATAATAATTATCAAATAGAAAATAATTGTATTATAATTAATTATTTTTGTATAATCAGTTTTTAAACAATTATTTTCTAATTATATTTGAAATCAACACTATTATTTCACATATAGGTTTTTATATCCTTTTTACCTATAACTAGCTTAAAATGATATGCTTTTATTTATATAAAATTACATTAAATTTACTTGCTGAATTATTATTAAGATAGATCTCAAAATTGTAAATTATTATCTAGATATAAGATAAAAACTTTTAATTGGATTAATAAAACTTAAACTTAAACTAAAAACTTGCCTTAAATTTAAAAACAAATGGAAAGAAGTCGCAAAAGAAAAATTCGTTTATCTTTCGTTTTGCTCGAGATTGTTGAGTTGTTGTTGGGGATTGAAACACGGCCTCACATCTAATGAGTATAATAAGTCTACGGCGATATAATATTCAAATAATAATAAAAATAGGGAGTCGTCGTAGTCTAGTATGCTAAACTACTAACGTGAGGATCATTGGTTCGATTACCATCAGAGACTATCTAGTCTGTTACATTACACTGAGCATAAGGTCTAAATTACTCAGTTCGTGATAATACGAAATATAAATTGTAATTGTATTGTCATTAATAAATAAATAAATAAAAACCAAAATTAAGCAAATAAAGATTTTTTACTTTAAATTCGGCTGCCCTTAGAGGATTTGTCTGATTATGAAAATGAAATGACTTGCTTCAATATTTTATGCAATTTCCTGTTTTCTTGCAGTTTCACTACGATATTAAGATATTGACGTTGTATTGCCATAAGTTTTCTACCCCCATTTTCATGAAAAACGAAACGAAGTGTAAATTTTCGTTTTAATTAACGCTAAAGGCGGTTCGTATTAATGGTTTAATAAACTGAAATGAGTTGTGGCACTTGAAAACTTTGTTGCAGTGGAAGACTTTGAGCATATTTAAGGTGAAATCATCTTGGTAAGTTAAATTGAAATAATTAAGCACAATTACTCGCATTTCAACGGAATGTTTAAGAGAATGTATTTAAAAACTTATAGGTATGCTTGTAGTGTGAGGAAGTGTTTGGGTTGCAACTGTTAACACTTTAAAATTATTAAGAATTATATAAATTGATGCAAAAATATATACTAATCTTTGGATGAAAACGATGTGATATGATCATATTATTTGAAATTAATTCATTATAAATATCTTATTTAATGAAAAAATTAACTAGTGTGTTTAGTGAAACAAATTATAGTTAAGTAAGTTCATTTTGCATCAGGTCTTAGGGTAATTTTTTTTTTAATAAATTTTAAAAATCCATGGGGATCTCCGAACAAAAAACATTATCGATGTAACCTCAAATGTAAATGTGATATTCATGCATTATATGGCTTCACGTGTTACCTCGGGGCGCACTGGATATATCTTTATGACCATTGTCTTCGTCTTCTAGAGGTGTCATAATACTCTGGAAATACAATCTATTTTACTGCCCGTTATGTATATAGGATATCAAATCTATTGCCCTGACAAACGTCAGCGTGTTGGTCGGTGCCAACAAGCGCCTGGTATGCACCCAGATGTTTCTTTCGTGGATGAGTTAATGCCTCACAGGTTCCTAATATGTATTCTGATGAATCATCCTCATTCTAAACAAATGTTCTTTAAGTGTATAGCGTCTTGTCAAAAGGCCAGTTACTAATCTCATGTTATTCTTGGATAGTCCGATGCATGAATCAAATCCTTTCCTAATTGAATTATCCAACAAATGTTTAGAGTGCCGTAAAACCTTTTGGTTTGATAAAAGTTTAAACCTCTCTCTTCTTGGACTTTTGGTTGAGCACACCCGAACCTCATCTGTCCTCTCACTGCCGAGAATTATCCTCCTTCCCCTACCTGACTGTTTTATCTTCCCCAATGCAGTTCCATTCCATTTTAGAGTTAACCTCATTAGAGCCCAGGGTTCGAATGGCGACATAACTTTATAGTTTCTACTGCTATGTACTTTTTACTTTCCGTTCAAGTCAAATTAATCATATCTTTCAATGCCTTATAACACCGTTTAGAAGATATCAGCAAGTTCTCTGTGGCCTCGACAAGTTTCAGTGTAGGACCAAAACCTCTTTCTCTCTTATCATCTACATACACCCTCTAGGAGTTTTTCGAATTAAATTACGATCTTAAAAGAAAAATCTTAGCAACAAGTGGAAGAGCCTCTTTAAAACATTGTTAATTGAAATCATTCCAAAAAATACATCAAAATATATGTACTTTAAATATTCAAGTATCAAAAGCATTGGAAATTAATACATTTCCTCTTAGATGCGTTGTAATAATAATTAGCAACTCTACAGACAGTCAGCAACGTAATGCTATTGAAATTATGCAAATTCAACAACAATGCCAGACATAACAGTAGCAATAGCAACAATCTTAGAACCCACAATTACAACAACAATAATAATATAGCCAATGGATTCAGATACCTCAATTACAACAACAGAATAATAAACAATACAGTTCAAAATAGTAGCCTAGCAAAGAAACAGCGTATTTTAAATATTAAATCTATTTTTTTATATAACATTAGCAACTGAATTCTATAATGACTCAAGGTTTCTCAAAATAATTGATCATCAATACAACACGAGGCGAAGAGCAAAAGGTAGATTTAAAACTGGTAGCTTCCATAATAATTACGGCAAACACACCTTAGAAGTAACTCTACCACAAATTTTCAATATGTTACCAATAGAACTTTTAAATATTCAGGACAAACTAAAAAGAAAAAAACTTTTGAAAAACTTTTTTTCATAAGCTCGCAAGATTAACCAATAATTCCACCTTCTTATTTCATTTTATTTTGTATAACTTTTATTTTTTCTCATTTAGTTAGTATTTTATTATTTACTTTTAATTTTATTTTTTAAATATTATTTGAATGGCAAAACGTATTTATTTAATACTTCTGCAGACAAGCTATACAGCTTCGCGGATAATAATTATTAAATAAATTGTGTGTTGCTTTTATACTGGAATACAAATACATAACCTATTTTAGAAAAACGGCTGAAAGTTATAAGATAAACAAAAACTGATAATGTTCACGTGTAAATAAGGTTGCACACACAGAAAACACACATGCTAATATATCGGATATTTCTTTAAGCGTTTTCCATATTGAAATTGAAATAAAACAAAGTATGTGTATCATAGAAATTTTTAATTCGTTCGAAAGACCTATTAATGCACCTTGGTGTGGAATTTAAACACTCTGACTGTGGCGCATAAATTGGGTTGAATTGACCCGATGACATGGCCTTGACCTTGAAGGCCGTTGTGGTTTGCGGATTATTCACATGTACCCGTGATTTTGTTTTTCTTTCAAACGAATAAAAATTCCGTTGGTATCAGACACACACATTGTTTTGTAGAAAATTTACAGATAGGAAGCACTTAAGACTCAATATATATGTACATATGTCTAACTTTTTATTTTACTTTTTTCAGCAAATTTCCACAGTTTGAATGCG
This sequence comes from Sarcophaga caerulescens, assembly GCA_927399465.1. Lineage (NCBI taxonomy): Eukaryota > Metazoa > Arthropoda > Insecta > Diptera > Sarcophagidae > Sarcophaga > Sarcophaga caerulescens. The sequence goes on along the minus strand of OV656872.1, from coordinate 136,362,228 downwards.
TCATTTACGCGTTGAACATTCCATTATGACTGGCTAAACTTTACTGAACAGAAATGTTAACTCAAGTCGACGGTCACAGCTGTCAAACCATAATCGATATATAATTTTCATGCGATATGCAAGGATAAGGTAGGTAATTTTCTCAATTGCTAACAGCACACCACATTGTAAAACTGTAGGCCAATATTCAAGAAATTTGTGCAGATAGTAAGGTATGTACATACTCGGATATATGTGCGTAGCAATATTGTAGAAAAAATTCTAATCTATTTAATTTTTGAAGTTTCAATAGATTGCCTAAAATTTAATATGAAAAATGAATTTCTTCGTCATTTAAAATACTTTTAATTAAAATGTTAGATTCTCCATAGACATACAGCATATGCATCAAGTGAATTTTATATACTCAGACATCAACACCAGATGTTTATTACCTCAATTCAATTGTTTTGCTTTCCGGTGTGACCATGTGCAAGTATTTTATCCTCTTTGGAAAAGATATATGACAGTTTTAATTAAATTCTCTACATAGAGTAAGATGACAGTAATGACTTTCAAATTAAATGCTAAAGTAATAAAGAAAAATGCATGAAAGCAATGTAAACAATTTATAACTTTAAAATATTTTAATTAAATTGCGTTTGCCAGCAAATACAATAAAAATAAATTAACATTGCAAACAGAACTGTTATGAAATGTTGTTAAAATGAAACATACAAAAAAAAAGAGATTTTTTTTCTAAATTATAGTGAAATTCTAACCCAGTATACTGAGTACTGCAAAGTCTCTCAGTGGTAACAGAAGGTGTTGTCAAAACAAAAAAAAAATTAATTACTATTGCATGGAATTGATTACTGTTCAATAAATTGTTGTAATTTTAAAAGTTATTTATTTTATAACAACCCTTTACTCTATTTTTAAATAACAGGGACAATGCTTTATTGTCAGACAGCATTAAATGTGAGTCTGAACATAAAAATTTTTTGAATGATAAATCGGATTACATAACATTCGATTTCAAATTATATTTTGAGAAGGTCTCTGAAATAATACTGACTTAAGAAATTGAGTTTACACAAGAGTGTTATATTCCAAGTCGATTTAGATATATCCAGTGGATTGTCTCTGGACGATGTTCTCGACAGTGTTTCCTCTCCTTGTTGTTAAGGTTGCTAGCAGACGTTTGTTCTTATATTAAAATATTTGCATTATAAATATGATACCCACTCAGTTAGTCTGTTGGCTTAGTCCCATCAGGCCACTAATCAGCTATTTATCAACGAAATTTTGTTGAACCCTATGCTGTTTGTAAACAGTCTGTTTTAAGGCGACTCCCTCTCAGCAGATTTCTGGCAAAAACTCTGAGAGTAAACAAAATTGCGGTGAAAAGTTTGTCAAAAATTTGTCGTAGTCGACTTTAAACTGTAGGTCCCACCATTCATGTATAAAAATTAACGCATACAACGTAAGTGGTGTGAGAAACTAGGTAGTAATCCTGACTAAAGTGTTGTAATGATAAATTATTTATGTATGTGTGTGAGATATTAAGCAATTTTTTTATTAATTTGAAACACCTTTTCATGACATTATATGTGATATATAATATCTTTGAAATGCGCTTTACGGCTTAGGGGACAGCTGTGCATAACAAAGTCAAATTGCATGAACTCGGTGGCCATTTCACATCAACTTCACGTGAGATGTGCATTCCCTTAAATCGCTCATGCAAAATATTCATTGTGGCAAGAGCTGTGTGGCAGTCAGCGTCATCTGTGGCTGCTGTCCAGATCTTTCAAATCACATTAAATGAGGTTGGTAATCATGGATATATAGTGATGACATGGCCAACGTCGTTTTCAAATAAATATGGTGTTATGACGCCGCCAGCCCAAAATCAATACCAAATAATGACATTTTCGCTTTGCATTGGATGACCATCGATCTCATTAAAATTGGTATATCGTGCCAAATTCGACAATTTTGTTTATTCATGTTGCCAACTGCTTCAGCGCCCATATAGCATTGTCCGTGGTCGTCCAAGGTGGTTTGACAAGATAAACTGAACAAATGCCAATTATTGATGCAGCTTCAACAATTCAATTTTTCAACACCCACAGTTTAGAAGCACCTGTTGGAAAATCCAATATTTTGAGACTTCATGCGAGAGCTTTTTCTTTGCCGATCTTACGCGAGATTACACAAATATCATAAACATTATCTAAAACTTGAGGTTTCTTTCTAAACAAACATGGCTTAGGATATCAGCCCATCGGAGTCAAAAGTCGATCAATGCTGCCTTTAAAAAAAATTTAAAAATAAATTCGTATTATTTTTTGTAGTACGCTAGTGCTCCGTACAGCTGTTCATCTCATAAATTCAAAGCTTTCATGAAAATGAAATACTGGAGAGTAGAGTAGAAATATTATTGAATTCCCATTATGTATTGACTTACCCAACTCATTGTACATATAAATTTCAAATAAAAATCACATCATGCTAAACATTTTCTAAATGTTAATGGAAATTGATAATTGCACTGCAATGTTTCATTAAAAAATAAAAAATTTACAAAATTACTAAATTTTAACATGACTACAATAATATTGTTCAAAAGTTCGCCTTTTTCCCAAACACAAACTTTTAATTCAGTTTCTTTTTTTTTTTTTGTTTTTAGATATTTGTTGAATAAATAAAAAGCCAAGCATGTACTAAAATTACCGCGAAAATTTAATTACTCGTACTTTGTTTCGTTGTTGAAAAACTTTATTCATGTTTTGAAGTTCGTTGAACTTTTGTAAAAAACAAAACAGTGTGTGCTAAAAGCAAACATAAAGGTTTGAACATAATACGTATATTATTATAATAGAATAATAATATTTTACTTTATATCCTTAGTGTACTAAAACATTTTTGATAATTATAACATAAAATGCTGAAAGTATATAACTTTTGATGTCATAAACACATACTTTTTCTGCAACTTTTTTACGCGTGTACAAAAAATAAAACATATAAAGAGCAGTGATTTTCCATGTGGAACAAAACATCGTAATATTTCAGATATTTTTGTGGTTTTGTTTTTAGTTTGCGTGTTTTTTTTTTTTTTTTTTTTTGTTATACGAAATAAAAACTGTTAAGAAATTTTGTTGCACAATAATATAAAAAAAAAATTCTAAAAATACTAATATTCCCCGAAAAGGCATCATAAGTAACTAACTAACATTAATATGTCATTTATTGTGTTATTTCAGCCATGTTTTCTATTTTATGCAGATGATTTGATTCCATTGTTGTTGAAGCTATAACAGTAATAGAAAAAACCAGCTAAAATTAGGAACTCAAAACTCCCCTGTAAGCAGCATATCAAAAACATTAAAGAAAGGCTCTGGACAGGTCCAGAGATGGAAGGAGCATTGAGCAATAGTCTTGTAGATGACCATAGAATAAAAGAACAATGGTCAGCTTCCAGTGAATGTCGAAAATATACCGAAGATTTCACGTCTGAATCGGCAATTTCCTAACTTGGAGGAAATAAATTCGGTATTAAGGACGTTTAAAGCGGGCGTGGTTTCGGGGATAGTGTAAGTCAGATCCAGAAATGAACGCATATACTTCCCACCCTGGATTTAGAAACACTTAGGAGAACGAACCCTTGCTGACTGAGTGAATTCAGGGAGCTTTGGTAAAACTCCCGAAAAAGTACACATTCTTGTCTGGCCCTTGTTGCATACCTCTGTATCATACTGAAACAGATCAACTAGCTTCAGCAATCTTAAGATATAATTTTCATTGATTTCGACAAGGCATTCAAACTAACTGAAGCACCAGAGTATCTGGAGTGCACTTGAGAGACAATTTAGTCCGTCTAATACAGGATGAGAATACAGCATTCCAAACTAACGTGTTGCATTTAGGGGTACTTTCCTATCCAATTGTTATCTCTTCAGGATTCTGTCAACGACATTACTCTTTACACCCATTGGACTGAAGATTGCGGAATGATGCGGATGACATAAATAAACTCACACATAAATTGTATAAACAGTATTCCAAGAAATTTGAATTTCCGCCATAGTTTACACAAGTTTTTTTACCCGATGGCTGATTACTTTCAATAAAATATTTGTTGTGATTCCGCATGTGAAAGGAGCATTCTTTTGTGCTCCGGCAAGCCATTATAACTGTTTCTTTTCCTTCTCCTAATGTCATCATTTAATTTAATCACAATCTTAACAGTTTGTTTTAACAGGTATAATGAACAGCATTATGAACACTTCATGTGAAACTAATATTGTTATCTATGACTGAGCATGTTTTTCTACGAAGGTGTTCACTCTGGCTTATTTAATTTTATTTATAGTCTGCTGTAAAGATTAAAAAATGTTGAGATGTTGACACTTCCTAGCACTTTTATGAAAAAATTAATTGTAATTGAATATTGGATAGCACCATGGTATCCTATCTTCAAATTTATTTAAAAAACCGAAGAGCTCTTGGTAAGTGTAAACGTTTGAAGTTACGTCATAGTTTATAATAATTTAGTGTAACTTTAGTGTAATTATTCCTGTATTTTTCAGCAAAAAAATTCTTATTCAGTAAATAAATGAAAATAAATTCAGTTAAACATTTCTGATCCGATAAAATAGCGCGATATTCTACAATACATTTTTGCATAAATTTTATACAAAACATTATTTGGTTCCCGTAAAATTTAATAAAAGAAATGTTAGTAGGTATCATATGTTTGATTAGGTAAGGTGGCGGCCCATTGTGATCCTACAATCAATTTTACACTTACATTCCTAAGAGAAAACCAACACATGTCCAGATGAAATCTTGCTATTGCGGCAATTTTTATATTCAAGAGTGCCGTAAAGTGAGAATAGCAGGGCACTCCGCAGCCCCAGCAAAAGTCATTTACCAGAATGCTAAGTCTTTAAACATGCCTGCAAAAAGAAAAGTGACCAGAAGTGCGATGGATATACGAATTATTCCTGTGCATATATGACCAGTAAAGTCTAGCAATATTTCAGGCACCCCACTGCTGACAACGATATTGAGCTTCCCTATGAAATGAGAGGATAATATTCGAATTAAGGGGGCATCTGAAGTAAAAATCGTCGTATTGTGTTGGCTTATTAGAGGAATGAGGCCGTGAGGCCATGGTCCAAATCCCAGGTTACATATCTCGAACAAAAAAGATATTGCTTCGGTGAATTACTCTCAACAGATTTCTAGTGAAAACTCTAAGAGTAAATGAAACCGCCATGGAAAGTTTTTCAAAAAATCTATCGTTCGGAGTCAAATTTATTCCTCAGGGACTCGGTGAATCCGAAGGAGATTATAGAAAAGCTATTGCATTCGGAAAAAGTGACAATTTGCTGAGCAATATGCTTTGGAGGTATCATTCTGCAGCACAGCCTATAAACGGACCTTAGAGTCTCCGTTAGACTTTTTTATGGCTACATGGATAATCTCTTAATATTGGAGTATTTAAAAATTAAAATTCATAAGTTATCGAACTGCTGCCCAAATCCAGATAATGGCAGGATCCAAGCATTATAAAGCAATAAATTTTTAATTTTGATCAAATGGACGGCTGTGGATACGAAATTCATCTTAACATGCGTGAACTACATTGTTTACCATTATCGTTCATTAGAGAGAATTTTTCTCAGGAATTCTGTATACTTATTAAAGATCTTGTATATCCATTGGTTTAGTTGCTTACAAAGTTTATTTATTCATGGCCATTAAGTTAAGTTTTTTTGATGATCTTTGTTTAATTATTCTTAAACAATTAAACTTATATGGTAATATACAGAACATTATAAATGAAAGTACATATAATGTCCTAATTGTTTTAGTGTATGTTACCTGCTACATGTTATTTAATGTATTCAAATGCATTTAAGGCATGCTTAAATTATTTTCTACATTTTCTGTTTCTCATTGTGTTTTTACAATCATTTGCAGCTTAACTAAGTCGGGTTTTATTTTACATTTACCCCTTTTTTTGCCTTTGTTTTGTCTTTGTCTTTGTCTCTGTTCAGGATTTCAATTGTCATTCACTGCTATTGCGATTTAAACATGTGGTTGCTTTCGAATAACAAGAGTTGTGTGAAATAGTGCATCATACGCTAACCTCTAATACAAGCGAAAAGTATAAGTAATGCCAGAGGAATACTTATCTGCATACTAACAGATATACATACATATATCATATTGTAACAGAGATGGAAATTATGTTATAATTATACTTTTATGTGACTACATACATACATAGTATATGTATTTATACTGTTTATTAGCTGTTCATATTTAATGGAGTTTATATTTATTTACTCATGGGATAGCACCCTTAGAAAGACTTTAGCGGTTTGCTAATGCAAATAGTTAAGTTAGTAAAATAAAAAATTTAATTGCTAAGCCTTGGGAGTTTAATTCTTTGCCCATTACTTCCGCATTATTATTTTTTTTTTTTTTGGTTTTAATTTTTGTTATTTAAACGTGGAAGCATTGTTCAAAAATGCATTACCCATCGCTGGATTGAATTGGGTCATTTAAAAAATACAAAGGATTTCATGTCAATAGATAGTGTTGGTGTCCATGTATCAGCCAATACTAGTTACAAATGTAGCATTACGGGTTACGTTTTTTGATTCATCATGAACAAAGTTTTGTTGATTCAAACATGAGTGAAAAATCTCTACAAATGCGCAGTATTGGTTTACTTTATTTCGTTTCAGTGTCAGTCAATGTCAAAACTCCACTTGGCTGTGATCTGCCAATGAGTAAATGCAATTGCTAACGTTTAGAGAAGAACTAGCAGTCACGAGGTAGAGAAGGTCTATTAATAAAACACAGTAGAATTTTTTCCAAGTAGTCGATTATTCAATTAAAATTTTTGAAGTCAGTAGTGTGTTGGATTATTAGACCACAGATCGACCTTTCAAACCTCAATTCCAATAACTTTAAGAAAAATAAAAAATAAATATGAAAAGGGGTCTTCGAAAGCTATGCGATCTTCAAAACAATGTTATACTGTTGGTCCCCCCACTAATGAATAAATGATCACAACATGAATGCGTGAGAAACTAGGTTTCAAAATGGTAATAATTGTCAAAAATATAAGTTTATTGTTGCCTTTGTATGCATTCAAATTAATTATCGAATTATGATTAAAAGATACCGAGAGTCAATAAAATCGAAACATATTAAATAAAAATAATGGTGAAAGGAGGACGACACTTCTGGAAAACATCAAAGCATATGTATAGTTATGTACATGTATGGCTTCCCTTTCATATGAATTTTTCCATGTTTAGAATTCAGTTTAAATACTGGTTTCATCCACTTGCGAAGATTTCCTTTTGTTGTGTTCAGCAATAGTTTTCTGAATCTTACAAGACTCAAGTTTTAGGAACACACCCGTATTATTGCGCAAAATTGAGACATCGATGGTTTTTATGTGATCAAGTAATAATTTATCTTTTAAAGAGTAGTTTTGTGTCCCACACCAGTGGGAGTAAATATCCTTGTTTTGCCACATCTATCTGGCCTCTTAAAATTCCAGGTCGTACGCCATAGTAAATATTTTGAATACAGTGTAGCATTAAGGCCTGTTTGAAATTTTGCAAAGAGTACTTTTTTTGGAAATTTTAAAGGAGGAGGGTTGAAAGTATCAGGAGTTTAGTGATTTACCTACAAAATAAATTATAAATTGTTTGTTAAAATATTAGAACCTCCATTTATTCTTCATCGACGACTATTTGCAGACATTTTAAACAGTCTCACTGACGTCAAATGTTTGCTACAGGAGTCCCATATAATGCCCTTAATGCCAAAAATTGTGAAATGAAACCATCATTACTTTGCATACAACCCAATACTCTCATTATAAATACAACACTGTGGTTAGATACTTGGGCGAACACAAACAATAATTTGTGTAGTTGTAGGAAAAACCATAAAATTACAGTGCTTCTCAATGTATAATACAGAAATATATAAATTAATTTGCTCGTATTTCAAACTGAATTGCATTTAAGAATGTAAATAACTTCTATAGGTAGTTTAGTCCTTTGCTGATTGCGATGCAAAACTTGAAATTGTTTTGCAATAGTGTTACAGAAACTCTGACTCAATTAAACTGCAAGAAAAGTACACGAAATGCATATACATACATATATAGAGTTCGTATGTGAGAACATGAATAGTAATTTTCAATTCTTGCTCAAAAATCGATTCCAAAACACCAAAAATTTAGTTTTTCTGACATCGTTTTTGTGATATTTTATCAGCTCAACGCGTTGAATTCAAGTGTGCATGAGAATTTGTGAACGTACATATGCACGTACATACGTAGGCTCTCAAAAGAAATGACAAATTATTCTGGTATTGATTGTTTGATAAAACATTGGCGTAACAAATTTTTCTTAAATTAGAAGACAAAATATATGCAGATACTATATATACACATGATATATTGGCAAAAAGGCTGAAATGCAACTTTGTTATCTTTATTCCATTGCTGTAGACATTATAAACATTTGATCAATTGTTTATTATTTTGGTTAGCCATTTTTGTACCATAATTCTTTGTTTCATATTTAAATTGAATAACTTCTCATCTCTCACCTTCGCCATAATCGTCGTATCGAGGGAACTATTTGGGATGTAATGGAGAAATTCCAGTCAACTGGTTTTGTTAACGTTTTACCAATATCCGTACCTATACGTTTTACAATATCTGCCGAAAATATCTCTGCTATCTGTGAGAGTGTGTATGAGAATCCGAGGCAGTTGATTTCACATCGCTTATAAGAACTCGGCATTTTGCGGATTTTAACTTAGGAACTCAGGATAAACGACCGTGTAATGTGTGTTCTCTAAATGGGCATGGAAGAATTTGGCAATTAACCTTAATTTTTTTCGAAAAATCTTCTTAGCGATGAAACCTATTTCTGGATGAACCAAGCCACGTGAGCTTTCAGTATAACCGAAAAATTCACTATTTAGCACAGTGTTTGGGCTGAAGGTGTCTTTCGTTTACTTTTCTTTCAGAACGTCTTTGGTCAGACCGATAATATCAATGGTTGTCATTATATGTCCTTAAGAACAAATTTCTCTTGGGTTGAATTGGATGGTCTCTTTAAAAGCTCTGCACGAGAATTTGGCGGACTTTGGCGGACTGATCACAAGATCATGCGATTTCACTCCGTTCAAACATTTTTTAAATTGAAGAGGTATGCGAATAAGCTAACATAACCAGCGCCATCAGTGAAATTCACCCGTATTTATGTGGCAGAATTATAGAAAATTAGAGGTTTTGTTTGCGCTTCAGCCAGAAATTCCGCAAATATATTCCACACGGAAGTTTCTGTAGACTAGTACGTGGAGAGCCCGTGATTCTACACCCGCCTCAGACATCTCAACCAAAGCTAATAAAGAAAAAAAATTGTTTCAACGAACCTACAACCTTTTTGTAGGCAACAACACTTGTTAGTTATTCTTCTTTGCTCACAACCTTTTTGTAAGCACAACACTAACAACTGTTTTCTTCACGCAACTTGTCTGCACACAAGTCTGACTGAATTATAACTCGATCTCGTATCTTCACACACCACTGGTTTCATTCTCACTCAATTCAACGCGACGTCGTCACACGACTAACTTAACTCGAAGTCCGAGAATCACGTGTCTTCATACACGACTGACTGAATTCTAACTGAATCCTCCTTGCTCGCTTTATCTTGCCTTTTATATCACTGGATCAACAGTGTGATGAATGCCCTTGAATTATGATGACGGCCTTCGGGAACAATCCAAAAATGTAAACAACTTGTTTCCATGTAAACAACTTGTTTCCATTTTTGTTGTTTGTATGTCTTATATGCATTTTGTTTTTGCTTGTTTACTTCTTTATTCGTTGCACTTTGTTGTTGGTTGTTTACTTCTCTGATCGCTTTACTTTGTTGTTGGCTATTTACATCTTTTATCTCTTATATTTTTTTATGCTGATGTTGTTGCTATATTTTTCTTTATTCTTTGATCACGTGAACAACTGCATTTTTTTATTTTTGGAGCTTTTGTTTATCATTTTATGCGTGATCAAGTCCATTGTGTTGTTTTTGGAGCTTTTGTTTATTATTTTAACAACACCATTTCCACTTTCGTAACAATATTAAATTTCTTTTAATATTTTTCCATTCCTAAATAGAATATAACTTTCTGTATGTCCCATAAATTAAGGAAAAATTTATATAATCTCTAACATGACCTAATCGTTTGACTAAAACGAATCATGCATTCTGTCTATTATCCAATACTTAAATATTTATTTCGAATTTAATTAAAAATTTTTCTTTAAATCCATTATACAATGCAATTATAAGGTTATACAATGTAATTAAAATCACTTTGAAATGTTTTATAAGAAAAATCTTCTTATTATAAATTATGCAAAATCATTCATTGAATTTATTTCACTTCTTTATAATTAATTATTAATTTTTCTTTCTGTTAGAAAAGACGAAAGAAAAGATTCTATATGTCAATATTATTTATCATTTTATTATTGGATAAATTGATTTAGTATTGATAAATAATTCAAATTCATATGAATTTATGTTAATTTCATTTAAATGGAATTTAATTTCATACTGTTGTTACATAAGAATATTTGGAAATTTAATAATTCAATTTATTTTTATCCTCATACTTTTTTGTATTTCAATGTTTAAATTGTATTTTAAGAAAAATTCTTTTAAGGTCGAAAGTAAATTGGATATTAAAATATGGTGAATTATTATTGAAAGCTGTATAACATACATACATACATATACATATAATTGGTCACTACAAAATTTCAGTCAGAATTACAACCTAGCTTTGCACACCACTTATATAGTTTAAACCTACAGTTTAAAGAATGGTAATTCTATTTACTCTCACAGTTTTTGCCACAGATCTGCTGAGAGGAAGTCGAAGAAGAAATAGTTTTCATATCCCTTGGCATATTTCATGTTGCCAAGATAAGATCAAAATTATTCCATAAAAATTTCCCAATTTTACCAAAAAATCTTCAGTATAATCAGTCTTATTCAAATACACCCGCAACTTAAGGAAAGCATACAAGAAAAGGTCTAGCAGGATCAAATAACACGACTTCAGAAGGGCCAGATCACAATATTGTCGCGTGAGCCTATCATGATACAAATCCACACTAAACAGTTCCTTTTCCGGGATGCTTCACTACTCTTGGATCTTGTGGATTGGTTTCGTCTCAATTGTTTGTTCACGTACATATTCATCCAGAAATGAGATGTGTTGTTGAATGCTATATCCGCCCATGGTGATTTAAAAAATCAAAACGGTCGTCTGTCAAATTTCGTAAATCGCTCATTTTTTAGACCTAATAATATACATTTTAATATGCATTTTGAATTTGATTTTGAGAAAGAAAACTGAGAATAAAATCCTCATAAGGACAAATCGCATTTACAATCTCAAATATGATATGAAATTTTCGTAAATGAAAATGTTTGTATTTTACATAAATTTTTAGTTCAAAACAAAACGAAAAGCTCTACAAGTATTTATTAGTTTAAGAACCTGTGCTAGTGCTCAATATTGTAAATTAAGCCCATGGGAAACATTAGATTTTAAGCACATGGACATTCAATTTAGCAAACAGGAAAATATGTTGTTGAAGTACAATTTATATTTTAATATCCAGCTTTGGTATACAATTTGAAAAATATTTTTATTACATATGAATGCTATCTGAACTTGTGTATTTATAGTTTTAAAATAAAATAAAAAACATTCATTTTATGTTTTGAATTTCTGCTAATAGTATCCCTGTCCTCATTGCTGGACAATAAAATAATATAAGTGCATATATTATTATATTTTATTAAAGAAAAATGTATAAAAAACTAAAAATTATTTAAAATGAGAACATTACATACATACATACCTAATTGGCTTGGAAGTCACCGAATATATATTTGTACATATTTTCGTTTTGATGTCTGACCTGGGGTTTGAACCGTGTCCTTACGGCTAATAAGCCAACACACTACCTCCTAGACTCCGGCGACTTCGGAAACTATTGCGGTGATTAATGTTTTTATGTTTACACAGGCAGATGCTAGAGCATGAAAAAAAATAAAAAAAGTTTGTAATTTATGCCACAAAATTTTAGCAAATGACCTTGAGTTTTATAGACAGCCTTTGCAAAAGCCAACCGAATGATAAACAGTAAACATTGAAATTTAAGTAGCATATCAGTGGAATGCATTGGAATGCTTCGAGCTTGAATTTCCCATTTAAAATTTTTTTAATATTTTTAATATCGTTGCATAATTTTAGTGCATTTATATTACAAACCTAATGATTATTGGTCCGATTTTCAAGAGATGCCTGCGCAGATAACAATTAATTTGTTTTAATAGAACATTGATCAGATCTCTCCAGACCCATACTGCTGCGCCAGTCCAAAACTATTTGTAAAAATGAGGCTGGAAAGTGGCATTATAATTTATTGCGTTTGATTTTTATTAAAATTGTAATAATTTTTATAACTCACCATCACATTTGAAATTATTTTTATTTTAAAATATTGTTTTCTAATAATTCTGTTTAAAATTTCCAATTAATTGAATTAAAATTCCTTACTACCATCATCCTATCAAGTAAACATATTTAAGAAATACTTGTTATTTGCACATTTACAATAATGGAATTTTAATTTCGTGCTAAAGCCATTGTGCCAACTGAATGCGAAACAAACATTCCGCCTTTTCATCTCGAATCGAAATTTCTTTGTGGAAAACCGCCGTGAAATTTTCAATGTGTAAACCAAACGCTCTACTCTACATGATATTCGATACTTTCACATGAAATGTTCAAAATCAAACGACGTAAAAATGCATACTAATGAGACTGTCAAATGTAAATGTCTGTAGGTTTTTCTGTCACATTCAAATGTGTACACAAATTTACATTCGTAAAGAACGGTTTGTATATTATTAACGAGTGTGAAATTTACGCACGTTTGTACTTCGGATATTAAAGAGTTTACGTGGCATTTTACGTCAGCGTACAATGTTAGCTTTAAAGGAAGTATGTTAAGAGTATTAGAAGGATATTACGATTCCATTGAGACATGCAATCACACTGGCACATGTACATAATTTAAATGATAAAACGTACTACTCTATCTTTATAGCGATTTATATCATTCTGTGTGAACATATTAATCAGTAGCGTAACTGCTGTTGTTAATATTGAAATAAAACTTAGTAATCATTCAATTTTGTACCAACTACTTATTATTTTGTTCAAAAAAAAAGTAATAATTCTACTCAATGTTAAACAAGAAGTATATTTAAAATAAACTGGCTAACAAAGAATTGTAATCTCAGGCTCAGGTGTTTCCCACAAAACGAAATATGAAAAAATATTTCTGCCTCTCAGCAAATTTCTAGCAAAAACTATAAGAGTAAAAAGTTTCTCAAAAATCTGTCGTTCGGAGTCGACTTTAAACTGTAGGCCCTTATGGATAAAATTAACGTACACAACATAAGTGGTGAGAGAAGCTAGGTTGTAATCCTGACTAAAGTTTTGTAATTACCATTAATGTATGTTTGCATAGCACTATTTGATTAGTATTACAGGCTTCTAAAACCTCTTTAGTATAAATGGGGGTGTTTAGATATTTCCTCAAACACGCTTCACATTCACATTCACTTTGTGCCCACCACTGGACATTTTGTAGTGCTCTGCTTAGCTATTGCCTTATAGTTTAAGGTGACTAACATTTTGACTAAGGTGACTAACCAATATTACTTTATTGCTGGACGTCATTCAACCTGTTTCTCTGAATTTTTTAACTCTGCAAATACTGTATCGTTAAAATTTGCGGAGTATTTGAGAGATATTTGATGTACGTTTTTCAATAATATTGACCTTAAGCAGATGCAAGTATACACACCTTTAGAAGTAAAACATGTATTTAAATTTCATTTCAAATTAAATTTATTTCACAATATTTGCATGGAATTTAAACGCTGCAGTTGTGATTATATTTTATTTGATGTATGTTAAGCATCATATGTCCGTTTGTATTTTATGTCATTGCAAACGTTTGGCTTAATTCTTATAAAATCGATATTAACAATAAATTCTCCACTTTATCAATAAACGCTTAACCCTGCCAGATCTTTTATGATAAATTTATTGCCTATAAAAACAAAAAATAAAAAATTAAATTTCGTATTCCGAGTACATAATCCATGTGTATTGGCAATTCTGGACACTCTAAAATATTTCTGAAGGCTTAAAGAAAAGAAAAAAAAAAACACCACCAGCCATGAACGGGACAGTTAAAATGCTTAAATTTATTAAAAAAAATAAAAAAAAACAGAAGTTTATTTTTTTTTGCTCTCGACATGGACGGACATGATAAAATCAAAAATTGCTTGCAATTGTTGGTAAGACATATAAAAAGATAAATTATCACGATATTGGTAGTGTAACTTAAAAGCTAGTCTTTTGCATAAGATGGCCTCACTTGGATTACGTTGTTTCATTACAGTAATCCTGACTGAAGGGTTGCAGTTACCACTTATGTTATGCATATCACTGCAGCACATATTATTTGTGTGCAATTCTCGAGGTGGTTGTGCACATCATAAAATTTTTCACTTCGGAAAAATACAGCATTTAAGCTCTATTCTCGAATCAGTTCCAATTTTTATGGTCTTTCTTTTACTTTTTATCATATTTACTTTATATTTTCCATTAGACACAATGTACAGATTCTATTAATCCTCATAATAATTAATCTTCTCGATTAATTAACATTTTGTTAATTGCTTCTGTGTTTTTCCTTCATTGAAATGAATTGTACCATAAATGATGTGCCATCAGTTTATATAAAAGATTGTACGTGGTTTTATTAAGATATCAAGGATTCTGTGTATGGTTATTAATTTGACTTTTAATGTCGGAAACAATTCTTAAGATTTTATGTGAAGGGATGTAAAATATGAAATAATGTTTTAATTATAACAGTCCCATACTAAAATTTCTTTATTAAATTTAATAAAAAATATTTTGAGTATGTGTTTTTGTATTTTTTTGTTATCATTTATTCAAACCGTGTTACCAAATCACCATGAACGGATGCTATACCCGTTCAACAATACATATAAAAAATTTTTTTAATTTTACTATCGTCATAAGCGTCCTACGGAAAGCACTATTAGCAATGTGTTGGGGTGGTAGATTCGACCCCCTTGGCCCTACAAACGACTGATAAACATCCGTGCATCGTAGAAACGCAAGTCCGAAAACAACGCCACTGTCTATAAGAGTGTGTAGGAAAATCTGAGATAATTAACTTCGCATCACTCTTGGTCCTACACCCGAACAAAATTAAACTGACTCAGGAACTTTAGGTACACGACCATACGTTACTACGTGTGTTAGACCTACGAACAGTCGGCAACTTACCGTAATTTTCATCAAAGATTCATAGAACTCATACCAATCAACAAGAAAGTCAAGGCTGGCGGTGTCATGTGTCCATATTTCTGAGAGAACGACGTTGGTCAGGCCATCACTATCAACGACAATTACCAACTGCTTTTGGCCTAAACTGTATGATCTGGATACCAACGACATATATTCGCAATGAAACGACGTAACGTGCCACACAGCTTATGTCATATTGGATATTCTACAGCCGCTAATAAGTAGTGTATGTGGATGAAATAAGGAAAAGAGAAACGATGGATTTGATAAATTTTAGTAACCCTGATAGTCAATCAATCGCTGCAGTTTGGTAGGAAGTATAGTGGCTCACAAGACGGGAGGCCTCGGTTCAAACCCCAGGTTAGATATATCCATTAAAACGAAATACAAAAAAATATTTTTTCGCCGACTTCCTCTCAACAGATTTCTGGCAAAAACTCTGAAAGTGATATAAAATTGCCATGAAAAGTTTTTCAAAAAAAATCTGTCGTTCGGAATCGATTTAAAACTCTAGACCATAAGTGATGTGAGAAGCTAGGTCATATTCTTGACTAAAGGTTTGTAATGAACAATTATGTATGTGTTAGGTATGTATGGTAGTTTAATATTGGTTGAAATGTTGCAGAAATTCCCATATTTATTCCACCATTTGACCAAATTTAAACAACACTACAAAGAAACTCACAGAAGTAATATTTTCTTTGTACTGCCAGAACACCGCCACAACCACCACGTTAATCTATTTAACACCTTGAAAATTAAATTTTCCCGCAATAACTTTTTAAGACTCTAGCTTAAACAACTTCGTTCCTTTGTTATCCTTTGGAACCATAAGAACGGTATACATACCTTTAAATGCTTTTAGCATATTTGTTTGGTGATCTCCATTATAGTTTATAAGCAGAGTTTGCTCATACTTTCAATAGAATGCAAATTTGTGCAACAAACTCTTTTTGTGTGCAGGAAAAATGTAGAAAAGTTG
This sequence comes from Sarcophaga caerulescens, assembly GCA_927399465.1. Taxonomy (NCBI): domain Eukaryota; kingdom Metazoa; phylum Arthropoda; class Insecta; order Diptera; family Sarcophagidae; genus Sarcophaga; species Sarcophaga caerulescens. The sequence continues at coordinate 136,345,700 of OV656872.1, read as the reverse complement.
GTTTTACATTCCAGTTTCTATTTTTTGTTGTCAAAATTTTAGCTCAAGACACTGAACTGAAGAGTAGCAAAATAAAATTTTTATTCTTTTTTAAGAAAACTTTGCTGCTGAAAAAAAGGAATTTAAAATCCCAGTTTGACGAAGAGAAAGAAATAAAATGCAAAATGACAGAAAATGTTAAAGGATTTAGTTAAAAAAATATGTACGTTGTTTCACTCAAGGACAAGGATATCAGATCATGGTCAAGCATTTTTTTACGACAGAAAGTGTGTGAGAAAGTGTGTGAATAAATAAAATGCAGCATAGTACACTGCATAGCTAACAGCATCAGCAATATACAGTGGTGGACATTAAATTAAAACAAAAATATTATTTTTTATTTATTCGGTTTTTTATATGATTTCTTGCTATTAAAACGAGAGTTTTTCACTGTAAAGATAAGTTTGATCTCTGTTACAATTGATTTCTTTTTATTTTTTTATTGTATTCAATTTTTTTTTTGCAAAATAAGCCAATATTTATAGAAAGTATTACATTTCAATTGGAGACACATGATAATGAACTTAAGCCCACTTCAATATTAGAGAAAAGCTGCTTAGATGAATAAAACATAAATCTTTAAAACTGTCATGCTCAATGCCCTTACCTCAATTCAATTGAGAATTGAGCTTTATGAAACCGACTGCCTCATATTTTAATGCACCCTCTTATACAGAGGCAGCTATAGCGTTTCATCAACGTACATATGTATGAATCATAGTCGCAAAGAAACACCCATCCAAAATCAATGTCCATAAATATTTCGTTTCCTTATCTTCCTTCTTTTCTTGTATGTATGTTTCTAGTTTAAAAAAATGCACTCTTTAAGTAGCGATAAGTAAGTGAAATTACGGTGCAAGTGCATTCGCCAAAGTAAATGAAAAACATGTTTTTTTTGTATTCGTAAATGTATATAAAAGCTTATTTAACTTAATTTTTGTTGACCATATAATAAGTAACGGTTCCCTTAAAGTTGATATTACAAGCTACTTAAATTTTTTTTTGGTCCCCACATATATTCGCAACTTGTGGTGCTGAGATAACAAGAAACGAATTGTTTCTACTTTTATTCCTCCTTCTTGCGTTAAACATTAATAATGAGGTTAAGTTCTTGAGTAAAACAAATTTATTTAATTTTTTCTTCTTGTTTTTTGTTTTTTGGCTTCAAGATGAAAGCATTATTTTAAAATCAAAGTGCAGACGACATTAACGTGGCTTGTGCGAAAAGTAGATGTTTTCAAGTATAAAAGTAAAATTCATAATACATTGCAGATATTAGAAATAACAAAAGAGCCAGCTGTATCTGACTTAATGATGCAAATATATGATTTCATCGAATTTCTCACCCCCTCTACGTTAATAGCGTTAAAGAAAATTGCACAATTTTAATTGAGTACCATTTTTCTCTTCTTTTTATTATGCGTTCATGTGGTTAATTTTTTAATGAGCATCCATTACGGAAAAGTTAAATAAACAAACGAGAAAATTGTTTAAATTGGCTACAAATGACAATTTGAGTAAAACACACACTGCTGACAGCGTGTTTTGTTTTCATTTCAGTCAAGAAATCAGTACTGTTGGCGCCTGTCACAGAGATTTTTAAAATAAAAACGTTTCCCTTAAATAAACACACAATATTTACAATAAAAGAAATATCATTTAAATAAACAAGTTAAACTAAGTAAAATTTAAAATTAGAATTGATGTGCTCCTTAAAAAAAATATTTTTATTTTTTGTATTCTTTATGTCCAAGCATTTATTTTTAATCATTATTCCACAACATTTTGCCATATTAGTCAAGTTATATTAATAATTATAATAAAAATACACAAGTATCGGGTTGTGTGCTAAATCTAGTCAAGTAACTTTGAATGCCTTTAAAGGAGTAATTATGATATCTAACTTAATACAGGTATTCTGATTCGAATAGTGGGCGCATAGTTACAAATATTTCATTGGGGTGAGAATCGAATTAATGAGAATAAAAACGATACGGACCCGAGGGTTTATGATAGTAAAAACTCACCTGCAGATACTAGCATTGAAGAGAATAACGCATGCATGCCATTGAAAGTTGTACAACAATATGAGATAAATTAACAAATATATCCCACTCTTAGAAATTATGTCTACATTAAGGCTGTTTACGTTTTTCTTTGTAGACAACATCTTCCACAAATAATTGTAGAATTACAAAAAAACCGTCTTATGTTGTAGTAATTATTTTAAATCAATATGATTCACAAACCCTCGTGAAAGTAAATACTTTGTATTCAAATACAGCAAAATTATATAAAACATTTTTGTTGTTGCTGTTGTCGTTAAAGTCAATGTTTAATTTATTTAAGTGTCTGCTAATTTTAACGACTTTGCTTTTTCATGTCACATCATATTTATACTCTATCCTACGGCAAAGTTTCCCAGTGTTTGCAATTGTTCATTTAATTTAATTGTGTTTTGCGTTAAAAATTAACAAACACAACGTGGATATATTTTGTTGCTGCAGGATAATTGCTTTAAGGTGTGAGTGAGTGGCAACAAAAGAAACAGCAATCTAAGCAGCAACACAAACAAAATGCAATAAAACACTTTAGGATTTATTTTATTTTTTTCTTTTTTTATCTCTTTTTTTCTCTTTTGTTTTTTGGTAAGTCATCTTTCTAATTTTTCATTTTACTTTGTCGTTTCTACGAACACAATGTTGTCGGAGAGTATTCTAATGAAATACTGGTTAAAGAAACATGAAAAAAAACTGAAAAAAGAAATGCAATTTAGCTTAGTACCCAGTTACTTCCAAGTAAACCGATTTTGGGAAAGTGGAAAAAATATTAAAATATAATCTTAACACGTTGACTGCCGACTACGAGATAGCTTGTAGATTGCGTTCCCTTCTAGGGAGCCAAACTACGAGTTATCTAGTACTCAAGAAAAAAATCAAGTTGTCGTTTTTTGGCTAGTTTTCTGAAAATTGCCGCGGCAGTCAACGTGTTAAATAAAACTGAATTTATAAAGAAGTCCTTTGAGCATTAAATAGCTGGAATTCTTGTTAAAATAAACACAAATCCACATGAGATCTATGAGCCTTCAATACATACATACATAATTGGTCATTACAACCCTTCAGTCAGGATTACGACCTAGCTTCTCACACCACCTATGTTGTGTGCATTAATTTCATTCATGAGTGGCGTAACCTACAGTTTAAAGTATATTCGAACGACAAATTTTCGAGAAACTTTTAATGGCAATTTTATTTACTCTCAAAGTTTTTTGTCAGAAATCTGCTGAGAGGAAGTCGCCGAAGAAATATTTTTTTCACAATTTGTTTTTAATGTCTGACCTGGGGTTTGAACCGTGGCCTTACGTCTAATAAGCCAACTCACTACCTACTAGACTACGGCGACTTCAATGCAAACCGAAAATCTTTTTGGTGTCGATATTAGACAGGCGGTGTCATTGATTTATATTTCTTTGAGAGCGACGTTGGCTCGGCTATCGCTATCAACGGCAAGCCCTATAGGTCGAAAATTGCCAACTACTTTTGGCCTGAACTAGATGATCTGAACACCAACGACATGTGGTTTCAACAGGACGGCGGTACATAGCACACAGCACATGCCAAATTATAAATTTTGCACCAAATTATAAATTTTGCGATTTGATAACATGAGAAGACGATGTGATCTGACCACCGAGATCGAGCGATTTGACAATCGAAAGCGGTCCTCAAAGATAGCATAACCCATATCTTCTTTCAAATACAGCTTAATTTATGAGCCAGAATCATACAGAATTTGACATTTCGTATACTCTCTGTCCAATAAACCATATGTCCTTCAAACGAATAAAATATTTCCATGATATCTCACACACACTTTGTTTATTCATTAATTGCACATTACGATGGGTCATTAACATTTTCTGGCCGAATGCTACCACAAACTCAGCTTTATGTTCAGACATCAACTCAATAACATTACAAATCCGACTCCAAGAGTGAATTGACCGCATCTTATAAGAACATTCTCTGAAACAGTAACCTATATGACTAGCATATACAGGACCACTAGAAATATGCTGCACGAGACTTTGCATAAAATAAAATCGAAAATTATTGCTAAGCCTATGAAATCCTAGAAACAATGAGAGAATTTAGAATGAATTTTTGGTTTATTTCTTAAATTTCAATAATAATTGTTCATCAACATTGTTACATAAAATACTTCTTTTGTTTATAGGGTTGTATACAGTTTTATTTTGCATACGGTAAACTGATAAAAACAAGAAATATTTTTATTGTTCATGCTAGGCATGCATTTAATTGGAAAAACATTAAGAAATTATTCCTCTTATGCCATTAAGTCATTAAGAGCGTTGTTTTTATCCATTTTAACGCTATCTCAACAGCCATTTATCGAAATAATTAAACGCTGAAATACAATTTTTTTCTCGTCTTAACACTGCTTAAATGCATTCATTTATAGCGATAAGTGGTATGAGAAATTTTATATGAAAAGATAAAAGAGTGCGTGTGGGTTTGGGTTAACGTTTTACGATATTCAATATATAATTTAAGGATACAACGGTATAATGCGTTAAATTTCGTTATTGTACATTTAAATTAAATTAAAGTAAAGTCATGATACTTTATTTCAGTAGGCGCAATGAAATTATCCTTTAATCTTTATGTTAACAGCGGAAAAATAATTCTTAAGCCAACAGCAAACATATTTGATATGGACCTTTAGAGGTTTCTAAGTACATATATTTCTACAACAATACATTATATTCGGCAAAGGCTTCAAGTGTTACAAAAAGATAGCAGTGATGGTAAAGCAATTACATTTCAACGTATTGCAGAGAACAGCAAGGTTGACATAACTGCAGATTACTCCGACGTCGAAGAAATTCAGTTACCAGCATAAAACCTGAAAGAAGAAATTAAAGATGATGAAGAACTCGCTCAAATACCCTATGAAAGTAGAAGAGACTATGTAAGGAAACATGGAACAATTTGACCTGTCTTACCACCACATACTGCTAGATTCCGTGCTCTTAATTTTGTAATTTATTGAAAATTCTTAAATGTAGGTAAGCAGCTGTTGACGTAACATTATTTAATTTGGCCAATTGTATTCAAACTTCAGAATATGTTAGACAACACTTCTAGTGAAGATATCAAGAAATTTCAGGGAGATATGAAAATCACTTTTCGAGATAAAGAGTTTTTAAAATTAAATACCTACCCGGGTATGCAGCTGTAGACACAAAGGTTAAAGGCAAAATATGCTTCGTGTGATAGAAAAATTGTATTGCAAACATTATGAAGAGTGTTTTTATTCAATTTATGGAATGTATCGCGAATTTGGTCTCTATTATTCCCATATGCGGGCCCGTTAAGTGAAATTCGTACTAGAGCCTGGAGAGTAAACAAAAGGTTTAGATGTCATTTGCTGATAATGTCGCTCCACTATTATTCAAAACTTATGAAACTTTGTAGTACCTGTTGAGAGATGGCTGAAAAAACTTCGTCCAGTCAGAAAAGACAACTACTCTGGTAAATAGTTATCTTTAAGATAATTTCCCTTCAAAAATTTAACGGGCTTTGACAGAACAACAAGTGATTTAAGGAGAAAATGAAAAAACCGGTCAAATTCAGCCCGAGTTGTGTGCCAGAGTAGTGAAAATTTTTTAAATTTCGTATGTGGTCCACCCAGAGAAAACGAATATTAGAACTATGTTGTTCAAACTAATCGAACATTTCGATAACATCCCATACAAATTTGAAAAAGTTTGAATTCCCTTGTCGTGCCTTGTGGGCCGTTCAGGTCGTTTTTCGATCACTGCATTCAAATTGATTATTTGTTGCCGATTGCAATTTAAATTAACGATTTCATCCGGTTTTAGGGCCATACAATAAATGAAACAGAATATTGAAATACTTTACATTCGTTTAAATTAATTTTTTTGATTTTAACAATTTTTTACATGTACTTCTTTAAAGGTTTTAAACATATTTAAAGATCGTTTTAAAATAATTCCCAACAAAACAAAAGCAAACATAGAATATAGACTGAAAATGGATACTAAATTGTTGACTCTTCTTCTACTCAAATGTTTAAATAGAAGCTAATTAGAACATTGAAAAGGAAAAAAAGGAAAAAGGTTAAAAATAAAAGTATTTCTCTTCTCTAAATAAATTCAATTCAATGGAGTATAAAACAAAAGCTTCTTTCATTTGTTTTCTCTTTTTGATTTTTTTCTTTCACAAAAGGATATTTTTCTTTAAAATAGAGAGAAAAATAAGAGGTAAAATGATTAGATAAATAAATAAATAGATTTATAATACAAAAATCAAGATAGTGATATGTATGTAGGTCGGATATAAAGCAATGAATGTTGTAAAGGATACATTCAATTTTTAATCTTTAACATTTCTTATTTATTTGCCGTCTCCAAAGCTCTATAGCACAGCAAACGAAAGAACCGACAACGATCTAGTGTAAATCAAGCGTTTGTCCCATCTTGCAAAAATACTGTAAATAAGGAGTAGTTTTTCAATTACTGTTGTTCGTAGTGGGCGTGCGTTTAAACCTTATTAAAACAAGCCATAACAAAGTTTTCATAGACGTTTCTGTAATGAGCTCTGTGAGATACAAACCACAGAGATACATATTCTTATACAGTATTTTTTACTAGTTTTAATGCATTAATTGTACAATTTATTTGCCCAGCTGTTTTATTTATGAAAACAACTCGTATTAAATAAAATACGTGGCCACCAACTGGTGGCCTGAATTGTCATTTTAAATGACAAACAACAATTTTTAAGAGTAAATAAATATTTGCATAATGCTTATTGTCACTTTATGTTTAACAGTTTGGCTTTAATAATACGTAACAGCAATAACATTAAACCTGTTAAATTAATTAATAATGATGATTGCGGTTCTTTAATGCAAATACAAATTAATTCGTTCTTTAACACGTAATACAAACAATACATTAACAAATTTAACATACATACAAATATTATTTACAAAATATGTATATTATATTATTGATTTTGAAAATAAAAAATTAAAAAAAAAAATTTATAATCCCATTTGAAAGTTTGCTGTACCATATTATCAATAATTTTTATTATACATCCAGTAGGTAATGTGTTGGTTTATTAGTCAAGAGCCCGTGGTTCAAACTCCAGCTTAAATATCTTGAACAACACGAAATGTATACAAAAAAAATATTTCTTTTTGCGACTTCCGCTCAGCACTCATGGATAAAATTAACACACATAACAATTATGGTGTGAGCAGCTAGGTTGTAATCCTGACTAAAGGATTGCAATGACCAATTAAGTTAAGTTAGATCGGAGAAGCTAGGTCTAATTATGTTGTATGTATGATAATAAGAGTTACAATTAAACACAACGTTTTATAAGTTCTATTTTTGTTCTAAAAGTTAGCAAAGTTTGTACCGTGACTTGGGCCTGCACTTGGAAAAAAATGAACTCACCCAGGAAATAAAGACACAGGACTATAGACATCGACGAGTGGCTACTGAATGCGTTCTGAAGCAGTAGTGAAATGATCGTAATTTTCATCGAAAAATCATCTTCAGTGACCAGGTCCATTTCTGGATAAATGGATACGAGAACATATAAAATTGTCGAACTTGGGACTCTATCAATTCACATGTCGCCGTAGTCTAGTAGGTAGCGTGTTGGCTTATTAGACGTAAGGCCACGGTTTAAACCCCGGGCCAGACATCAAAATAAAATATGAAAAAATATTTATTCGTCGACATCCTCTCAGCAGATTTCTGGCAAAAACTGTGAGATTAAGTAAAATTACCATAAAAACTTTCTCAAAAATCTGTCGTTCGCAGTCGACTTTAAACTGTAGGTCCCACTCTCATGTATAAAATTAACGCACACAACATAAGTGGTGTGAGAAGCTGGGTCGTAATGCTTGCTGAAGGGTTGTAATGACCTATTATGTATGTGTGTATGTATCAAATCACTTGAGATTCTAGGTTTTAATTGCCTTCCAAGATTTCCCAGCAAGTCTTTTGTATATGATATATGGCGTAAATATGGTCTTCTTGAAATGCCTTCAATGACAATTTACAGTTCAGTGTTATTCCCAGTACATAAATGGTATTCCTTCTCGTAAATGGTATTTGATTAATATTTTATATTAATAATCATTGTGTTACCATTTCAGAAGAGTATAAAAGTTTAATCATTTTTATTTACTTTGTTTTACTTCCTCGCAAAAATATCTTTCTTCCTTACAAATATTTTTCTAGCAGCGAGCTAACTAAACTTTATTAAAAATTTTTAATATTTCTTTAATAATACTTCACCTAAGGCATTTACATTGCATTCATGCTTATAAAATGTAGCGAGAATGCAATATAAAAATATTTCAACAAGTCGTCATAATGAAATTCGTATTATTAATATTAGATGTAGATTTAGAAATCAATTCGTTGTTGTAGTAAAGCAGAGTACGGAAGTTATAGTTTTCTGTGAAATTATCTTTTGGCCGGATCTGAATATAAAAAGATTTTCAGATTTGTTTCGTTTAATAAAAACGCGTTAAACTTTATTGCAATTTAATTCTTAATTTTAATTCTTGCAATAATTTCCTGATGCTTTATTAAAGTCATCCGAAGTAAATAACAAAGAAAAATGCAACGAAAATGCCATCTATTATAGATCATGTAAAGAAACTTTAGATGAAATTGGAAGCTTGAGCTTAATTTTGACCGAACAATAGATTAGAAACACAATCTGAATGCGTCGATAAAACTACGGAAACTTTACAGAGCAAACACGGCGCGACTAAAGCAGATTATTGGTTGTCTTTTAAAACAAAATTTTAATCACAATAAGACAATAAATGGCTGTAATGGAAAACTCTTTTCCCCAATAGAATAACACTCACAGGATCAAATATACGGAGAAGAGCCTATGAACGTGCAGACTTATTTTAAAAATTCCCACATAGATAAAATGCCGTGGTGAGGTATATCTTAGGATCTTTCATTAAACACACTTCCTCTAATTACATTTGAATAAAACAAAGAGTGTGTTTGAGATATTATCGACATTTTTTATTGATGCCATTACGTGTGGAGTATAATGACGTTTAAATATAGTTTAAATTCAAAATGTAAAAGTGCCAATGAGTTTGGCGCATAAATCAGGTTAAATTTGAGCTTTATTGGCCAAATTGCACAATATCGCACGGTTCATATCACCCTCACGTGAGATGACCATGGTCTCTAATCGTTCGTGCAGAAAATGGAATGAGGCCTGGGCTGTGTGATATGTAGAGCCGTCCTTTTGAAAACACATGTCTTTGGTGTTCAGATCATCTAATTTAGGCTGAAAGAAGTTATACATATAGTTCTCAACGTTGAGACTGATGACCTGGCCAATGTCGTTCTCAAAGAACACATCAAACAGTGATCAACAATCATGTCTTGTGGATTAGTTTTATCGTAGATAAAAATTCTATTTGTTCACTTACGCATTCATTTAGATATGGGCCCATTCTCTGAAGAAGATGATTTTTCGATAAAAATTAGAGTCACTCACCTACTGCTCCATAGCACATTCACCTAACACATGTCGTCTATGGTCATACACGATGATTGGCAAAACAACTGTCAAATTTATGAAGTCAGTGTTTCGGAAGACGCAATACATATATTTCTTTTTCATAAGAAAATACGGGAGTAATATTACATACGCTCTTAATTTTATATCTATTTTTCCATATGGTTCATTTTAACCACTTTTGAAATTCTGTTCTTTTCAAAAATATTTTTTTCTTAATGTTTTCGTAATAATTTTATAGAAGCATTCGAAATGAAGCGACTTAAACAGCATTACTTATCTTATCTTATTTAACGAAATACTGCTTTAAACTAAAACGTAAGGTATGCTTATATTTTATCTGAAACACTCAGTGTCTGGTTGCAATCGCATTTTTTTTGTAGAAAGGAGAACATAAAGTGTAAAACATAAAACTGTAGACTTTAAATTTTAAAGCTTTAAATTTTGGTATAATTTTTATTAACTACATCTTCTGGTGTGTATCGTCATCCACATCTTCTACTATCGTGCTAATTTGTTGCTTATGCCAACCTTCTGTTCTTGATTTATTGTGACATCTTGTTGATATTGTATTCAGCAATATCTTTATACATCCCACTTCCCTTTCCTACTTTCTCTTCTATTTTCAAATTCGTTGTTGTCATTTAGAGAAGATTTAATTGCATATAGTCAGTTCAGAAAAAGAAAATGCTATTTTTTATGTATTAATTTGACACAATGAAGAGGGTTAAAAGACCGTGTCTGTATTGGTGTCATGAGCCTTATAAATTCTTAGAAAAACTGCAATGTTAGTATTAATCAGTGACATGAGAACAGAATCAGTCTCATTAAGTAGAATTTCAGGAGAATTTTAAAGAGACAACAACTTTTTCGTTTTCTGTATTGAAAACAACTTCACTAACAGTTGTGCTTTAATAGAATCAAAAATGATTCAAAATCAATTGAGCGTATTGAACTCTCAGTAGGTTTAAAAAAAAAGCATTTCTTTAGAATTGGTTTTTTCGTACCTCGTAAAGATTATTGCCTTTACTAGCCACCGATTTTATTTCAAAGTTGGCAAGGCACTAAGCGTTTACTAATAGTCGCTGTAGTCTGGTAGGGGTTAATACATCAAGTCAGACATCTCAAACAAAACGAAATATGAAAAAATATTTCTTTCTGCCTCCAAGCAGATGACAGAAACTCAGAGAGTAAATAAAGTTGCCATGAAAAAGTTTCTCAAAAATCAATCGTTCGGAGTCGACTTTAAACTGTAGGTCCGGCCACTCATGTATGAAAATGAACACACACAACATTAGTGGTGTGATAAGCTAGGCCGTAATCCTGATTGAAGTGTTGTGATGACCACATACATATGTATGTACATATACCTGCATAAATTGATACCAATTTGTCGAAAGACAATTTCAATCTATGGTTTGAGAGAAGGATTATTATGAAGGTTGGAAGTTGGTCTTTGTGTGTGTTTTGACTTTATAAAGAGCGTTTACGTTTTCTTCAACTACCATATGGAACTTAAGAAATATGTTTTAAGAGAGATCATTTTCCGGAAAGAATATTGGAACACAGAACTTCTTTATTAGAACAATCAAATGTTTACTTCATTACCTTCTTGTTATTTTAAAGAGCTGTGGCCATTAGAAAACTGTATGCCAATATTATAGTGATTGCATAGTGTAGACACATTTAGGCATCTGGCAATAGATCTCGATGCGCCGAATGGCCTAAATTATCTCAAATCTGCTTAAAAACTCAAAGTAATCGTCCATCAGCACGTAACATATAAAATTTGATTTGTTTTGCTTTTTGTGAGAATTATTTCATGCTTCACTATCGAAATGCGTAGGTACGAGAATGTCGACGTCTAATGTCTATAAACGAAATCCGAAAAAAAAATTTTTGGAAGTGTTAACGCACGTACAAATTGTATTCAGTGCATGACAAAGAATGAATGAATGAAATAAGTAAGAAAAGAATGATAAATTTTCTCGAATTATTAATGCTGAGTTTGAGTATGAGTTTTATCGACAAAATTTATGATACTGATAATAGTATCAAAAACGATGGTCGCAAAATTGAGTAGTAATGAATAATGTGCAGTAAACTGAAGTTTCACAGTCGATTAAAAAGATTTCTCTGATATTTTCAGTTTGTAATGCAACAATATATCATGTAAATACAGCTCTATTCTACAATCTTGTAAATTTTAAATTCAATTTGATTTCAATACGAAAACTGTTAAATGCATCTTATGTTGAATCACTTAGTAAAAGCCATATTCCTTCTAAGGGGAATAACAAAATTAATATGGAGTCCTCCTATGGTAACAACTGAACTTTGACAGTTTGTAACGACAATTTTTTAGAGCTACATATGCCAAATTAAATTATCATTTATTCAGTCTGTTTGACCAAGTGACCATGAACGGATATATCGTTCAACAACGCGTAGAAATAATAAAATGGTTGCATCAAAACGGTTATTCTGTAATTTTTCGAATCGTTTTCTGCAATGAGACCCATTTCTGGAAGATAAAGAAGAAAAATTGTCGAGTTTGGGATGCAAAATATTCCAACAAGTCACTATTTAATGTGGATTTTGGGGCGGTCGCATCGTCTTACCATAATTCTTTGAAAACTTGGCTAGGCAGGACATCATTGTCAACGCCGAGCACTTTAGCTCGATGATTATACTTTTTCTTTTGAGGTTTTCTTTAGTCGGAGCTGTATGTGAACAAGCCATAAAGCACTTCGGTCCCCAATGCCAGCATGATGGCGCTATGATTCACACAGCTCAACCTACATTGTGTATTCTTCACGAGTGTTTTGACGGTTTGAGCATTTCACATGTGGGTATAGCGACTTCGTATTAATTCAGTTTTAATTTTCGAGAAAAAATTATAGCATCGTTGCGGTTCATATAGTCTTCCAGGTGTTATATTCATACAGCGTTGACGCCTAGTTAAGAGTTAAATCGCTTGCTAATATCGATTAAATAAAATTTAACTTGAAGGTTTTTTCTTCTCAACACTACTAACCCATATTGAAGAACGTAATACGATTACGCTATGACATTGCAAAATTCTGTTTGTGGTGGCCTTTTGCATAGTAACATACATACATATGCAAAGTGCAGTTTTTATTCTGCATTTTGCTTTTTTTCAAGTTTTGCATACATTTTCCCATTTTATTGCAGCTTTTGTTTGGTAGAGTGGAAATGTATTTTCATGACATTTGAATATTTCGATGTTTAACAATTTTATATGGTTTACCATTTGATATGCAATTTCCTTACCAATACAAAGGAATGACTATTAGGTTTTTCTATCGGCAAAAAGTTTTATAGTCTGAGATAAAAACTATGGCAACAACGATTGTGTAGATAAACTGGATCAAATAAGTTTACGTACACCAAGCAAACGGAGACAATTTGCATAGTATTTCAAAAACTACGGACATTTTTTGAGAAAGCTTTTTGGATTATTTTTTTATTTTTTAATTTCTTGTTATAAAAACTATATTAAACTTATTAAACAAAATAAAAAATTTTATTATTATAAGCACAAATTTAGCTTTTAGAATCATTTTATTTTATGCATATCTGGCAAGTGGTTTTTGAAATATTGTTTTTTGTACGAAGACTTGAAGTAGCCGTAGTCTAGTAGGTAGTGTGTTGGCTTATTAGACGTAAGGCCACGGTTCAAACCCCAGGTCAGACCTCAAAACGAAAATATGAACAAAAAATATTTCTTCGGTGATTTTCCTCTGGCAAAAACTCTGTGAGCAAACAAAATTGCAATGAAAAGTTTCTCAAAAATGTGTCGTTCGGAGTTGACTTTAAACTGTAGTTCCCACCACTTATGTATGTATAAAATTAACATACGCAACATAAGTGATGTGAGAAACTAGGTTCATAATCTTAACTGGAAGGTTGTAATGACCAATTATATATGTGTACGAAGACTTATTTGAGCCAGTGTATATGTATAAAGCATCTACATACATGCATGTAAATTGGAACAGTATTCTGTATGTGCGTCTGTATAATATTGTTTGGAAATTTTGCTTTCATTCTAGTTGTAGCAAACAGTTTTAGGTTTTATTTATTTTTTTTTTTTTTATTTCAAACTGTTTAGAAATTATTTTTGTTTGTGTTTTTATTTACGTCTTTAAGAAATTATTTGTTTTAATATGTCATATCAATTGTTAACATTTCTAAAGTGTGTTTATTTGCAAACAAATTGACAAATTGTAAATTCTATGGCATATTAAAGCAAATATTTTTCCGTAGAAACTTTGAGAAAATTATCGGAAAAGTATAAATAATAAAAGAATAATGAGATCTTTAATATGATTTTTGAAATTTATTAATTTAAAACGAAGGTTTTGAGAAGTTAATGGAGGTTAATAAAATAAAAAGAAAGAAGTGTGGCTCTTTCAAGAGGTACTTCCTAACTTTGAAACCATCCTGTTGAAACTACATCTGTCAAATTGGTTGTAATTTTTAGTCTGTTTTGTATGCGACGTGTGATTGCTGAATGGGTTCTGAAGCAGCTGTTTACTGACTTCTGTTTTTATCGAAGAGGCCACTGAAATCGTGCGATCTAATTCCACTAGACCTTTTTAAGTTGCAAGAGTATGCGAAGGAGCCCTAAACGTGTATTCTACATTCCCTGCATTCGCAGTTATTCTTTAGAGTTCTGTAAGAATATCTAGCACTCTGTTCAGATATCTTTAATTATTAGTGTCATAACATTCACCATATGCAGAGTGTTTTACTGATCTTGTATATCTTTCGAGAAAACGTTTTCAAAAAAACTTCGGATAAAAATTAGTATTTTTTTACAGTGCAGATTTCATTTCAAACTACGCACAGAGGTATATGTAATATATCTCTTATACGTACAATATAATAGCTTTATCCTCTTAAAAATTGCGTTCATAACAACAGCCAAAAAATTTCCAGCCATTATAAAACAGTGAAATACATGTATTACATACGTAAGTATACAATCACTTTTGCCTTTCGGTTGGGATTTCATTCATGCTGTGTGTGACTTTAGAAGCTTTTTAGCTAAAATAATAATGCCCAAAAGCAAGCAGCTATGTGTGTGTGTGCCTGCCAAGCCATAAAAGCCCAAATAATTTTAGCGAATTATTTGGTTTTGTAACATTGACCGCGTTACATGAAAAAACTCCGTAGAATTTTACAGTTTGGCACACTCAAAAGATTTATCTGCAAATGACCCCTTTTGTGTGTGTGTGTGTGTATGGTATGGTTAATACGGATAAAAGATTTATATTCTACGTTTTGGTGAAAATATTTCAAAACTGTGGCTTGAAAATTTGTTTCGATGTTAAGGTAAAAAGTTTAAGTTTATGGATATGAGTGGAGAATTTTAGAACGACGCGATTTTATGAAAAATGTTTGCAATTGAAAAAACATAAGATTTTATTTTAAATATTTCGTTATAGAGTATACGAGTAGTATAAGACAAGATAAACTGAATTTTAGTAAAAAATATCAGAATTTGTCAACATTTATTAGAAAGTTTTAGGTTTATCTACTTAAGTTATAACGAGTGCTTAAGTACCGCTTTGATTTGTGCCTTATACTATATTTAGACATGCACTTATATTGAGTAATTCGCAATAAACGGCATTATTGATCTCAATATTTCATATAAAATGTCAATTAATTATTGCTCAATAAATTCATAAATTGTTATAATATTGATTAAAACTTGAAATACAGCACTGTCATAAGTACGTTCAGTGAGCATATTACAATTTTCCGAACACTGTCTATTAATATTTGACAACTCAAATATCAACAACGACAAACAAAAAAAAAAAAAACAAAAAAACAACGAACAAAACAAAAACAATGTTGTTGAAACAACCAGTTGTTTTGTTTACCAGCTGTCAAATGAATATTAAATAAGCAGCTGAACTGCGTATATTGTTATGTCTAAACACTTAAAATATTGTAATCAATAAACAGAACATTGACTCAATAAAAGTGCATGTCTGAACATAGTATTATTCACATAAACCTCCAACGTACGAAAACCCACCTCCATGTAATACGGCCGTGTTCTCAAACCGCTTGTGCAGAATATCTAATGAGCTGTGTGGCACGTACCGCTGTTTAAACCACATCTTGTTGGTATCCAACATCCCTTTCAGATAAAAAGAAGTTGATAAACTTCGACTTAATTGGCCAATGTCGTTTTCATAAAAATATGGGCTGATGATGTCGCCAGCCTAAAATCCACATTCACAATAACTTTTTCGGGATGACAGATATTTGAGATCTCTAATAACCGCCTCCTCCAGTCAATACTAACCATGAAAGCTTCGTGATACAGTTTCAGTGAACCAAATCTTAGTGTAGAAGCGTAGAGTGCTTTCAGCGTAAGTAGGTAAGTATTTCGTTGTCCAATGTACAGCTGTCTCGTATGAGTGAATCGAGTAAAAAAAAAGATATGAAATGAAATTTGAAAATTATATTGGCTTATAAGCGAGGTGTATAAGCGTAATTGAAAGATTCTGAATAAATTTAAATTCTAAAAAGGTACTGTTTTTGAATCACTTCCATCACATTGAAATTGAAATTTTTTTAAAACTTCAATCCTAATTTTGTGTTTTTCTATCACATTTAAAATCTTGATTCCTTTTCTTTATTTATTTTTTTTTTTTTGAGATGAAATTCTTTGGAAATGACATTGATAGACACAGGTTTACCAGCTATTGCCTGTAACCACACCTTTTCAACTTGTATTTTTGTGGTTTGCGGCATAAGTTTTTCTATTCCTCTTTTTCCATTTCCATTTATTTATCGTATCGTATAATAAGAGTTAAGCATGAAAACAAGAAAATACAGGAACGAACGTAAATGCGATCTGATAAGTTTAAATGTTTCTTTAAAATCTTAACGTCAAATTTGAATTCGTAATGAAAGAAGTGCGTAATTTAACCCTCAAAATTTACAAAATTGTGTGGGGTCTATTCCTTAACGTAATATATTAAAAGAAATCAAAAACTGTTACTTCAAATGAAATAAAGTTGTTGATTGTTTAGAATATTGTATGGAATAGAACATCGTTCCAATATACGTCATGTCTTCTTTGGGAGTATCATGCCCGAACTGTTAAATTTCCTTGACTCTGCCTCATAAATGAGGCATGGGACCAAATCGCATATACAAATGAGTGTTGAACGCAGCGCGGACTTGTTGAAACCACATGCTTCTGTTTTCTATATCTTTCAACTCTGGCCAAAAAAAGTTGGTAATCTTTCAACTATAATACTCGGCTTTGACAGTGAATGTCTGGCCAACTTCATTCCCAAAGAAATATGGACAGATGACGCCGCCATGAATTTCATGTGTTTTTGTTTAAAGGCCAGAAATAGGCCTCATCGCTGAAGGATAAAGATGCTTCATCGTTGTCAATAGTTTTTTATCTTCAATGCCTGGGTCAGACGAATTTTATACGGGTACAGGCCCAAGATATAACTTAAAATCCGTCAAGTTTTGTTAAATCAACTGTTTTGGATTCTTTTGCACACTCTAATCTAATTTGCAAATCGGTAGACATTGCGATTCGTTAACGTACGTATTTAATGAACCAATGGACGCTATAACGCGATACGTTGCCGTAAGGAAACACCAATTTTAATAAAACAATTGAATTACTTGCAAGTGTTGTTGAATGCCATATTCGTCTATTTTAATTGGACAGTGGTGTGTTGTATTGGCTTATTAGATGGGAGTCCCTGGTTCAAAGCTCAGTTCAGACATCTCGAACAAAATAAAGTATAAAAAAAAATATTTCTTTCTCCTCTCAGCAGTTCTTCTGGCAAGAACCCTGAGATTAAATACAAATTTGCTATGAAAGCGTTCTCAGAATAGTTGTTCATTTTAAATATTACAGCTCATAAAAGGTAATCCATTGCTGGAGAGATGTTTTAAAAAGTTCTTTTCAAATCAATTGGTCATCTTGTTTTATTATAAAATAATCAGATTTTGTATATTTTGTTTTTACATACAATATTTCGTTTTTACTTTCTTTTTCAACTACTCAAAAGAACTTCGTCTAACAAAAACTTTAGCTGTTACAAATAACTTGTTTATGTGTAAAGTTTTCCTATAAAAAAAAAAAAAACAAAAATATAAATAAAACTTATGCCCAGATTGAAAAGCTTCATTATTTATTATTTACCATATTGGGAAATCAAATGAAAATTTATTCTACAAATAACTTTCTGTATTTCTATTTGATAGAAGAAATAACTTTTATTATCTTAATTAAGTTATTGGGAAACTAAAATAATAATAAAAAGTAATCACAAAATATAGTGTTGTTTTTAAGAGCCTCAGCACTTAAAATTATACAACAAGACATGTGTATTTTTGTAATAAAATTGTTTTGGGTCTACCAACTACGATTTCTGGTATATGACCGCCGTAGATACGATAACTTCAATGGTGCTTTGAATATTGGCCCCAAATGTAAACAACAAACGAAAATCCAGAGGCCGTAAAGCAACCAATCGTTTTGATGGAATCAAATGTCACCAAATGGCACCTCCTTTCTCGTTTTGAAAGAGATGATTGCATCTTGCGTAATAAAAATTCAGTCAGTATGGCTCGATAAAGCTCGACATTCACCACAATGGCACCTTCTTACTCATTTCGAAAGAAATGAGAACCCAAAGTGCAGCCAGAACATAAACTGCATTAAACACTAAATTTTAAAGATCCAAATATGGTAATTTTTTGCTTCAATGTTGCCCCGAACAGCGGATACAGTTTCTTCAGAGTGCACTATTCGATGTATCATGGGTTTTAACCTGTGGACTAAAGAGAACAATACATTGTTATTCAAATTAGTCTCTCTGAAGCACAATTATGTACGCCATAAAATGAACGAAGTACACGATGCATTCGGCAAAAATAACCATTGTTTTGATAAAAAAATTTGAATGAAATATGTCTTCTAATAATGAAATATCGAGCCAAACTGAACATAAGACAGCTATCACCTGTTAAATCGGTATCAATTGTTAAAAGAAAATTACTCTATATTATCCTAATCAAACGTACATTTTTAAGTAGCCATACGTCTGATTAAGATTGAATATTGAAATATAGTTGGTCTTTGGTGGAGCTTTGTTTCTCGAGTCTTGATGTTTCCAGTCTTGATGTTTCCAGTCTAGCGGCGTTGTCGTGATCCTATTATGCTTATCCATGGTGTCTTATTATATCTAATGCGCTTTAATTTTCTGCCTGAACTGAGCTTTGAATCACGTGACTCGTGTCTTATAAGCCATTACACTACCTACAAGACTACAGTGATTTAATAACTTGTATAACTTGTTCGAAACAAGCCACATTTCACTCCAAGTCACACAGAGTAGACTTTACTCATTCTCTTACTATTATAATGGCACTATTTGGAACTTACCCCAAGTTTAAAAATACGCGCCCAACTTTCTAAAGCTTCTAGTTTTTCTTTCATTTTGGAGATCGGTTACATATTGTTATTTGGTAAACATAGTATCAACACGATTTTATACTACAGTTAACTGATAATAATTTCGTATTAAATATTTTATATTGTTGAGAGTACACGTTTTTTGAAATGCTCATAAATATGAAGAAACTTCATGCAGCGTATTATCTTATGTAATGCAATGGAAATAGAAAATATTATTTGTCTTTGAGAATATTATTCAAACACACTTTCCTAGAGAAACGACAGACAGATGAGAACTACTTTTCATAGATTACGTGACAAATTTTATAAAATATTTGCTTGTATTATGACACCCTTCCTAATTTACCCCACGAAATCGTTTACAAACACGCTTTTCAAAATTTCACCATTTACAGCAGCTGCCACTAGAGAGATGTACAATACATATTGGAAAATTTTCTGATTAGTGGGCTTTTGCTTTTTTTAAGTAAAGTGAAAACGTTTTTCTCAAAAATATAATTTGAAATTAAAGTCGAATTTTAAATAAGTTATTTTAAAAGCAATTTTCAATGGATTAGCAACAGGATTAAATTTTGTGAGTAGAATTTTTGAAATAACTAAAAAGCATAATGAAATTAACAATAGAATACTTAGAGTATCACAAATTGTTTTGTATTATTATTTATACATACATATATAGATAAATGATCGTTACAATCCTTTAGTCAGGATCACGAACTACCTTAAAACATTAATGTTGTGTGTGTTAATTTTATACATGAGTAGCGGGATCACGAACTACCTTAAAACACTGATGTTGTGTGTGTTAATTTTATACATGCGTAGCGGGACCACGAACTACCTTAAAACATTGATGTTGTGTGTGTTCATTTTATACATGAGTAGCGGTATCTACAGTTTAAAGTCGATTGCGAAAGACAGATCTTAGAGAAACTTTTCATGGCAAATTTATTTACTCTCAGAGTTTTTGCCAGAAATCTGCTGAGAGGAAGTTACCAAAGAAATATTTTTTCATATTTCGTTTCATCTGACCTGGGGGTTTTAACCGTGGCCTTACTTTTAATAAGCTATCACTAGCTACACTACCTACTAGACTATGGCGACGTCAGCTTTTACGGATATTAATTTTAAGTCTTCTTCTTTTTTTATTATACTTGACTTCTGTCCACTCCTACAGTTCTGCATCAATCAATCTTCTCCATGTTCTAGATGATACAACAACAAGATTTTCCTTTTCACCGCTATATCCTAATATGCCAAATGCACACTCTACCTATGGCAACTAAAATGGACTCATTTAATTTGTAACGTTGTTTAAGCATGCTATCCTTTAGGGCTGCATGTAGGGCAATGTAATTATTTTCTTCTGGTTTTTATTACTTTTAAGTTTTTTTTTTTTTTTTATTAATTTGTGTGCACCCTAATATATTGCACTTGTGGTTAAACCTGTGGAAAAACTAGCCAGCTAGAATAATGCGAATAATCACAGTCTTCTGTTTTAGTTCAAATTGGACACTAGATATGTTAATTCTTACTGATCTTCTTAAAGTGATACTACAGCGTGGTAGATGATATTACAAAAATAGAACAGAAATTAAAAAAAAATAAAATAATGGATCCTTTAAAATTATTTAACGACCTTGAAATTTCAGAGTTAGCTTTTGGGATGATAGGACGCTTCTAAAACACTGTATTGTGATGAAATTGTGTTACAGGAGATTGGCTGATAGATAGTAGCGTAGAGAGAGAGAGGCAAAGCCTTTAGATATGGGCAGTAGAAATATAATTTGGAACTATGCTAATGTGGTCTCCTATTGATGAAATCAATTGTCCATAAGGCATTATATTTTGGCATATTGTGTTATGGACAGCTACAACCCCCTTCTAATTATTTCAAAGAATTAAATTTGAAAGCATTATTATCTCTCTGTGGCTCGCAATGTTTTGGTGATGTGTTTCGTGTAATGGTGTTGAAGATGTGGTAACAGTAAAAGATTCCCATGTACTCACTCTTAATATTTTAATTGAGAAGCAAACCTACACCATAACACAGCACAATATTTTGGGACTTAGACTTTTATGACATCGGTTTCTTCTTATTCGATCGATATCAAGTAACATTTTGATTCTTTTGAAAATAGAACCATTTCATTGCAATGAAAACTAGTTTAAATGTTTCTAATCTAATTTAATCGAATATTACGATTAGAAACCGCCGTTGTCTAGTATACAGTGTGTTGGCTTATTAAATGACAGCGTGTGATTACAAAAACCCAGCTCAGACATCTCGAATAAAATGAAATATGAAAAATTAATTATTTCATCGATTTACTCTGAACAGTCTTCTGGCAAAAACTCCAGGAGAGAACAAAATGGCCGTGAAAAGTTTCTCAAATCTAAAATTCAGAGTAAACGTTAAATTGTTGCTGCATCCGTTCATAAAGAAAATCAACACACAAGATCGGTGCAATGAGAAGCTAGATGGCAAACCTGGCTAACCTGGGTTGTAATTAATTGTATTGTATTGTTTTGACCAACACTGTAATTGTTTTTAATTTTATTATGAAAGTTAGTCCTCTGTATGTGGTGTGGTACTCTACATTTTATATTTTTAATTTTATATTTTTTTCTTTTAAAGATTTTTTAAAAGTATATATAAAAAGATATGTATACATTAATATTTATTAAACAAATCAATAGTAAAATCAAGATTAAATAATTTTAACTTGAATTCAATAAAACATTTTTAATTATCCAACCGCAAACACTTTATTCTGTTGGTTTATTCATTTTATATGAAATTTTATTTATTTAATTAATTAATTATTAGCATTTACTTCCCTTTTCTTATTAAACGGATATTACATTAATTAAATAAATGTTTTATTTTATTTTGAATTACGCTTGTTCATTTTAATTATGTTAAATTGCATTTATCAAATGTTTTTTACATAAAAAAATGAAAATGAAAATAAAAATAGAAATAAAATAAGAAATAGTGATGTACTGACAAGTTCAATTACCCTGTAGCATAATTCCTATCAACACGTTTGTTTTCAATTTTTAATTAAATTTTATTTATTTTTTAGTACTTTTTTGTGTACGTATGCATATATTTTCAATAATATTAACTTTGTTTTCAATATGGAATGAGAACATGTGGTACAATTATATTAATTATACGATGCATAATGGATGAAGAGGATATATGAAGTTAATTTTGTTATTGTTTTTATTTAAGTTTTATAAGTTAATTTAAATCTACAATTTGTTAGTCAAATAATATACTTTCGATACTGAAAAATTGTTTAATTTATTACTATCATTCTCATGAAGTCGCCGTAGTCTAGTAGGTAGTGTATTGGCTTATTAGACGTAAGGCCACTGTTGAAACCCTAGGTCAGACATCAAAACGGAATGTAAAAAATATTTCTTCGGTGACTTCCTCGCAACAGATTTCTGGCAAAAACTCTGAAAGTCGAATAAAAATTGCCATGAAAAGTTTCTCAAAAATTTCTCGTTCGGAATCGACTTTAAACTGTAGGTTGCGCAACTCATGTATAAAATTAAAGCATGATGTGAGAAGCTAGGTCATAATCCTGACTAAAGTATTGTAATGACCATTTATGTATGTATGTATGTACATTCGCATCGATAAAATAAATTTCTCGTTTTCAAAAAATTACGCATCGTGGAACTAGAAATTTGTGTGAATTTTTTTGATAAATTCTTTCTTTTTTATTTAAATTCATTCTCAAATAAGTGAAAAGAAGACGTAAGAGCTTTTAACACCACGTGACGTGAGAATAAGTAGAATAAAGGTATGATGCCTTAGAGTGAAAGACTTTCACTTAGAATCTACAATTCGACTAAATAGGTAGGTAAGTTGGAGGAGAGGAAACCAACGCAGGGTTTCATATCTATCGGCACTTAGTGAGTCATCAAGTAGGCTTATAGGATACCAACCGTATTAAGCTCACAAAAGTTGGACAATGACATAAAAAATGTTCTGTGTTCAGCATTCATTTTTATTCACATCGTCTATCCATGTTTAGGTGTACATGGATGGCGAAGTATCCCGTAGAAACGGGATGTACTAAACTCGCGTTTTTTTAGACTTAATGTACTCATGAATTTCCTCCCTCCAGATTTAATTAATTACTTAATTTAGGGTATGCTGTGCTCCTTTAGCCAGAATATTCGTTTTCTCATTACCAACCATTCCTTGATAGCTAGGTGCCCATATAATGGGTAGTGTTCCATACCTGGTTAACCAACTTTTTACATTCCGTGATTGCCTTTATCCCGCAAATTGTAAAAAAAAAAATACCTCGAATGAAAAGTTTAAGTATAAATACCCCTAAAAGAATCCCTATATTGTTCGATTAAGAGCTGACAACAACATAATTGAAAGAGCAAATAGCACGGAATTTTAACTACTATATCAACTATATGCTCAAAGAAGGTTTTGTAGTTAGTCAAACGCCAGTTGGATCTGTAACTATCCCAGGACCAACCAATAGTTAGAAAAATTTTTTAATTAAACTGAAAAAAAGCACGATTTGTGTTAGTCCACAGTTCCTTAAAAGGAACGAAGAAAGATTAAATAAAAAATAGACTGTCTAAACCTAGCCAATTATAATTACAAACTTCTGTCCATGGTGAATAAGCTGGTGAAACCAATTTTTTGATTTTTCAAGACTTTTTTCATTCACACAAAAATGTTCCTTTGGAAATTCTTTTAAACTATCTTCAAGATATGCATATGAAAAATTTACTTTGAATAATTTCTTTATCATTTTATTGCTATTTATGCAACAGAGTACAAATATTTCTTTCTCACAAAAAAAAAAAAAAATATCCAGGGCTCTGAATAAATTTCTAGCAATTTTTCTGAGAATTGATAACAGTACTGGCAAGAATTAAAAGCAGTTCGACCTTCACACATTTGAGCAGATAATAAAAATTTGTACGTCTTAAATGCTTTCGAAATGCGCATGACCATTCCCAGTTATTTCCAATAATTCTATTACTTCTCAGCAAGTAACAGGTGTTTGTTTCAAGTAATTACTACACATAGAATTCATGAAAAAATTTGTTTAGAAATATTATACATGACACTCAAGTGTATTGGCAGCCACTTAACAACCACATTCCAAAATGGTTCACTTAATTTGATTTTACAGCGTACATTTAAGCATACAAAACATTCTTAAGATATAACAAGTCCAAAAATGTCGGATAAGGTAAACCATTTCATCATTAATTAACTGACAAAACATTCAATTTTGTTATTAAAAGCATTGAAGCCTTTTAATATTTAAAATTTTATTTTTCTCACTATCAACTGTAATCTATAACCTAGCTACCGCCTTTTTAGATATTTCTGATTTATGGGAAAAAAGCGTTACATTTCCGATGCACATGGTCATTACGTTTGGAGAGTAGATCCCTGACGGACAACTTCATGGGAAAAGAGTAGCATTAAATGAGATTCAGAGTGCCTTGACCTAATATTTTAACGATGAGTTTGATGCTAAAGGTGCATATTCTTCACCACACGCCAATGTGTAAAAATCCACCCAGTATACACAAATAGTGGTGTTGAAGAGCTGCATTCGGCAAAATGGTATTTGTTTGAAGTTGTTGCCAACTGTCAACTCTGCGACCATACACATCGAATGAAAATAGAGGTGAAAAGGAAAATCATTTTGGTGTATTAGCTAGTACATGGAGAAGATTGAGTGATGCACAACTCTAGGAGTGGAGTATAACAAACAAGAAGAAGATTTAAAATTAATTTTTCTGTAATTGCCATTCAATATCATCACTCGCTTTAATACTTATATACATCTACGATTCAAGCTATTGCTTTAACCCTTTAACGACAATAGGGCCACATATGTTTCAAACCGAAAATTCCAAAAAATCTGAAGAACTAAAATCCTTGTGGGTGTTAAATTCCTTTTATTTATTTCTAAAGACACGTATTTACGCGTTGAAATGTCTATTACATATTCTCTGGTTGTAGCGCATGTGAAATGTTAAATTTCTCATGACTCTGGCGCATAAAAAGTCTGAATTTTACAAATGGAATGGGTTTTGTTGACTTTGACGAACGCTGTGGTTTGTGGCTTATTGGCATACACCTCAGATTTAAAAACACGCCACAAGAAAGTGTCTAACGAGCTGAAATCGAACTATCTCGGTAATCAGTTAACGTTACCTCTACCCTTCTTTATATCACTTTTGCAGGATATTCAATTGGGCATGAGCTGTGTAAACCACACCCCGTTGGTGTTCACGGAATCCAATTCATTGTCTTGAATAAATTAACAAAGTATCTAAAATAACAAAAAATTACTGTGGAATGGTATATAAAAACATTATTCATCGTAATTGTATTTCCTTCATTACGTACTACAGTTTTGTGACATTATTCCGTACCAAAATAATTTCATTAAAAACAATGGTTTGGCTTATAATTTATAATAATTTGTTTTATTATTGTTTTCTAATGTTTCACATCATAAATTTTTAATTTTTTATTATGCGCACATAAATTTTTATTGATACAGAAAACCACGATAAACAAATATTTGCGTATGAAAATTATACTGAAGTCAATTAAAAAAATAGAAATGAAACAAAAAAATAAAGTGTCAAAAATAGCAATAATGCCAGAGATAATAATAAAATATTTCAAAGATATTAGCATAAAAAATAATTCATGTCAATAATATATTTCAATAATTGCATTAAAATGAATACTTATTGTATTCCATTAAATATGTTTATATATGTATACATAATAATTTAATTATAACTAATAGCAACCAAGAGTTTTGGAATTTCGGTGGTAATTTAAATAACAAAGTGGCCTAATTTTTTGTGTTTTACTTGAAAATATATCATATACAGTATTCCCCGGATAAAAGCAATTTCAAGGATGCTTTTAGGATAGTGCTTATAAGCGGGGAATTCTTATATCGAAATCCTTCACCTGAGAGCAAATAGCCGTGTCATTCAAGCTGATAGAATTCTATTTGTCTCATTGACATCACTGGCTTCGTATTCGTTGGAATGCCTTCACCTGAGAGCAAATAGCCGTGTTATTCAAGCTGATAGAGTTCTATTTGTCTCATTGACAGCACTGGCTTCGTATTCGTTGGAATGCCGGCTTGATCATCGTCTACAACACGGTGTGTCAATTTGGGATCCTCAACAGACCTTATAGACATAGTCAAGAGTCTTATTGTAGCATTAACCAGGCAGATAATGAGGTTGTTGACTGCACCAGGTAGAAGACGAGCCTTACAAATTACGAAAGTCGAACATTAGTATATTGTAGTCTTTCTATCAGGAATTAATTATCAGGAAAAAATACAGAGTGTAGCTTCTGCCTCGAAAAGAATAACAGCATAGGGAGCATTCTATTGAACTGCATTGCGCTGTTCAACTTTTTCCAATAAATCTGCGTATCGCGTCTATAGTGAATATTTGCTTCCATGACAACATATCCCATAAAAAGAAGTCCAAAAACGTTTAAACACACGGATGATGAAGCCAGTGAACAAAACCAATTTCGGAAAGAAAGTTATCACAAAACGAGCGCCTATAAACCAAATTTTATTTTAATTAAATTTAGAGTGGAGGAACGCTTAAAAGCGGTATGCATATATCGAAATAGTTTGAGTCCATTGCCACTAAGCGGGGAATGATTATATGCGGGGTGTTTATATCCGGGAAATACTACGTTTCAATATGAATAAATATTTATTAAAAACACAATGTAATTTTAAATGCTTGATCAATTTTTGACGATATAGCCGCCCCTCATGAACTCATGAAAAAACAAAACACTGAAAATCGTAATCCTAACTAAAGAGTTGTAATGACCAATTAAGTAAGTGAGTAAGTATTTCGACCAACGTTACTTACGTGTTATGTTCCAAGGCTTGGGCTTAAGCAGTTTAGCATCTCTATCACAAAGAGTCTAGTGATACCATTTCCTGTGATCTTCGCGGTCAATAAAACGCTTAAAAACGTAAGATTAACACAAAACTCCTCTTCTTGAAACAATATATCAATCAAGTGAAATTTATTCAATTTAAGAAACAATGCTTCTTGTATAGGCTCTTCCAACAGAGACTCATAAATTTGAACTGTAGCTAACTTCCATCTTCTTCAACCTACAACAGTCAAATAAGTTGTCATTTATACAATCTGTTTTGTAGAATCTACATTGGCAACCATTTGCTTTAAAGTCAGTAGCCATGCCAACTAATAAATAAAACACATCACTCTGTATATTTTTCAGCATTTCTCACAAAAAATCTTTCCCTATGTCTTAAATTTCATTATTTTTGCCTAGAAAGTATAACGATTTTATCTCCTTCCTAAGCAAACTGTCACTCACAATTTTACTTCAAACAAGCTCAGTTGATGCCTTAATTTTGCACTTCAATTCACATGCCATGCTATACTGCCACAGTCAGACAATCTGTGGTTGATCTTAATTTAATCATTTTTTTCTTTGTTCATTTTTTTATTATTTTTTGATTCCCTTTTTCTTAAAAGTTTTTATGTCTGTTACTGTTCTCTAAGCCAATTATGCATATGTTTTTACTTTTCGTGTATGAGGGAAAATAAAACAATAAAGAATTATAAAGGTCAGATTCATTACAGTAGGAGAGAGAGAGTTAGAGAGAGAACAGAAGAAATTTAAAGAGAATTTTTAACTCGAATGATAATTACTTTAATGTGAATTCGAAATGCAAAATATTTACATTAGCCCAATTCACGATCTAGTGTAAATGGTCTTGCATCATTGCATTTGCAAAATGGTTTAGTATATTTTTACACAACAAAAACAAAATATACAGAAATACTCTTGCTACAGTTTATAAAATAAACAATACTCAAAACCATAGTTTATATTTACTCAACATTTTGCAACACTTAAGTAAACTGACAGCTGACAATTTATTTATTAAAAATAATAAATTTCGTTGGCGAATGGAGACCCAAAATATAAAAAAAAGAATAGAAAGGGATAAACCCAACAGAAAATGGTCCGAAGAGGATGTTAATAAAATAATTCATACCCTCGATGAACATAATCTCTTCGGCAGCCTCGTCTATTAATGAGTCCAATATTTGTTCCTTCAAACTTCCATTAGACATTTTTATAAATTGTTTACAAATATCATAAAATTATAATCAAATATTTATTTTTTATTTTTGACAATCAGCTGTGTATTTGTGTTTTACAATTAGTGTTGCAAATGCAACCAGTAAAATTTGTTCACAATTAATAGGAAATATTTACAATTGCATAAATACAATTGCAAAAATACACGAGATTGTGAATTGGGGTATTAACTTTTTTACATCGCAAACTAACGTAAATATAGGGTCTTCCATTAGGTAGTTCTGTAATTTGACAGTTGATGACGGCTATTCTGTTGAAGGTACATATGCCAAATTAGTTGCCATTTACGCATGTTTTGTCAGTGGGCTCTGGAATAGTGAAATGAAAGGACCAAATTTTAACCTCAACTTCAGATTTGAGGGACATTTCGGGATGAATGGCTGCAAGAACAAACATAATTATCGAATATAAAACGATGCCAATGCGTATGAAATTCAAGAGCGGCCAATACAGCTCTAAAAAGTCATTGTTTGGTGTAAATTTGGAACTCGCGGTTCCAAATTTATAGGATTATAGGTTTATAATCCTTTGAGAAGATGATGCTGGTCAGGCAATCGCTACCAACAGCAAGCACTATACGTCAAGGATCACTGTCTCCTTCACATGAAAGCGCTACTTGTTGCACAGCTCATGTCAGATTGGATATTCCGCACAAGCGATTTGAGGCCATAAAAATCTCACAAGGATGTGGTTCTGTCAGACTTGTTCTTGTGGGGTTTTCTTAAATCTCAGGTATGTTCGATTAAGCTACAAACCGTAGCAGTTCTCAAAATCACAGACATTCCTAAATTAAATATTAAGAAAATCTACAGATTTCAGGATGTTGACAAAATACTCTGACTATTGTAAAAAGATCTATATTTGTTGTTATTCTTTTAGACGTGTATTTTTGCACGATTCACACAATTTATTAGTTTTGTTTTCTATTTTTTTGTTTTTTCGTTTCTTTTTAAGTACACTCTAATATAAGTAACAAGAATGCTTCATAAAAATTGTTTAAACCTCCTTATTATTTGGTTTATTAAAGCAACACATCTTTGAAAATGATGCTCTGGCATATTTAGTGTAGTTCGTTGATTTCGCATAGTTTATGACTTCTTTAAATTTATTGGTTGGCGCAGTATTGCCATAAGTTTTCTACATGACTTTCAAGGCTAATGTAACGAAATGTAAATTTGCATTTTAATTAACGCCAAAGGTGAGCCATATTGATGGTTTAATAAGCCAAAGCAAAAACTTTATGATACTTGAAAATGAATATGTTGTAGAAATCTTAAGAAAAGATTAAGGCGTAAACATTCTGCCAAGTTATTTTGAAATAATTACGAACAATTATTCATGTTAATATGGAAATTTATATTGTTTATGTTGCGCTTTGTGGCAGAGAACAATTGTGAAAATATATTCCAAAAGATGTTGATGTAAATGAAATGAAATATATGAGATTTTTAATGTTTTAACACTTTAAATTCAATTGAATATTTTCTATAAAAAATTTAATTTAAATTACAGTTTGAAATAAAACTGAAACGACTTTAGGCAAATTTTTGCATAAAGTAAGTAGCAAATGTACTGTACATATACTATAGTGTCAATCAAAACATTATAAAAATTATATATTGAACAGCAATTACTCCACTCCAAAAAAAATTTAACCCTTTGCCGAAACTAGGGCAAATAGCGCTCTATTCTTTATAGAACAGCTTCTCTAAAATACGACATCAATCAATGAAATTGGCCGCGTTCAAGTTTATTGAGGTCATTCGGACGGTTTTAACAAATTAGACGATGCAGTTTTTATCAAGATCTGTGTGAGATGTTAATCTACTACGATCTGTAGTTTTGTAATCTACATTTTGACATTGGGTATAAAATCATATTCTCATCTATCGTTGTATACTTCTCTAACCTTTCTAATAACCGTTCTCTAATAGATTACAAAAGCACCTATGATTTCTGTTCCTATGTTAGTACTGCACGTTCCATACTATGAAGCCTATTAAGTTCCTTTGCATGCATTATACTAATGGTAAGCATAGAGACTTTTATTACATTCCTATATTGGTGCTACCTAGAGCAACGATTACCATTTCATTGCACAATTGTGCAGAGAGAACTCACACGCATTCTTGTGTTTTTTGATTTAGTTGTCGATCAGACTGCGACAAGAACACATGTGCGGCGGATTCTTTACCATTTTTTTCAGAATGACACTCAAAAAATATTGTATGTTAAAAGATGCTTTTGATAATATTCAATGCCTTATATATTTTGTCGCATAGTATAATTTTTTTAAATGCTTTGGAATGCTTGCTTTTTCTCTATTAATAAAAAATGGTTTATTATTTTTTTATTTATCTAAAAACATGGTCTAATTTTTAAGCCAAAGATGGATACCTTTACGATCTTTTAATAAAAAATGGATTTTTTTATTTTATTTTTATTTATCTAAAATTATTAAGCCAAAAATAGCTAGCTTTACATATGTAAGTTGATAAAATGAAAATCAAAATAACGTATATTACAAACACTTTTCTATGGCTGTAAATATATCAATTCTCTCAATTTATTTTCTCTCTCTTACTCACTATAACCAAATAATTTTTGGTAAACCCTGACCTAGAGTGTCATGTATATGATTTGGTTCAATAACAAGGGAGACAGTATTCGCCATTATAATTCAAAAGAAAAAAGAAAAAGATCTGCTTAATACTGACAATTTCATGCTAATTGAAACAACTAGTCTCACTTCTGCTCCTGTTTGCAATTATATGTTTGTAAAGATTAAAAATTAAGGATTATTAGTTGTTCCTAAATAAAGGAATGCGTATCTCTTTGTAAGGATTTATATTGTATTATTATTAAAAAAAAAATCATACATTAGTCTTCGTATCATTAACTTCTGTTAATTGAATTTAACCTTAAGCTTAAATAACATTAATTAATGATATTAATTAATTTCAATCTGATTGCCTCATCACTTTCTGTTATTCCTGTCAGCAGACATATTAATCGATTTATAATTAACCCATTTAAAGCCAAATCAAAACGGTAATGAAAACTTTGATTTTATTTTTATTCGCATAAAATTAATGCCGCATAATTCCAGGAAAACAAAATAAGTTAAAAAATAAAATAGAAAATATATAAATTTAATATAAATGTTCATTCCAACATACGCTTATGCATGTGTTTATAAAAAAGATTATTCATAAAATCCTTGGAAAATAAATATCCTTATGTTAGATGAAAATCAACAACTATAAGAGCAAAATAATGCAAAGGCGTTTTATATTGTATACGACTAGATACTCATGCACATATTGAGGTTGTTCTAGGAAAATGCTGTACAAGCATGTCTACGATATGTGTTTTTTATTTGTACTTTGTAATATTTTTTATTCTCGTTAAACTTTAAATTTAAGTCTGCTTATAGAAAGAACCCTTACAATAATCTACTTTGCAAGTTTTTTTTATAAAAATAAACAATATAAACTCGAAAGAGTTGATTTCTTAATTCCTTTTTAAATAATTTTTAAAACAATTTTAAATGTTTTAGAAATGTTTAAAAAGGATATTATGAAACGTTTTTAAATAACTAAATTCTCTTCTCGGAATATCTGTATAATTACATATTCAGTGGAGGCAATATAATAAAAACATACCTTATTATCAGTAAATTATTCGTTTTATTTTCAATATTAAAAAGATAACGAAATTTATTTTTTAGTTCTTAAGTCTAAACCTTAAGTAGTTTCCAATAAAGTCAGAATTTCGTAAAATGTTTTATTAAGTTGGCAATATAATTGAAACATTTACTCGTTTCATTATTGCAATATTTTTCTAATTTTTTGTTCCTACCACCAATATTTCGCGGCGTAATCTTTTAATTTTTAATAACAATTTCTCAGCCATTTGACAAACTCTGAACTAAGTGTCGACAGAGAGATCGAGTAATAGCCCTTGACGTTTTGTCACAATTTAAAAACACAATTAGCCTCATATGACAACTCATATAGTGCGATCAATGAGAACCTTCGATAGTAACTGAGAAAAGTGATTAACAACTCCGAAATGAATTAAGTATTGATTGATCTGTCAAATTTTTGCTCTTATCACATTAATGTACGCTTTTTACCATTCTCAGAGTAAACAGCTTCCTACTACAGATACTTAAAAATTTTGTGGTTATTTGCAGAACCTTGGCAATTATTATTGCGAAGATAGTCACCCTTAACATGTATTCACACACGGACACAGTTAGATACAATTAATAAAGAAAATTAAAGCAACAATTTCAAAATTAGTTTTTCTAACGATAAACTCTTTGTTGTCTTCTACCGAACATTAGAAAGAATACACGAGCATATAAAACCACAAATTCTTCAAATGATTCCAGGTCGGACATCCAAACAAAATAAAATTTGAAAATATATTACTTCAATGACTTCCTCGCAGCAGATTTCTGATAAAAACTCTAAAAGTAAATAATATTGACATGAAAAGTTTCTTAAAAACATGTTGTTCGGAACCGACTTTAAACTGCAGTTCCTGCTACTCATGTATGAAAATTAACACTCACAACATAGGTGGTGTGTGAGCTTGGTAGTAATCATGACTGAAGGGTTGTAATGACCAATTAAATAAATATGTATTCTTGAAATTATTTGATTGCTAACCTTTATATAACATCAATTGCTTGCTAACTACGTACACATCGTTAACCAGTACTTTAATTTTAATTGTTTTCTTTGATCCAAAAAATAAACAACAACTGCTAATATCTGTGTACAACACTATTTTATACATGAAGCACATACATATACCATTGTATTAACCATTTGTTTTTGCTTTCTGGGTTGTGTGTTACCATGTTTATAAAATGTATTACCAGGTAAAATAAACATAAGCATTGATTTCTATCCAGAAACCTGTTGAAAATATAAAATAAAGAAAAACTTGATATTGACTTGTAGGTGTTGTTCAACATAATTGGAAGAACATTAAATTTATTTCAATGTTTCATATGTTTATTTAAATTAGATTCGGTAAAGATTTTATAAGAATTCTGAGAAATATTGAAATTTAATAGGAAAGCCCATCCAACGTCTTTAACCAATAAATTATGACACAGTTTTATACTATTTGTAGCATTTACAATTGCAATTACTACACAGACTGATAATACATGCAGCGAATATAGATTAATAAGTTTAACGTATTCGCCGTTAAAAATATTAACTCGTAAAGGGACTTTTTATTTGTTATAAAAAATTATACAAACACAACAAACGTTTGCCATCTGTAATGAGTTTGCTATAATGACGTGTTTTCCAGCGTATTAAATAAACAATCCGAGGCTGCAGGAGTTAATATCCTTAATTGATTTTATTAATTAATTATTGCAAATGCGAGGTTTGTGCAAAAAAACCAACGGAATTCTAGGCAAGATATCGAATTTTCCAACAGTGACTTCCAAACTTTGACAGTTGATAACGGCCGAACTTGTAGAAGCTACTACTAAATTGATTGTAATTTATTGAATATGTTTTGCAAACCGTCATGGATGAATATGGTATGCAGCAAAATGTGCAAATAATGAAAATGTTTTATCAAAGTATTCTGTTCGGGCTTTGCACACTTTACGATCGTGATCCTACTACCGAGAGCTTTTTTCTCAAAGTGGTGGAGTCCACTGAAACTTTTCGTTGTTCTACCAACATACAAAGTCCTTCCTTCAATGCATTTAAGCCATAAAAAGTCGTTTGAAACTCTTTGCATTGTTGAGAATTAAACTTATAATACATTATTTTTAAATAGGACGTATATGTATATGTATAGATATACTGTACAGATGCGGCTATTTTATTAATGTGCATTGCAATATACCGGAAGTCATACCACCGGAAAGTATTGTGATTATTGTGGAAAGAACTTTTAAGCCAAATGTATTGCCTTAATAATCGAATGCAGTCAAAACCAATTAACGACATTCTTATGTTTGTCTTTTATATTATACTTGTAGTTGTATGAGTATAAATATTTAAACTGAAACAATTGTATACGGTAATATTTAAATAATGCGTTTGTAATTGTATTAAACAAAAAATATAATTTCTCACTCATTATCATCAGCAAATGCTGATGAATGTGAGTTAAGCATGCAATGAATTACATTGTTTCATACCGAAGTTATTAGAAAGCGTTTTATATACAAATTAGCATTATTTTTGTTTTAAAATTGTTTCATAGCCAGTTTTTTAAATTGAAACAAAAAAAAGTTTACCAAAAATTTCGAAATATTGTCAATTTTTTTCAGGCATCTTCCTCAAGTGGTTAAGTTGTGTTTGGTGATTGTTAGAATTTTATACATAGTTCTTTTGACGCTCACTGTATATATACTATATTAAAGCTACAATGTCGCCGTAGTCTAGTAGAGAGTGTGTTGGCTTACTAGAGGTAAGGTCACCGTTCATAACCCAAGTCAAACATTTCCAACAAAACGAAAAAAAAGTAATAATCTTCGGTGACTTCTTCTCAACAGATTTCTGGCAAAAACTCGGAGAGTAAATAAAATTGCCATGAAACATTTTTCAAGAATTTATCATTTGAAATTGATTGTAAACAGAAGGATTAAATTAGCGCACACAACATGGATGGTACGAGAAGCTGGGTTGTTATCCTTACTAAAAGGCTTGTAATCGTACGAAAATAATTTCTTCAAAACTGCGAATTGAGAAATCTTCCTCCTATTTTGCTTACATAATTAATTAATTGGTAATAAGCCAACAAAAAGGTTATGTACAATTGAAGTTCTTATAAAAACTTTTTCTTTTGCTGTTTTAGTATTGTAGTTCAATAGCAAACTCTTCTCTATAAAATATTTCTCAGTATTATTTGCAATATTAAATATCTGTTTTTCTTGTATTTATTTTTCTCGTTTTTTTCTGTTTTCATTAAAGATTTAGAAGTCAAAAGAAAACCGTAATATCAGACCAAAACAATTTTAATATCTTCACAACAAGAAACATTTCAAGTAGCCCTTTTAGCCTTACAAGCAATTTACGTAGGGTAATTGGAAATTTAACGAGGCCTGTAATCATGCTAATCGACTTCTTTAAGTTGTAAAAATATTTATTAATTTGTTCTACGCTTTTACTAACAGTTTTGGTAACTGATAAACAGGACCCACTTATTTTATTTTCCCCAGCTGAAGTATCAGTTTTATTTTCCTTTTGCCAGACTCTCAATGTTTCCATAGTAATAACGTGATATTGAAATACCGAATCACTTAAGTTGCCAATAAAACCCAGGCCTTTTGTTGTTGCTTGAATTCAAAGAAAAATATTCATCCAGAAAGTTTATTGTATTTCATGAGAATGAGGGTCTTATCAAATCTCTGTTTATTTGCCTTAAGCCTTCATTTTATTTTTCTTGGGTAAGAGTTAAATTTTGTAAAATTTTTTGTTTAAAAATTATATTTTTAGGCTTGGAGAAATTTACTTTTGTTAATTAAAGCTCAATTTGTTTCAGAGGCTACGAATATATTTTCTTTTGTTTCTAAACCAAACAGTTAAGTTTTTATTTATTTATTTATCTTTATTTTAAATTTACTTTTTAATATGATAATGAGTATGTTTTTCCATTTCGATTTGAAAGGAATTATAAATAGTTTCTAAATAATATTTGCTTTCATACTTTTAAGAGACCAACAACTAATTATATTTCTGTATACCATATATAAAAGATTACTGTTGTTGTTGTTGTATTCCATCAGGAACATATACATTTTACACAGGATATCCATTGTTCTTTATAATTTGCTAATTACCGCAACTCATTCAAAGATTTTCCGATTACACTGCATCCATGCAGTTTTAGGTCCTCCGAGTTAGAAACAGCTTTGTGGACTTCATACAAATGGAGTACGGTGAATGAGTATTAAAGCCGTTCAGATATGAAAGTTGAAGCAACTTATCGCATTGGATCGTTCACGCCCACTATATTCTTTAAATATTTCGCAAGCATCTGTTGGTCAAGGTTTGAAGACGACGTCTAATTTTCGTAGTGACAAGCCATTTCACCGAATCATTCACAGCAAAATAAGGGTTATCATATGCATTATATACGCCTATTTTGACCCAGATACTGCTAAGCAGATTAGAATCATCCTCGCAAAGGTTATTCGACATTCCACATCTTGTCAGGTGACAACGTCAGATGTTATGACGTAAAACTATACAACATTTTCGGAGAGTAGATGTGAAATTGTGTAGAGGCTATAATACAGAAATTCATTTTTATAATATTTGTGCTCAAACGTGTTTTTGCATCTGTTGAGGCTGGGTTGCTAATTATGTCCTGCATGTGTTCTTGCCTCAGTGAGAAAAGAACAAAGTTACCCGCTTAGTTGATATTTTAGGGGTGTTGATGTATTACTCTATAATCAGTCTAAAGACTCAGATTTGTGAGTTCGAAACCTCGTTTGCTTTATTCTTAACTACTGATTTATGTAGTTGGCAATTCAATTCAGCATTCTTTTTATACTTTGCTGATTGCTTGAGATAATGCAATGTCTTCTCAGTTACAGGTCCTAGGTCATGTGTTTTTGGAATATTTTTCCTTCCATTTCAAGTGAATATTCTCCGATTGTAAGATTTCCTGCAAAAAGTTATACCATATTTCAGTAAAAGCTTATGGGCACGTTCTGTATAATTCAGAAATTACTTGAAATCATTTCCTTCAAGCACTTCACATAGCGCACTACTTTACAAGGCTATACAGGGGGAATGGTGGCCCCATTATAACTAAAATGCTTGCAGAAGGACAGCTTTGCATGATGAAAAGATTACTTTCACTCAGTGTTTTCATTCTCTGCGTTAAAATATGACTTCCCGTTTTACTAAATGATACTTTTCAACGAAAAACCGAAAATTTAACGAATGTAACAATGTTTGCCAAAAAATTTATATGTAAACCACAATCAAAAACACTACGTCACGCAAATAAATGTAATATTTCATACACAATAACAGCGGGTGGTTGGAAAGCTTTTCTCTTGTTATAACCTTATGAACTTTAAGCTTTATTTTCTGAAATTGTACTGCAATAACCGCATACTCTTGTTTTGGTACTGCATTAAATGGTGTAGTGAACTGAATGAAAAACATTACAGCTGCTTTTTATTGTTTTTAATTTTTATTTCTTTGTTAATAAAAATAAATTGAATAAATTTATTACTTGTTGGTTTTATTGTAGAAAACGTTGTAAAATTTTCATTTGACCAGACGGCAATATTTGTTTGCAAAACATTAGCAAGCAAATGTGAAAGTGGGTGTACCTCGAAATATGTTACAAAATTAGTTCAAATAATTATAAAAAAGAGGAATTCTTTGTTGTTTTATCATTATTACACAATGAAGCTACAGAACAATAAATTTTTTGCCATGAATTAACTGGTAAAAGAAACAACCTACAGGTCACTTATACCAATGCACGAATTAAATTAAAGTTAATAAAAATTGACCGCAGAATCTAATGAGTCGATAAAAGTCTCTGTACTAAATAGCTATAAGAAATTACGAGGGAAATTTATGGAAAAATTCTCATTAAAGGACTCTCTCAGTGAACAGTGCAGGTCACATCCTTGTGAGATGACCACGCCCTCAAATCACTCGTGTAGAATATCTACTATAGCGTGAGCTGTGAAAAAACATGTCGTTTGTATCCAGAATATTGAATTTAGGCCCAATTGACAGTGGCTAACGTTGTTATTAAAATCCATAGCAAAATAGACTGAATCAATGACAACTCATTTAATGGTTGTAGTTTCAACAATACGGCCGTTATCAACTGCCAAAGTTCGAAGGTCTATGATATATGAATACTTCCTTTGAATTCTTATTCTAATATCTACCTTTGTGGTTACTACATGAAAATTATTCTGTAAATTGAGTCTACGGCACAACAACAGATGTACCAATCGAGAGTTGAGCTTTCTTTTGCACATTACAAGTATTGGCAACAAAAATAGAGTGGCACTTGGATATATAAAGAGATGGTCGAAGGAGTTTGGTGATCCGTATATTCCAAAACTACGGATCTCAGCATAAACAAGTCTTCTGGTCCGGATGGTATTTCAGCACTGGTCCTGAAACAGTGTTCCACGATGCTCACTAGGCAATTAGCTAACTTTTCATATCGTGCCAGTGTTTTTCCATCTTGCTGTAAGGTTGCTAATGTAACTCCAATCCTTAAAATGGGTGAGGCTAATAACGCTGAGAACCACCGCTCAATAGCAATATGTTCCGCACTTTCCAAAGTTATGGATAGCATGGTGAATCACTATCTTGTGAATTATCTAGAGTTTCGATAGAGAACGGAATACAACTCTCATATATAGAACAGTGCTCATTATGACGGAGTATCGTCGCAATATATCTTGTATTTCGCTGTTCTATCGTTACTATAATGAACTTTGCTCTTTCTTGTGTTAAACTCATCTTTCTCGGCTAGCACAACCTTTTGTAGTTGATTAGGCAGCGTACTATTCGTATGTGGAACTCTCTTCCTGCACAGATCTTTCCCGTCACTTATGATATAAAGAGATCCAAATCTAGTACCCACAAACTACTTCCTCTTTCTTTCTTCCCACAACATATTTTCTAGTTCAAAGACTTTGCACTGCATGAGGAAGGGCCCTCCCCTGAGTTTGGTCACACAAAAGAATTGTATGTAAGAATTGTTGAAAGAAGTGGGACAAATTTTATTTGGATTGATCATATATTAGTACTCCTCTTTTGTAAATCATCCACTTTTTTGCAAATCATTAGAATAGAGAAAACAAGAATATTAACATTAATGGAGACCTCTGTTAGACACCCTATGATCATTACAGATTAAATTGGCGATCTTTTGATAAAGGTATTTATTTTATCTAAAATACATTGATGTTTTATAACAAGTTTTTAAACCAAAAAAACCAAACCAAAGCCCAACTTAATCGAACTAAATTCTCATTGTTATATATAAAATATTGTTACGTTTTTACCTTTAAAAACTTTTAAACGAGCTCGTAGATTGTAAGTAAATTAAAAATAAATATTTGTTTGGTTTTCATTAAATTTCTTTATTGTTCGCACAATTCTCTGTGCCACTGTTCACAACTTGATGTAAACAATAACAATTGCTTTTCTTTGTTATTCCTTTGTTTATATCCTTTGCATAAACAATAACAAACACTAGACAATTGTTCGACAGATCTTTGTAAGGGAGACCTCCAAACCACGATTACTCTCTTCAAACTAGCCGCGTCTTCACAAAAAGACTGACTTAACTTTTACTAAATCAGTTGCCTGCTTTGTCTTGCCCTTTATATGGCAACGTAAACAATCTGATGAATGTTCTTGAAGGCGAATGTTCGCGGCTTCGCCGTCTCGAGATCTCCATAAATGTAAACATCGTTGTTTCGTTATTGTTGTTTTTGTATTTTGTTTACATTTACTCTTGTGGTGTTTGTTGGTATATTTTTGTTTACTTGTTTATCATTTTTTTATGCTGGTGTTTGTTGTTATATTACGCAATGCGATAATTTGTAAATAAGTTCATTGTTTTTGTATTTGCAGCTTTTATTTATAATTTTAATGTTAAACGATATAAAAGTAAAACACCAGTATCTAGATTTTTGTAACAATATACATATTTATATTCATTATTTACATTACCTTGAATACAGAAAATAATAAAAGAAAAGCAAAATAGTTACATCGTCCGCTTCGAATAAAAACATATGTTATCATGCTAAAGAGTTCTCAGGTGAATGTTTAAATATTCAAAATTTATTACCTCCAATATTTTTAGCCACGTAAAACGAAGTTTTGCTTTCACTAACACAAGCGTCTATATGAAATATCTCTAGGGAGAATGCTTTGTTATCGGTTATAAATTTAAAATTACAGCTGCGTTCGAATGATGTGCAAAAGGCACGTTTCTATGGCAGACAGGAATAGTTTTATTCAAGAATTTTCAATTGAATTTATTAAAACTGT
Source organism: Sarcophaga caerulescens (assembly GCA_927399465.1). Lineage (NCBI taxonomy): Eukaryota > Metazoa > Arthropoda > Insecta > Diptera > Sarcophagidae > Sarcophaga > Sarcophaga caerulescens. The sequence continues at coordinate 136,305,269 of OV656872.1, read as the reverse complement.
GTGGTATTTGTTTGTGAGCAAAATATAATAGTTTTACATTGTATTAGTTGTACTTTAGTATCATATACATACGCTTTATTTATATTAAAATAATTAGTGTTACAACAATGTCACTGTTTAACACTTTAATTGGCTGGAATCAGGACAAACTTTTGAAATAAACTACAACACTTCTTTGAAATGTCTGTTTCAAAATTTTTTAATATTTAGTAAAGGGTAGCTCAGTTTTTCATCTTAAAATGAAGAAGACATGTTCCGATTAAGTATGAATTAAAATATCCATCAATTGGCCGTTATGGCTCTGATTTGAAATGACTTTTTCATAGAGATGCGGCTGATAACACGTTTGATCTCGGATTTGAGCTCAAAATTGTTCCTGATTCATTCACATACCATAAACCACAAAGAAAAAAGTCACTTGACTTTCAATCGCCTGATCGCAGTTCAAGTAAAAGCTGAATCATGTTTTATTTCATTATATTTATTCGACTCCATTCTTTAATTAAAGTTTTCGATTTGCATTTCATTTATCCCATTAATTACATTTATCTTCATATTCATTATTGCACAATATCCTTGAAATTTATTCAACAGGGTCATTGCTTTTAATCACGATTTAAATGAGAATTAATTGAATGTTAAAAGAAAAAAGGAAAAATGAAATGCTGTTGACCTTAAATTAATTTATTATGCAAAGCATGTAATAAAGCAATTCGAAAAGTTATTCAATTTAAAGTAATTTAAGATTATAAGATTAAATAGACTGCTATGTAGTCGATTCTTTTAGTGAATTTAAAAATGAATTTTCCATGAAGTATTACAACTGTCAAATGGAAACCTGGCAGTCTGCTATGCTGTTATCTACTTTACCTTAACATTTCGTTCAGAATGTCTGTCATCATATATACCTCTTGCACGAATTACCGCAAGTTTAACGCTCGACTTCACTTCTATATCCTACGACTGACTGTGAAATCTTGAAAAATCGCATTCAGATCCTACAGTGAAACATTGGGTTTTGAACCCACCACCTACTAGACTACGGTGACACTACCTGCTTACTTAGTTGATCATTAAAACCCTTTAGTTGTGATTACAACCTATTTTGTCACCCCACCCATAATGTGTGTGTTAATTGTATCCATGAGTAAGGGGACGACCTACAGTTTAACGTCGACTCTGAATGACAGATTTTTGAGAATCTTTTCATCACAATTTTATTTACTCTCAGAGTTTTTGCCAGATATTGCTTAGAAGATGTCGCCGAAGAAATACAGCGGACAGCAAAAGTCTTAGTACAGTCCTTTTCCTTGACAAAGAAAAAAGTCCCCACAGGCTTAATACTCTTGCACAAAGTCCCGATAAGACTTCAAGAGAGTATTTTGGAGATCATTTGAAGGAACGGTTACGTAATCGCTAAATCTCAAACAAAAGTCAACCGAAAAACTTGCTCATGGTGCCACCAGAAAACACTAAACAAAACTTGTACATTCAATTCCAAATGGGTTAAATGGAGTGCTTGAACTTTTTTTAAATTTACTCAGGGTTCTCCTTGGGGGGTACCCATGGAGTCATCTGAAACTTTTCCTTATTTTTCTCTTGTTTTATGAAAAACATTACAAAATTGTTTGTTTCATAATAAAACAGAAATAAATTAATAAAATAAATATAAAAACCTTCATTTTTTATACAAACTGTTGGTTAAAATTCATGAAATTTTCAAAATATATTGTAGTATGTACAATATACAGACAGACTTTTGCTGTCCACTGTATCTCTGCAAGTAGTAGCCCAAAGGGTACTAGACTTAGAGGTGATAACTTCCTGAAGTAACATCTATAGTGGTAGTTCTATTCGTTAGTGTACCTTGTGCTTGTTATTATTTTTCGCAGAAGTGTTTGTAATGTTTAATCATTTTTCTTTACTACCAGTTACTCATACAATAAACGGTTTAATTTTATCGACAAGCAAAACAAAATTAATTTACACTCAGTGTGTGGTTACTGCAATCCTTTTGAGAACGTGCAAACATTAACATGCAGAAGTCATCAACAGGTTAACTTTTAATAACTTTTACTTTTTCGCAATTAAATATTCAGGTGCAGCAACGTATGATTAAAGGCAAAGCAAAACATGAACAAGTTTTATTACTTCCCTTTCCTTGAATGGAAGTAATTTAAGTTTTAAATCCCCGATACAGAATTCTGTGTACATTTAAATTAATAACGGTTTTTTTAATTAAAACGCTATTGCAGAATGAGTGAAGGTCGGTTATAATTCATATTGACTAGTTGTGATAAATTTGCATTTAAATAAAGTTGACGATGATACTTAACCTGAAGTGAACAATAGAAAATATTGTGTAATTCTAATAAATTAGCGATAAGGGACCAATGGTTTGTTGTGTGTAGTATTGAAATCAAAATTGCGGCTTTGCGATGAGAATCTAAACTAATCAGCAACTAGTAGGTAGCCATCATCATAATGTTATAAACAACAGCGATACTATTGTTAACGTAAACTCCTATTATGTTTCAAAAGCATACAGTTATACAGGTTCGTCATAAAAAGAAAAAATTTGTCATGAACACGCAACATAGATCCACGAACTGCAAAAAGAAACAAGAAACTATAGAATAAAGGTTAGTCAAGCGTAGCCAAAGCCACTGGTGGGAAGCTGACATGAAAACCTTATAAAACGCACTAAGAAATTGGACGGCAAATGGAGTTACACCATAGCATGCAGACGAAATCCCTTTATGAATTCGTAAAATCAGGTTGTACGCTCGACATTCAACTTCCAACGACTCAATGGGTTTAACACCAACTATGGAGGGGCATATTGTAACCAACTGTGGCACTGAAATTCTAGATAACATATCGACAACACTCTTTGATATCCTTAAACGCAACAATTCTCCAATCGATGATAACAGCGATGCTTTTATGCAAAGTTTTAGATGGTAAAACTTGCTTTAGATCAATCTTATAAGCTACGTAACCTAACTTATATGAATTCTTTTAAAAACTTTGTGAAACTTTTCGACAATATCAGCAAGCATGATTAGTAGAGAATACTACACAGACGTAGATTGTTATTAAAAATTCTCCAATAAAGTCGAGTCATATACGCGAATTTCATATTCCGAATCCTACACAACGGTAAACTGTCATATTCATATGACTATTTTGTTGCCGATGTTTTGCTTGCTAGCCATTGTTGTCATATGTCTTCATATTTAGGCTCCACTAACGCGGTTAGTTTTAAGTCTTGTTCATTTAGTCTGTAAAACAATATTTGGAAATAGCTAAAATAATTTCTGGTGACTATGGCGTAAATTTTTCACAAAAACTCAATGGGGGCGGCGTAGTCCATCGCAGGTCAAAGAAGGCTGACCTTAAGCTTTATGTTCGGACAAAATCATTTTTTACTCAGAGATTCCTTCAGCGAGATTGCCTGATTTCGAAAACTCAACGTTGCCATACGACATTTATAAACCCGAATTTTACATGATTTAGGGCCATTATTACAACTTGCCGTTAACTAAAGGGAGGATTTTAGCGGGCAGATAAATTGTTTTTAATTATTATAAGTGGACAATATGGTAGAAGTGAGCGTTACGCTAAAGGGAGGCTCATCCTACCGGTAACTTTTAAAGTTAAGTTTATGTTTAAACTTGCCATACATATATATTATTTTCAATATGGCAACTTCAAATATAAACAAAATGAGCATATACAACAAAAGAAACAAAGCCCGTCGTTGCCACTGCGTTTAAAAAAACTTGTTTAGTTGAACAGTGATGTCGACATCGCTTCGGCACTGCCATATTTTTGAAAAAAGTTAAATTTATTTTATCTGTAAGTTGTAATAATGAAAATAAGTTAAATGTAACTTTACAGTTCCCTTTAGCTAAAGGTACCTTTAACTAAACCCAAGTTTAACGGCAAGTAGTAATAATGGCCTTTATACGAACTAATCAAATCAACTTTATATGGAAAATATAATCGAATGACAGACAGCCCTGTTCAAGCTTGTCCGGACAAAATATAAAATTAAACCAAATCAAGCTGAGAGTTGTTCGTGACACAAATTTTTCTCTCTCTCTCTCAAGATGAGAGCTGTCAAACTACATATATATATAAAAAAAAGTTTGCTAATTTTTCTTGAATGCAAATAATAACTTTCTGCATATGGAATAATAAATCAAATATATGTATGCATAGTGTGCGGCAACATATTGTTTTAATTGAAAGTAAAACTTGAAATTTACAATTTTTGTGGTTATTTTAAAAGTGGAATGCAATTTGTTTTTATGGACACATAAATAATATCCTTGCAAACTTATTTTATGACAACACGGTTTTCTAATGAGACTTTTAATTTTACGAAAACAACAGTTTGAGAGTTCTATAAACAAAATAACGCTAAAGTTGAAATACGTAATTGAGTTTAAAAGCAAAATAGGTATGAGTCACTTTTTTTAATTTAATTTATAAATTTTTGCGACTACGTAATGTGGAGATGAAATCTTATGAATTTAGTTTATTTCCATAAATCTTTTCGTGTTTAAGGATTTTTCTAATTGTTTTTTTATAGGTGTTACAAATAACGTCTTGGAGTCATTGGTATCTTACATAATTTTTTAAAGAATGTGACTTTAAAGTGTTTATTTTAGAGATGTAGCTTGTGGAAGATGGCAATTTTTAACAAACAAAACTTAGAATTTACTGTATGAAGGCGATTAAATATTGAATACAGTGAGCGTCGAAAGAGACTGTACACTAAGGTTAAAATTCTAACAAACACCAAACTCAACTTTTATCACTTAAGGAGAGTGCCCGAAAAAATTTGACAATATTTCGAAATTTTTTGTAAATTTTTTTATTTCAATTTTAAAAAACTAGCAATGAAACAATTATAAAATAAAAATAACGGTAAGTTGTTAATGTATTTTTTTTTAATGTAATTTTGACGCTCACTGTATATTTCTAACACTAGCACCTAAATTCTGCAAAAAAGTTTAATTTTTAAAGAAATAGACTGTAAATTTTCAGAGATTTTGTCATGCTTCCATATGCAGTAAAAACAGTTACGTTTTAAGTCCGAATCCACGAAAATGCAAATAATTTTTGAGGCATGTTCCATCAATAAGTTTTAAAACAAGTAAAAGAAAAGCTTTTTATGTTCCAAAACACAAGTATGTTTTGTATTCGTTGTAAAAATGGCCATGTTTGCATGGCCTTAGGTGAATCGAGTATTCAATTGTTTTAAATTTTGTACATGCATACAGTTTTTAAGAATATTTGTGGGAACATAGAATTTGATGTCCGCAATATTTTGAATATCATAGAGAAATATTAACAATAAATACGTACTTATTTACTTTATTTATTTTGTATTGTATGCGTATACATTAGAGCGGGTCGCTCTCTATGGACAAAAAAAAGTTGAGTCAATCACCCCCTAGGATTAAAGATATTTTAATAACATTTCCAAAAATATAAAAATTATTTTTTTGCCACGCCTAGAAATACCGCCCTTTTTGTTTTTTATATACTACGTCGCCATTTTGGGTCCGATCGTAACATATCATATATCAGTGTTTGTGGCTTGACGGCAGCTACATTTCACTCTGAGACGATTTTTTAATTCAACGTCATATTCTATGCGCGACTTCTGATATCTCGGATCCTTCCCCAAAATAAGTAATTGTGGCTATGCAGGAATAAAGAGCATTTAATTATATAAAATATGCGCTTTTAAAATGCTCACTTTTATGCATTAACAGCTATTTTACAGATATTTTAAAATGTTCAAATATTCATTCACAACCGTTCAAAAATTTATATCAAAATTATTTATATTTTTAATGTCTCATATTTAAGAAGTTTTATTTTAATTCGTGAGCAATACCAACAGCTCGAATCTCGTCAAAATCTACAACGCATATTTTAAGTTTGTTTAAATACTTTAATAAAATTATAAATTTGCTAAATTTTGATTACGATAAATTTACTTTTCTTTTAGTTACTTACTTTAAATGTAGTTCATGTAATAATTAAAAAAATTAATTAGTAATTTCTTTATAACTGTATTATTTTTAAGTATTTATTAATAAAATTTTTCTTCCTTATTAACAACTACTACTGAATAAAATGGCCTTTCTTGTTTTTGATAATGGGACTTCTGAAGATCCTATTTGGTTTGTAACAGAAAAATAAATACAATAAATACTTAATGATGTTTTCGACACGTGTAATGCATTTTTTGTTTGTTGCGAGAAAGGTTGTGAATGCATATTTGAACATTTTAAAATATCTGTAAAAAAGCTGTTAATGCATAAAAGTGAGCATTTTAAAAGCGAATATTTTATATAATTAAATACTCTTTATTCCTGCAAAGACACAATTACTGATTTTGGGGAAGGATCCGAGATATCAGAAGTCGCGCATAGAATATAACGTCGAATTAAAAAATCGTCTTAGAGTGAAATATAGCTGCCGTCAAGCCCCAAACACTGGTATATGATATGTTACGATCGGACCCAAAATGGCGACGTAGTATATAAAAAACCAAAAGGGCGGTATTTCTAGGCGTGGCAAAAAACAAATTTTTATGGTTTTGGGAACGTTATTAACATATCTTTAATTCTTGGGGGTGACTGGCTCAACTTTTTTTTTCGACCCACCCTAGTATACATACATACGTTAGTAAACAGAAAATTTATATTAATCATACGCTCTCATATTATGTGGTAATGACAAGGTGTATTGCATATCAACGACTGTAAAAGTAAAGGGTATATGTAAACATTGTTCTCATACATAAAGCCTACACCGTCTGTTATAAATAACAATAATTAACAACCAAATAACCAATTCAAAATTCGATACTTTTTATTCGATAAATATTAAATTTCTGAAATAAAATAGAAAAATTATATAAAAACGTAGGAGTTCTTCTTCCTATTCAAAATTAGATAAGAACGATTGAAAAAAACCCAAAGTAGAGGAAAGAAAAAATCAAAATTAAATTTAATGCTCTACATGATATTAAGGGAACACATTAAAATGTATCCCTTATGTGCCCAACTGAATACCCGGGTATTTTTGGTAATTTCAATAAATATTTTTTTATCGAAGTTCTAATCCTCCATCTCGAACTGCTTTTTTTATTTTACTTGATAGTTTACTGTTAACATGACGTGTGTGTGTTTTAAATGGAGTGCGGCCATTATAAGTATATTATTAGAATTTACAAGTAGGTCTGCACAAATAAATAAAAATTTATATAAAATATGAACAGAAAATTAAAAAAACCCAAACCTTTCAGGGGGTTTGTATGTTTGTTGCAGATTCGCCTGAAAATTTTCATGTAGCTTCAAGAACTTCTTACAACTTCCTACAACTGGTAACCAACCACTTTTGTCCTTTCGTTGTAAACTGAATATGGGTAATGTTACAGTTTTATAGTTTTCTGTATAAAAAATCAATGCAATCGATTACTGTGAACTGCTTTAAAATTTCGTTACAAATTCAAAATAGTCTATAAATTTCTAAGAAGCTTAATAGAATCATGTTCAATATAAATTTCGTTATATGAGACATCAATAGCTTCAAAAAATAGGAGTAATGCTTATTGACGTGTTTAACCTTTGCACGTATACTTACTTATATAATTGGCAATTACAGTCCTTTAGTCAGGATTAAGAACGAGTGTCTTACACCAGCCATGATGGTGTGTGCTCATTTTATTTATGTCTGGTGGGACCTGCAGTTTAAAATCGACTCCGAACAACAGATTTTTGAGAAACTTTCCATGGCAATTCTGTGCGAGATGTCTGACCTTAGCTTTGAACCTCGTGACTCGCATCTAAAGGCAATATTAAATGCGGTGGGGATAAAAAATTTTGTGGCAATATTTGTTACTAAACATAAATATTCTCTTTATATATGATTTGCTATGAATTTTATTCCTCCGATAGTTAAATATTAAATTGGTTTCATTATGGCAAAAGTGTTTTATAAAAGCAATGAAAAGACAATGAATGCAAATGTGACAACAATTTAAAACTACATATGTATAGCTGCTTTAGATTTATATCTTAACTAAAAGTCATCATAAATTAACTAAACTTTGGTGAAACAATAACAGAAGTTGCAAATCATAACAAATGTCATCCACTTCACTTGGCTTTGCACTCAGTTCTTACCATGGATGACAAGTTCTAAATTATGTGGCCTTTATGTTGAGTTAGAAAAACGACAGCAACAGTATTAAACAAAGTGCTAACATCCTTTTCGTTTCTTTAAAGAACTTGTGCGTGTCACAGAGATTCTCCCTTAAAAAAAAGTTGATTGAAACACTTACGAATAGCGAAAGAATATTTCTTTCTATGTTTTCATATGAAACTAGATTTTAATGCATACATATAGGAATGCAGTTTCATTAAACAGAAAACAAATATACGAGGTCCGTAAAATTTTTAATTTCCTGCCTCTGTCAACAGGCAACTGAGGGTTACCCTTGACAGCAAATGGAAAATAAAAAAATAAAGAATTATAAGTTAAGCTACAAAATTACTTTCTGTTGTAGAAGTATATGTCTACAGAAGCTCTTTTGATATATCCTAGTAATCTTTCAGCGGTTAAAATCATTAGCTACCCAATATTTGTAAATATCTGTCACTTCGTTAGTGTAAGAAAATAGTACGATTGTGGTGGTTTTTATCCACAAAAGTCGGTAGTTAAAATCGATAGTTATTTATTTGCTAAACAAAGCGATGTGATTTAATTTTGAGGCAACAAACAAGTAAATAACCACCATAGACGGATATGGCATTCCCTTGTAAATAAAAAACTATTTTGGAAATATTTAAAACCCTCTTCCACAACCTGTAAACTCTCCGGATCTCATACAGCCAACAATATTTAAGATTTTTGCAAAATTGCCGTCTTTCAATCCCATATTATTTTAACTGTTCTCCCGTTCATCATAATACAGAAGCAATTAAAAAAGACACTAACAAAGTGGTCATACGCAAATAAAATAAAAATTTTAAATATCTTTGAAAAATAATTATGCTATTGTCTATAAAACTTAAAAGCATATATATTTTCCAATTGAAGTTGCTCTGGTTTTCATAAAAGCTTTTGTTTTGTTGTGTTATTTCGTTTTTAATGTTTCCCTGGAGACTAATTTGTAGTGTGTTTTGTATTTTTGTTAGTTGCATCTCGTATATTTTGAAAAACTTTCTAGACTTCTGGGCATATTTTGCAATCTAAACTTTTTATTTATTTATTTATTTTTCTTCTTTTTTTTTTTTTTGTTTTTCTCTCTTATAAATAAATAAAAATTTCGAAATTCATACTTTTGTTTGGATTATACAAATTAAACCTCTATGGGTTTTTTTTATTTATTTATTTAAAATGGGAACCGTGTTAGTCCAAACACAAATCTTTAATTTATTTAGTTTATTTCACAGTTTATTTATTTATTTTAGTTCACATTTAATTTAATTGGTATTTAGAATAAAGATTAAAACTTATTTTATTTATTTTATTAGTTCTATACTTAATTTATTTTATTTATTTTGTTCTTTCTATTTCTTATTTATTTATTATTTTATTTATAACTTTAATTTAAGATCGCTTTCCTGCTATGAGGATCGCTTAACAAGTGTCTAGAAGTAACTGACTTAAACTAAAATCTAAAAGCCTTTTAAAGGATAAAAATATGTGTAATTAAAATGATAGAAAGAAGAACAGAGGTCAAAATAAAGTTACAGAGATAGAACAGTATTGTGTAATTAAATGAGAGAGAATAAAGAGCATAAAAATAAATGGGTAAAGAAGAATAAAGAAATAAGGGTGAGAATAATTATAACAAGAAATTATTACAATTAATTGTGAATTGTTATAATTAATAATTATAACAAGAAATTGTTATAATCATGTCTTAACTTCCCCCCTTCTCGAAGAACAGGCGTCCCGACTGTTTACTTTTACTTAATTTACTATTTCATATTATTTTTAATAATAACAAAAACTTAAATACATCTAAAAACAAAATTTGACAAATTTCCTGAATATTCTCTTAATACTAAAATTTTTATCCAAAACTTATAATAACTATATTTACAAATATTGCTAAAAAGAAATTTTTCTGTTATAATTGAAAAACGTAAAGAACTTTGAACTGAGAACTTCTCAAATTAACACAAATAAATCCTACCTTAAATTATCCTTATGAACTAGTCTCTTATCAATTAGAACTGAGTGGCCTAAATCTTTTTCGACTATCTTTTCAGTATACAATTTAGTAAATTTATTTCCGAGTCGTCTGTTAGTCCTAACAAATACCTTATCACCGGGTTCATAAATCCTATTCTGTCTGTTTCTGTTATGATAATACAGATCATTATTCTGAGCCTTCATTAATTTCCTTTTAATATCAATCCTTAACTCTTCCGTCATTGAATCTATAATATCCATAGGCCTAACACAAGTTACAGAGTGAATTGAATTATTGTACTTTGTAATAGAAATGAGAATAAGCTCTTTCGTGTCAGTATAACATCCTTCAGATTTCAAACATCGGGATATTTCGCCTATTGTGCTGTGTAGCCTTTCTACTTGCCCGTTGCTGGTGCTATGTGCTGGCGGAATGGCAAAGATTTGAACACCAAACTGATTTAAAAGAAGCGATTTTATGGTATGGGAATTAAATGACTTTTCATTATCACAAACAATAGTATTGGCCTTAGGAAAAATATTTAAAATAGTTAGTAAAGCCACTTTAACGTCAACTATTGAACGGGTTTCAATGAAAACTGCGAGAGCAAACTTTGAAAATTTGTCTATACAAGTCACAAAATTAGTCTTATCAGTTGTAAATATGTCTATATGTAAGATCTCACCAGGATACTCAGGAATAGGTGTATGACCAATTAGTGCCTTTCGTGGATGTCTATTGTATTTTGACTCATTGCATATTTTACAATTAGAAACAATCACCTTAAGTATGTTTCTTATATTGGGAAAATAATAATTTTGTAATATTTGGTTCAGATTTTCACGCACACTTCGGTGAGCTCTATTATGTTCAGAGACGGCAATTTCATTTTGATCATCTTGATTGAGAATATCTATTACAAATTTTCTGGAATAAACAAATTTTGTTGATGGAAAAAATTTATTTATTTTATTTTGAATAGTAGCCAAAAGGTGAATATCACAATGAAGACAATTAACAACGCTGCAATTAACGACTGCTTCTAAAAATTTGAAAATATCCTTTATGCAAACATAATTTATGAAATGTCTTGTCTGATTTTTAAAAATGATTTGGGATGACATACTTGGCTCTGCTGACTTGTTCAATACAATTTGATTTCTAAAGCAATTCACTGGATTCGACACTGCTTTTATTATTTCGGAAAGAGATTCCTCACTATGAATTGTTGAATCCCCAGACTCTGAGTCTTTCGAAACCAATTGCGAACCTGTTTGAGTTTGAAGTGGTATCGATTCCGAACCAATAGTTGCTTCCACTGACGCATTATCGTCGGATTCATCCTCCATATGGTTAATATATTGGCGAGATAATGCATCGGCCACAACGTTATCTTTTCCTGGCTTATAGAAAAAATTAGGAGAGTATTCTTCGATAAAAGCTCGCCATCTTCTAATTTTCGGATTAGGATTCTTTTCAGATATCGAAAACGACAGTGGCTGATGATCGGTATAAACATTTATATTTTTCGCACCATATAAATAATTGCGTAATTTCTGCAAAGCCCACACAATTGCTAACATTTCCCGCTCATTGGTGGCATAATTCTCCTCAGCACGAGACAACGTTCTAGAAATCATAGTAATTGGTTTACCATTTTGTGAGAGAACAGCACCTATTGCTGATGATGAAGCGTCAGTAGTTAGCTCGAATGGCTGGGTATAATCTGGGTGCAATAACAATACATCTTCCGAAGCAAGAATAGTTTTTATTTTTAAAAATGCTCTCTGCGCATCGTCACTTAAATTCACTATTGCATTCCTTGATTGCTTGCTACTAATTTTGCCTTTTTCACCACGTAAGTACTGCGTAAGCGGTTTAGTGATCTGCGCATAATCTCGAATAAATCGGCGATAATATCCAGCTAATCCTAAAAATGATCGAAGGCCTTTTACCGTTTGTGGAACCTGAAAATCTAATATATCTTTCACCTTGTCTGGGCACGTTTTAATTCCATTTTCGCATACAGTAAACCCTAAATACTCCACAGAGCTTTGAAAAAATCGTGATTTTTCACAGGATACACGCATATTTGCCGAATAAAGTTTTTCTAAGATATTTTCAATATCCCGTAGATGTTTTTCAGCATTGGGAGAAAAAATGATGATGTCATCAATATAAACGTGACATGTTTTACCTATTTCTTCTCTCAACACATCATCGATTACTTTTTGAAAAAATCCAGGAGCGTTTTTCAGCCCGAAAGGAAGCCTACAAAACTCAAATTTTCCATTATTTATACTAAAGGCTGTTTTTTTCCTATCAGCTTCTTTCAGGTTTATCTGGTGAAAACCAGACTTTAGATCCAACGTTGTAAAATAACGTCCATTTCCTATATTGGCCAAAATTACCGTAGTATCAGGTATCGGATAACGCTCACTTGTGGTTTTAGAGTTTAGTTTCCTAAAGTCCACCACAAGTCTTTTCTTTTGCCTCCCAGTTTCATCAAGGCCTTTCTTATCTACGATCCATATAGGATTATTATATGGTGATCTAGATGGCCTAATGATTCCGTTGTCCAACAAATTCTCAATTTCATTGTTCACAAATTCGGTCAGTGTCAAAGGATATGGATATGATTTCGAATAAATTGGCTCGTCGGTTTCAGTACGAATTGTGGCAACTATGTCTGTGTGAAAGGGTAACGCTTCGTTTGGATCTGCAAAAGCACCTTTGTGTTTATCCAACAAAATCATAAGCTTTTGAAAGATGGGCTGTGGTATATCACAATCAGCAGGATCGATCATGATTTTATTAACTCCACGACAGTTATGAAATAAAAGTTTCTCTTCACCATGTTTATGCTTTAATACTCCGCGGTCACAATTAATTTGGCCATTGATCTGTTTGAGGAAATCAAAACCGATTATACCGTCAAATGTTGAAAGTTGGGGCAGTATGAAAAAGTATGATGTTTGGTTCAGCAAATTTATTAAGCATTTTGAAACTATTTCAGAATTTCCATGGAGGGATTTAATAATAAACGGTCTTTCCACAGGCTTAATACCCTTCAGGCCTTCCAGGTTCCTAATATAATTCTTTGACGTACCAGTGTCAATCAGCAATTTTAACGTCCTACCTCCTACTGTCCTTTCGATGTATGAAAGGAGGGACCTATGTCTTAAAAAATTGATTTCATCCTCAATATGATCAAAAAGATCAACAGCGTTATTTGGATTGTCATGGTGTGTGTCACGTAAGTTACGTTTGAAAGAACATTCAGACTGTGGTATTTCAAAATTATGTTGTTGCCGAAAGTGATTTATCCCTTGAAATTTGTTCTGATTTTGACGAACTGATTCGCCAAGTCTTTTTTCGGCAATTGATTGCTGGAAATTATTCGTATTTTGTTGGTTATTGTTCTGTTGCCGAAAATGAAAGCGAGTACTTGGGTCAATATCCATGGGTTGATATTGTCTTGAACGATTGTACGAAACTGGAGGAAATCTACTATTATGTTTTTCAGGATGTAATTGTCCTTGTTGTGGAGTCACATATGTAGGAGTATTATCTGTACGGTTCTGAGAGAAATTTTGAGATTGAAATTGAGTTGCTGGAACAATATGAGGATTTATAGGCTGATAATGTGGCGAGTTATTAAAAGTAGTTCCTCTACGATTGTTCCAGTAAGTTGTTGCAAAATGGTAACGTGAATTGTTAGTTTCTAACTCTCGTGCCAAAGCGAGTGCAGAGGGCAAGTCGACAGGCTTACTAGAAAATAATATGTCGCACATAGGTCTTCGCAAACCGGAAATAAAAACACGAAGAGCGTTTTCTCTATATTTTATACTAAGTGATTGTATTAAAGCCTGATCTCCCTCATTTGACATTAAAACCTTATTTAATATCGCTGTTAATTTTCGTTCAACTTCATCGTAGAAATATGTTATGGTATTTGATCCCTGTCTAAGTGTTAGGAGTTCTTGCTCCAAAGTAAAAATAGTTTTCTTATCGCCGTAAGAAAAATCTAGCCTGGCCAATATAGCCTTAAAGTTAAGTACGGTGTTGTAGGAGCTTAACACCGTATCTGCAGCGCCTACTATTTTGTTCCGTATTATTGCCACTACTTGGTAATACTTTGAGCTGCCTTCATAACCCTCGTATAATTTATGTGCTGTCACAGCAGCCTGACGCCAAGAAACGTATCTAACTGAATTTCCATCGAATTCGGGTATCGACTTAACAATATCAAGGGATTCGTTACAAACTAGGCCCGGAATTATTGCAATCGGTTTATATTCCTCCACACGATGTGGTGTTTCCAAAACCGATAACCTTTTAGTTAATTCATCGATACTACTCTGAAAAATTTGTCGAGTTTGCTCAGTAGCCTGAGAAACAGCAGTTGCCAACAATGCCTGAACTGCTTCACTGTCCATTTTCAATTTTTCAGTAAAAGAAACTATACTTAGATGTTCAAAGTTCAAAATTAATTCATTTACGCTCAAAAAATTTTATTTCTAAAAACAATTTGTTTTTTAATATTGATAATCTTTTTCTAAAAAACGTCAATTTTTTAATATTAATAGATTTAAGATTAATAGATTTTGCAAAAAAAAACAACAAGAATTAAAAATTAGAGTTAAAAAAAAAATAATTGTAATTTAAATTTTTCTTTAGTAGAACAGAAAGATTTTTTTCAGAATTTACAAATTTTTAAATAAACTGAATGAAAGTAAAAAATTCTTTTTTTTTTTTTAATATTGAATATTCAACAAAACAATTATAAAATACTTAATACTTAGCTTATTTATTGTTACTCAGCCATAAACTTTTAGTACAAAAATTCCTTAGCATCTCCCAATCAGCAACATGTTGTATGTTAACAGTGATAAAACGCAGCAACTCAATTTAACATTTAGTACTAATCCTCAATGCTGTCTCTCAATTAATTTGCTTCTCGTTATTATTATTATGATGTTTTTTTTTGTTTCTTCTATTTCAGCTGCAGCCAATCACATTAGTTTAAACAATTAAAAAATTTTTATTGTTCGTTTTGTTGTAAGCACATTTACAGCAACAATGTATGTAGAATTGTCTCTTTTAATAACTTTAAACAACTTTGCTTTCTTTATAACAGGTTTTTGTTTGTTTTTTTTTATTGGAGAATTTTGCTCTTTTAATAACTTTTGCTTTGTTTCTGCAAACAGGTTTTTGTTTTATTGGAGAGTTTTACTCGACAACACTTATGACCTCTATTCGATCGTACTTATGACCTCTATTTGGTCATTCTTATGACCTCTATTTGATAATGCGTATGTCCTCTATTTGGTCATTCTTATGACCTCTAATTGATAGTGTGATTTCACTTATGACCTCTATTTGTCATAACCACTTATTCGTTTAATGAATTTTGGTGAACAAATGAGGTTTTTTTTATTTTTCCTTTTTTAATTTTAATCTTTTTTTATATCGTTTTTCTGTATTTAAAATTCTTGCGATTGTCACTGATTTATTAACACAAAAAAAAACAATGGAACTTAATGTTCAATTAATCACTTCTTTTGATTTTTCACCAAAAATTTAAAATTTGTTATATGGACTTTTAGAAAGCACGGTCCCTGCTCGGGCGCCAATTAAACCTCTATGGGTTTTTTTTATTTATTTATTTAAAATGGGAACCGTGTTAGTCCAAACACAAATCTTTAATTTATTTAGTTTATTTCACAGTTTATTTATTTATTTTAGTTCACATTTAATTTAATTGGTATTTAGAATAAAGATTAAAACTTATTTTATTTATTTTATTAGTTCTATACTTAATTTATTTTATTTATTTTGTTCTTTCTATTTCTTATTTATTTATTATTTTATTTATAACTTTAATTTAAGATCGCTTTCCTGCTATGAGGATCGCTTAACAAGTGTCTAGAAGTAACTGACTTAAACTAAAATCTAAAAGCCTTTTAAAGGATAAAAATATGTGTAATTAAAATGATAGAAAGAAGAACAGAGGTCAAAATAAAGTTACAGAGATAGAACAGTATTGTGTAATTAAATGAGAGAGAATAAAGAGCATAAAAATAAATGGGTAAAGAAGAATAAAGAAATAAGGGTGAGAATAATTATAACAAGAAATTATTACAATTAATTGTGAATTGTTATAATTAATAATTATAACAAGAAATTGTTATAATCATGTCTTAACTTACACAATGGAAAATTTCCTGTGGCAGTAACATAATAACCTGAAAATTTCTTTCCAACATGCTAGATTAACATTTAAATGGGGTTTGTATGTATGTTGATTTTACATTTTTTGTTGTACACTTTCTATAAAATAATTTTAATAATATTTAATGAAATTAGTTTCAAAATATTTCAATATTCGAACCTTTATAAGTATTTTATTACAGGAACATTATATTTTGAATTAAAATTTGCATTAACAATTTTGTTACTATCATTACACTAACGAGTATTTGTGTCATATAAAAGTAAATTATCACAAATATTACTAAAATAATCATAATTATCAGTTAAGTCGCCATATTTCAGTAGGTAGCATATTAGACGGTTCAAACCCCAGGTCAGACATCTCAAACAAAATGAAATATGAAAAAATATTTCTTCGCCTACTTCCTCTCAGCAGATTTCTGGCAAAAATCTGAGAATATATAAAATTGCCATGACAAGTTTCTCAAAAACTTGTCGTTCGAAGTCGACTTTAAACTGTAGGTCCCGTCTTTTATGTATAAAATTAACAAACACAATATAAGTGGTGGTACGATTCCCATTTCTAACAAGTATACTTTAAGTTTACATACATAATTGGTCATTACAACCCTTCAGACAGGATTACGACCTAGCTTGTCACACCACTTATGTTGTGTGCGTTAATTTTATACATGAGTGGCGGCACCCACAGTTTAAAGTCGACTCCGAACGAAAGATTTGTTGAGAAACTTTCCATGGCAAATTTATTTACTCTCAGAGTTTTTGCCAGAAATCTGCTAAGAGGCAATCGCCGAAGAAATATTGTTCATATTTTCGTTTTGATGTCTAACCTGGGGTTTGAACCCGGGCCTTAGGTTTAATAAGCCAACACACGGCTTCTTTGAGTCTACCAACCTTAAATAAAAGGTATTGATTTGCTCAAGCATATTTGGCCTGAGAGAGGCAAAGTCTCTCTTCCAAATATTTGACTTTACAGAAAGGTTCTGGCCCCATCAGTTTCATAGAATCTTGTTTCCTCGCAAGCAGACGGTAACTTTATTTTTCCTGTTCTGCTGATTCAGCTTCCCAGACAGCCCCATCCTATCTTCAAACTAACCTCATAGGAGCCTAGTGTTCTAATGGCGGCCTGACTGTCAGATAGTATGGCTATATCTTTTGATGGCATAGACTTCCGTTTGGAAAATACTCTTAAGTTTTCCCATGGGTTCGAGATATTTCATTCTAGAAACATAAACTTCCGCTTGTGTCCCCTAGATTTTGTTCTTTACCAATCTTTATATCATAAATTGTTCCGTATTTTAAAGGCTATGTAGCTGTTGATCTGATCCATTTACTTTAAATACATAGTCTAGTTGTAAAGCGTTTTACCAATTAATGGTGTAAATTTGTTCTGGCCAGGGGCAGTTCAGAGGAAGTTATTAGCCACTCATTCCATTAAGTCACGAAATTTCCTGGTGAGATTTGTATTGAATTTATCTCCCTTTATCCTAACCACAGTACACTAGAGCCCCGACATGCGTCGTTAATGGGGACCGGAGAATTGCGACGCAAATCAAAACGACGCAAATCGAATCAACTTTTTCTATACAAATGCATCGAAATTTAATTTATTGGGACCAAGAATTCGAAGGAAAGCAAAATGAATGGATAATGAAAACATTTTTCATTATTTTATTTAGTTCAACAAATGTTTTTTATTATTATAAAGAAATAACAAAACAATAAACAGAAGTTGCAAGAATTTTAAAATACAAAAAAAAATTCTAAATATGTTCCACAATACAAATACTAAAATGGTAGTATTCAATGCTGCAAGAAAAAAATTAAACGTATGTAGCGTCACAAATCGAAATTTAAACGACGCAAGTTGGGATTCAAACGACGCAAATCGAATCGACGCCAATCGGGGACGAAACGACGCAAATTTAATCGACGCGAGTTGAAATTGCAACAACGCAAGCTGAGTTTTGTCAATTTTTAAAAAGCGACGCAAATCGAAACGACGCAAATCGGATCGACGCAAGTCGGGGCTCTAGTGTATAACATTCCTGGATTCTTCTGATATAATCTCTATATGTGCCCTCCAGCATTACTTCTAGATAATCTACCTCTATTCTCTGTGCTTCAATCTCAACTAGTTGTTGAATATTCTTCCTTTGGTTGTCTTTCTCGGGCTTATCATCAGATTCATGCAATGAATTGGCAGCGAAAACAACAAGTGTTTTCTAACGGTGTTCAGTAATATTTGAAGTCATAAAAAGTCCGTTTGGATGTAGCAACGGCGACTTTTTTCTTAATTGTTCTTCCCTTAGCGTTTTGCAAATGGTTAAACATTTTCATCGGTTTCATAACGTATCTTTGGATAAATTCCATCAAAAGAATAAACCGTATTACTCTCATGTACATTTCAGATGTATTTTAATTGTTTTCAATTGTGCACAATCTTTCTATTTTCCAACACCACAATTTAAATACAAATTGCTGTGGAAATAATAATTAAACAGAATGTGTGCAACCAGGTAATTACAACCAAAAAACAAAAAGGCATAATTTTCAAATCAGAATACATCCTGTACATACATATATATTTGTATACATATATCACAATTAACAGTTGCCGCATAAAATCAACGAAGTGTTTTACACATTTTGTGAAATTGTTGAAAGCGGCTTTGTAAACCTTTAGAATTTTTAACCAGAATGATGCATGACTGGTCGTCTACAGATATGAAACTACCTTTTATTTCACATGTTTTGTGGCGAACATACGGTATACATGGTGACGTGGTGGTGGTTTTTAACAGCAATAAATTAAATGAATAATTTAAATGAATGTTTTCATTCAAAGAGTAAATATTTTGCCAAGTGGTAAATAAATTTAGTAAGAATTTCTTCACTTATTTTAGGTTTACAGAAGTGCGAAAATAGAAGCTGCCACTATGCTGAATAACGAGCGCTATTGAGCTATTCTGATTGATTTAGTATCTTCAAAAGTTGGTCAGCCAAGTATAAGCGACACTGGTGTCAACAATGCAACATAATTTGCCATACAGAGCGCTTAACAACCGATTTATTGGTGACAAAATTGCCTTTCCGTAAGTGTTTCAAGGTTTCGAACATAACTTGACCATTCGACAACATTGTCTAAAGAATAAGGACCAGTTCCATGTGGTTGAAAGGAAGGAAGGAAATATTTAAAGAAAATTCTAATGCAGGTCATAATCTCACAAATGGGTTGTGAGGCCAACAGCCAGTTTTTCGGTTAGTGTGATCAACTGGTGTGCAATGGAAATGGATGTTAAACTGTACATCGAACCTCTGCTGGATAAAATTAATTTGTGCCACTTTATCGATTGGTGTGATCAACTGGCATGCGAAGCTGAGATGTCATTCGGAATGGACGATAAACTGTACATAGAGCCTCTGCTAAATAAAATTGATTTGTGCCTCACCAATCTTGAAAAAAATGTTGTCTTATTGATTAATATTTTCTATGTTTATTTTATATTAATGTCTTTATATTTTTAAATCAAAGTTCTTTCTTGAAAAGTCCACATAATTAATGCTAATTAATAAAAAATTTTAAATTGTTATTTTTTTCAGTTTGAAATGCTTTAAATCAAAACTAAATTTTTCTTAAAACTCAACTTTAGATATCAACCTCATACAGTAAACAATCAGATTTAAGGATTTTCTTTCTTTTGAAAATAAACATTCCATTGTTTACATATGCCTTTACTTAACACTTCTAAAATTTATTCATTTTTGAATAAGTCGTTGAAGTCCCCTTTTGGTTTTGTGTACAATATCAAATCGACTTAATTAAAACTGTCATAATATTTTTTATGAAAAACGAAAAAGAAAAAAAAATCAAGATTAAAACAATATTTACATTCCACTTCTTCCTGCAGCAAGGCAACCCAAAATACAAGATTAACATTTGGTTCTAAAAAATAGATAAAATCAACATGCACAGAGGACACATTGTATGCTTTTGGATTTACCAAAACAAAAACGAACATTTTAATTAGAAATCTAAAAAAACCGTGATGAAATGCTTTCCTAAAACATAATCACATAAAATTCCAACATACCATATACAATACATGCTTCCGGCACTGTTGTGTGGTGAACAGTGAAAAATATTGTGATTGTTGCGAAATATTTTAGAGGATTTAGGTGAAAATTATTTCGAAAGCCTCAAATTCATTAAAAGTTTAAGGCTCTTATACATAGAAAAGCAAACAGTGCTTTTCAAACCCGCTACTTTCTATTAAAAATGTTTGTTTGCATAAATTTTTTAAAGTACTTTCTACCCACATTCAGATTTTTAAGCTTATATGGTTGATATATGTAAACTTTTCAGCTTTAAAATTTGTTGATAAAATTTTTTTGGATAGTTTTACTTTAATTATGTTGTGTACATTTGTAAAATTTAATAAAATTTTTGATAAATTTTTTTGATTATTCTAGTGGGGTTTTCGTAGGTGCGAAATGCTAGTGATTCAATTCAGATTGATTTATGCGCCAGAGTCGTGGAAAATTTAATTTCGCATGCGCTCCAACCAGAGTAGCTCTGGCGGACATTTGAATGATGTTATATTCCACACATAACGGCATCAATAGATCCAAACGAAAAAACCACACACTTTTTCTTTATTTAAATGAAATCAGCGCATACTTGAGTTCAATAGCATTACAATGCAGTTATGCTCTACGTATTTCGCCAATTGTTTTCAACTGCCGGTTGGAATATATGTGGTTTCTATTTAAACCATTTCTAGCTAGTGAAGTTTAAAATTAATTTGAATTATGTGTACTCAAATTCCCTTATTCTTTTCAAATGGATTTGTTTGTAATAGCCGAATTCGCATAATTCTTAAGACGATTTCGGTGGCCAGTTCACATAGTGCAGAATATTCACTGTGGTGTGAGCTGCCTGATAAATAAAGTCGTCCGACTGAAATCATATCTGGACATCAAATCTAATTCAGGCCAAAATAAGTTGAAAGCTTTTAAAATTCATGTGGATTTGCATCGACCCTAATTTGAAAATTTTGTTTGTTCACTTATCCAATAAAAGGCTCATCGCTGGAGATGATTTTTCGGTAAAAATTAGGGTTACACAGACCATTCGGCTAACACTCGTCGTTGTCTATAATCAAACATGGTGATTTGGTAACACAGACTGACGACAACTAATTTGATAAATGCAGCTACAACAAGATGGTCATTATAAACTGTCAAATTTCGTAAGCCCTTGTGCCATATTTAAATAGCTTTTTTCTTATGAGTTAATACCATTTCTTATAGCACAGTACTAATGTGTTTTTCTGGAAAATAATTTGCAAATAAAGTGATTAAACCGCATCCTGCTGTCTATTTGAATTATATTTCAGGCTACTGTTTGACAAAATTTATAACAAATTACTCCCTGATTGTTTAAAGGATTTTAAAATGTTTGGTTTCTGTAAAGTTTTATTTTTAACAAGCATGCGATTTCTCTATTTTGTTATGTCTTTGAACTCTTTCCATAGCACATATGTATACGATATTATTTTTTTTTTTCGTTTAGTTTAGAGTTTTGCTGAAAGTAATTATTTATTTTGACAAAGAACATGAAAAACGTGGTACAGTAATATTTTCTTGTTTTTTTGTTCTTTTTTTGCGGTATTTAATTAATTAAAATATGAACAACAAACACAAAATATACGACGAAATACTGGTTGATTATTTGATGCCGTACATACCAACAAGTAAAAAAAGAAATTCATCACTTTTATTAAAAATTTTTTGTCTTGTTTTAAATTCATTAATTCTTCTAACATGTATGACAATTTGAAAATATGGGTACACGTGGATATGAAACTGATTTAATTTACAGTGACTATCAAAAGAAAGTGTACACCATCATTTTGTATAATTACGGATTTATTTCGTATATATTTCGCATCTCATGCAACTATGTTGGAGATTTATCCGGGTTCTAGAAGTAGTTTTAATAAGATCAGATGCTAGGTTAAGAGTCGATCATTATCTGAAAAGCGAAGTTTTAGTTAGTTTTACTGTCTTTTGCCGCTACAAATCATTTCGCCTGATGAAGTACCCCAGTTCTCCCAGTCGTCTGTCGTTCATAACTGGGCAAAGTCCAAACGTAAAAACTATGCGGTTGCATAGTGCCTAACGGAGTTATAATATTCCACAGAATATTTGTAGCGATGACTGCTTAATCCTATGTAAATTAACTTACCGGATATCGTTTGCGAACATAATAATGACGACAAGCATACCGATAAATTTAAAAAAAAAGGAATTGGTTCTATGAACTGGCTCTCTTTAGAAAGTCTTGAGCGGTGGCGCCAGTCAACCGATCCTAACTCCTCTGGAAAGTTGAAGTTGCCTTAGTCCAATTGGTAATATGATGGCTTATTAGACGAGACACCGTGTCTCAGATAATTTCAAGAAAACGAAATATGAAGAAATATTTCCTCTCAGCAGTCTTCAGGCTTATACTTATAAATAAAATTGCCGTGAAGTGTTTCTCAAATCTGTCTTTCGAAATCGACATTAAACTATAGGTCCCATCACTATTGGACAAAATGAGCACATACGACAAAAGTGGTGTCAGAATTATGGTTGTAATCCTGACTTAGTTAAGATAGTAAAATACAGTAATCCTTCGATTTACGTTGCGCGATTAACGTTGTTTCGATTTACGTCGTTAAATTTTTTGTTCCCTCTAACTTCAATTTGCGTCTTCATTCGATTTACGTTGCCTTTTTTTGGAACCAACTGCGATGTAAATCGAGGGATTACTGTAACTTTTTTAAGTCCCTTGTTAAAAACATACTACTTATTATGAGCAATATGAAATTCGATTTACGTCGTTTCGATTTACTTCGCCTTTTTTTGGAACCAACTGATGATGTACATTTAATTTTGATGCTCACGTAAATATAAATACTCATATATTTGGTAGCATTCCTTCGGTTAACACGTTTTCTCATTTTAATAAAAATTTTGAATTTTTTTAATTTAAAAGCGATGAGTTTTTTAAGTATTCAAGTCATCATAGGAATTCTGAAAAATATTACATTAAAAATGAACAGGTGAATAATGAAATATTTCGTTTTTATTATTCTACGAATAAAATGTATTGGCTTACCTTAGATGTTTACATATTTTACACGTACGATAATACAATTTATTTAACAGGCTCCAACAGTTGGCGCGTGAAAGGCGCTACAGCAGTTCTCACAAACTTTTCGCAGCACTTCGAATGTTGATGTGCATCAATTAAAAAAATATGAGCTTATTGCGCAATGGCTAGTTCTACGTTTATGTTCAGTTTAGATTCATCTGGAATTATCGACTCTGTTCGTAGTGACTGAATCACTACCGAATGCTTGCCTTAAAGTTTGCTTGTACTTAAGATGCCATATCACGCCGTATCACGCCGTATGATGACTACACATCCCCAAAAGTACGTAAACTTTGCTTTGGTAAAAGTATTCATTCGGAGCCCTAAAATCCTACATCTGTAGTTCTGTACTTTTGATGCCATAAATTTCCGCCCGGAATAAAACTGTATAAATAGCCTGATTAAGAATCTTTATTAAGGAAAAATATTTTTTAAGGTCGTAGATCAATTCGCCAACTATTCAAATTTTCTTTTATTGCAATACAGCATGTCATGTTATGGCATTTCTGTCACTTACCAAGCGATAGAATTATTATTTCTTTTTCACCATCAACACATAATTAAAATGGTGAACAATTTTAATTATACTGTATGAAATCTAACATCAAAAAAGCCAACTTAAGTAGTTATTGCCAAGGTTTCTTAATAAGAAATACTCCAATTAAAATTTGGTTTCAAGTGTTGTGGAGAAACACTTTGAAAATTGTCACACTTAAGAGAATGTCAACTCTTGAGAATTATAATTACGATTGCATATGAAAATTGTTACCAAAATGAATTACATTTTGGGGTGCACACTTTAGGTTTTAATTATGAACATATAAGGAATTCACAAAGTTATTTTCAATTTGTTTACATCAAATGACAAAATATGCATAGAAATGTAGTAAAATAAATGAATCTTATTTAATACCCAGTTGGTACGTCCAATACAAATATCAGGAGATTTAATGATTTATTTTAATTGAAGAGCAAATTACGGTTTCTGAAAACTGATATAAAAGGCATTATATCCAGGCCAATATTACTCCTATAGGTATAAAGTATCTTCTGGATTATTAAAAATGTGTGTAGTCTGGTGGTATCATGATGAGACACAACACCTTTCTTGTTGGCAAATCTAACCATTTTTATTGAATTGCTTGCAGTTTTTGAACAAATCCTGTCCAATCGAACAGGCCATTCATTAAGCACTTTCTATATTTAAATTTAAATAAAATCAAGTTTGTGGATATTATCATCGACATTTTTTATACGTTTGAAAGATATTTTGATGCCATTGTGTGTGGAATAAAACATCATTCAAATGTACGCCATGCCTACTCTAAATTTGATCGCTTGAATGGGTTATATTGGTTTTGGTTTGTGGCTTATTCGCAAAAACCACACTATATCACACTATATCATCTCCATATGATAGAAACATTCTCTCACACGGCTGGTGCATAGCCTCCACTCTGCCATGTGCTATTGCAACCACATGTGGTTGGTGTCCCGATCATCGAAATCAGGCCAAAACAAGTAAGTAACAATTGTGTGGCGACCTCAAAGAAGGATCGGACGGTATTCGATGAATTTTTAAGAAAAGTTTTGTAAGCGTCAATGAATGGTGGATCGGCGGAAACATACCAGACCAGACAAAAGTAAAAAAAAAAATCAATTTCTTGAATCGAATCGCCATCAAAAACGACCAAGGAGAGTTTTGTGAACCAATAAAAATGAATGCGATATCTTCCGAATCGTAAAACAATCAAGGACAATTTATTTTGTCAATTCAATAGGGACTTGAATAAAAAACTGAATTATTGCATAAGACTACAAATTAGGCTACGAACTTCTTTCTCGTCTATCGTACTATCGGGATTTATTCTCGAGAGTAAATTTATTTTTTTTGCAAAGAAAGAGAGTTATTTTCAATGACGAACTTGTTCCACAAACTATTTTATTCGCCTTGATAACGTTTACTTTATTGAAAGGATAATAATTCGGAGGAACACTACACGAAGTGTAATCCAAAGATCTGTGGTTCATAAAATTTAACCCAAATACGAATTAATTTTGTTTATCGCTATTCTACTGTACTCATTCAAGTATTTGCACTATAATATTTCAATTTTTTTCGTACCAATTACAGAATATTTGAAAAACAAGAAAGGACATTTCTCATTGTCAATTTGTGTTAACGATAAACCCACACCATATAACACACACCAATATGAAGGTATAAACACTTGTAAGCAAAGAAAAAAATTAGTATTGTGTGTTTACAACAACATTTAAGTATTAATAAGTCCTTTCGGATTAAATTCCCAATAAAGCAAAACACACAATATGTCCAAAGCAGACATTAAAGTTGTGTGATCAGTAGAAATATTTTGTATGCTTTGGATTAAATTTTTACTTGTTTTTTTCTTCTTCTTCGAATTCAGGTAAAAAGGGTATTGGTGAACAGGTGAGAAATTTTCATTTTTAATGATGTTTATTTTCTTTAATAATATTTGTTTTAACACGACTTTTAAATTTCAAACCTAAGCCTAATAACACTCAAAAAAGTTAGATATTTGACTGCTTATTCGATTTAAGAATATATAAAAGGTAAAAATAAATTTTTTGAGATAGTTTTGAGTTTTTTCAGTTGTTTTGCTGAAGGAGAACTTGTTTCGATGAATCATGAAATAAAATATCGTGATGGCAGGCCATTACTTTTGCAATGAAATCTTCTTTGACTTTTTCTTAGAGATATGGCTGTATCCCACAAACAACGCATTGGATCTCGAATTTGAACTGTCATGAAACTTAGATTTTAAAAAATTCCATAGAAAAAATATCACGATGTTTAAATATGTGATCTTGGTTACCAGTTGTCATCAGAATTTTTTTAAACGTTTCGTTGGGGAAATCTTTGCTTCAATAGATCGATTGTTGAACACACAGTGTGGCAGTTGTATACTTTCTCTCTCTCTCTCAGTTTTAGTTCATGGCGAACTCATTGAAATATGTAGGTGCTTGAGTGATTGCACAAGCTCTTCTTGCCTATGGCATGAAGCTTGATCGAATAATGTTTCCAATTTCAAACATTATTCGGCTGTCCAACTCGCTTTTTGTTCTTGATGTTAAAAATATGTACCAACTTTTCAAAGGCGGAAACCACTCGATGAACTATGTTTTGAATGGAGCGTGCTTACCGTATAATTCCACAAGCAAACGATAACTCACATGTGCAGTTTTCTTACCAAAAAACTGACTCAACAAAACTTCCCACAAGTACTGATATTTTGACGGTTTGAGAAATTTTCCGACGTGTAAAAAAAATATGATGTGCACAACCAAATCAAACGAAGGCGATGGATTTTGACAGCTCAAGTATTGCTTTTCGAATGTTGTATACTGAATTTATGAAAAAACAACGCATAAGCAAATACTGCGAGCTTACGTAAACATAACAGTTTTTAAGTTTTACTACTAATAATAGTAAGTGTAATAATAACGATAGTAATTGTCCCGTAAGTGACAGTGGCGGCAGCTTTCTGTAGTCCTATACGGTTAGATTTTAAAATGTTGATTTCAATACGTACTTAAAAAATAGTAATAGGGCTAGTGCCGATTAGGAATTCTTATTTAAAGTATAAAGAATTTCATATTAACTTTGTGTTAAAGGCGTCACCTTTACTTTAATAATTGCGAGATACTCTAAACAAACGATTTGCTTGTTTGTTTGTCTTGCCCTAAAACTGTTTGTTTTAAATTAAAATTTTTTTAAAGCTTGAATATTTAATTTAAGCTTTAAATAAAATAAATAAAAATCTACAATTTTTTTTATAAATTTTCCTTTAACAATTAATTTATTTTATTTAGAATATACGTACTATGTATGTATGTATATTCCAGTTATTGCGTTTTTGTTCAATTTTCAATTTATATTAGAAATAACATACATACTGAACATGCAAACTATTGTGAAAAAACAAAATTGCCTTAAGCAGTCAACTATGAAGTGAATGAAAAAACTAATAAAAAAAAATATGAATCTAATGTAATAAAATATTTAAACAAATAAAACTGATATTAAATCGACAATTAAATTGGAAATTGTTGCATATTTCAAAAAGCAAAACAAAACAAACAACAAATAATAATAAACAATATAAGCAGAGATAGAAATCGAAATATAATGAAAGGTTTTGAAAATTGCTCTGGTAATGTACAAATTGTTTAATAAAATCAATAAATTCTTTATAAAAAAGAAAGATTTAATAACATTGCTTTAAAATATTTAATATGTTACTTATTAGTGCATTTTATAAGTTCATAAGTTTCACAAGTTTAAATTATAATGAAACAAAGGAACATAATTTTAATGTCAATGAAAGGACCTTTGTTTTTGCATTTTATAAGCACAATTATTTAAAAAATTTTTGTGGCATAAATAGCAGCATTTTTCCAGTAACCATTTAGATTATTATTGATATAAATGAAATTATATAATTAAGTTTAAGTAACCATATACGTATAAGCTTAACAAGAAAACAAAGAAATAAGTTTGTTGCTGTGAATAACCTGTTAGAAATTTCAATATTTTAATAAATTTATTTTAAATCAATTATTTCATTCAACTTTTCAGCACTTATAAATAAAACGAAATGTAAGTTTATCTAAAATGTCATCGCTTTTCAAAAACAAACTCTGTTGATGCCCTAATTTTACACTTCAATTCGTTTTCACGCTATGACACTTCTATACATTTTCAATGGACTCCAGCTACATTCCTTTTTTTTTTTTGTATATAACTCAGTCTATTTTAGTTAATTGTGGTATATTAGGTTTGAGATAATGTTTGCAATAAGAACTGAAAATAATTGTTCAACCATTTTGGATTTCCGTTAATTGCTTTCGTGTCTGTCGTACAAAATTTCCTGAATTTATTTCCTTTGGATGTGCGTCCCGGTTAGTTCTCAAACAATAAAATTTGTTTGGCCTAACAAATTTCTTGTCCGTGTTTTTCTCCTTCTACTTAGGTTTTGTTTTTTTTGTGAAATCCAATATTTCTTCGGCGGCTTATGTCAGCAGATTACTGGCAAAAACTCTGAGAATAAATAAAATTGCCATGAAAAGTTTCTCAAAAGATTTGTCGTTCGGAGTCGAATAATTAGTATGCACAACATAAGTGATGTGAGGAGCTAGATCGTAATCCTGACTGAAACGGTTGTAATGACCAATTAAGTAAGTAAGTGAACATCTTCAGCTAAGAGTCCCATTTCTGAACCCAAACACGTCCAATGTATTTCACTGTTTGGTGTGGCTTTTGGCGGCGTCTTCGGTCCATAATACTTTGAGAACGCCATATTGAGATTATTACTGTTGAAGTCGAGATTAGTGATTTTAAAATTTCTTTTTGACTGAATTTAACAATTGGGACACTAAAAGCATACATATACATAATTGGTCATTACAACCCTTCATTAAGTCATTACGACCTAGCTTCTCACACCACTTATGTTGTGTGCGTTAATTTTATACATGAGTGACGGGAGCTACAGTTTAAAGTCGACTCCGAACGACAGTATTTTGAGAAGCTTTTCATGGCAATTTTATTTACTCTCAGAGTTTTTGCCAGAAATCTGCTGAGAGGAAGTCGCCGAAGAAATATTTTCATATTTTCGTTTTAATGTCTGACCTGGGATTCGAACTCGGGCCTTCAGTCTAATAAGCGAACACACTACCTACTAGACTACGGCGACTTCCAACTAACTAACTAACACTAACAGCATAAGGTTTTAAAAGAACGGCACTATATGACACACGTATTCACTTGGTGTATCACAGAGGTTGACATCGTGTAAATACGGCAGTTACTTATTGGTCCAACGAGGCTGATACCATATATACACGGCAGTCATTTATTTGTTCACTTGCGTTATTGAGAACAATGACGGCGACGTATGGTCTGCAGCGCCGTCTTAAAGAGTTGTAAATGTGAGAGTTAATGATGTAAGTTATAGCACAATGAAAATTCGCTAACGATGGTATTTTGTGTAACCTAAAATATTAGAAATTTGTCTTAACACTTAACCTAATTGAATTTTTATACTGTGCAGATGCAATGAAATGATGCAATAGAAACTTGAAAAAAAGAAAACGAAACTGACAAATACAGAAAAACTATTTTACACTTCTTTGCACCGTAACTAAAAAATAAGAAAAACAAAGGCAGTGATAAAAATATTACTGATGCCACAAAACTAAAAGAAACATAACGATAACGATAATAATTTATAACTTTTCGTTCAGTTATTGAAAATATTTCACTCCCGAATTGTTGAAGCGAAAAAAGTTGCAAAATTTTGTAATAAAAATTTAAATTTAAATATTATATATTTGGTAAAAGTTATTAACATTTTACATTTGAAAATATTTTTGCTAAAATCATTCGTTTACGAATTATTTAAGTAATCAATACAAATAATGGAAAAATATGTTTTAAAATATCTACAAATACTTTAAAACACCATAAAAAACTTTTTCGGACATGAAAATATGATCAATTACGTAGAAATAATTTAATTAATATAATTTTATAAAATAACATAATTAGTAGTTAATATGGTAATACCAACCCTACAATTATAGTTAGCACAGTCGTAGGGAGGTACAGATATTTCATGTTTGTGCTGCTTTAAATAATACGATTGACTACAAAAGTCTATTAAAACAAAACTATTTTTGGAAAAATACAACTTAAAATTATAATTGCGCTATAATGAGTACATATGTACATACATACATAATTGGTCATTATAACCCTTCAGTCAGGATTACGACCTAGCTTCTCACACCATTTATGTTGTGTGCGTTAATTTTATACATAAGTGGCGGGACCTACAGTTTAAAGTCGACTCCGAACGACAGGAGTCTATATATATAGACTATATATATATTATATATAGATATATATACTATAATGAGTACACATAATGTATATCGGGATGTCAGTTGGCCTGGGAAAATAAAAATATTTTTTTATTAGCAAAGGTCATAAGTAAAATTTTCAGAGAAACGTAAAATGATTGTTAAGGATCCCTTGTATTCGGACAAATACAATATCAAGCTATAATACATTGGTCAATTCACACAAGCCGTTGTATTGAATGTATTCAGTCAGTATTATTGACCTAGTTTCTCAGTATTGAGTGTATTGTTGGACGAATATACAACAGTGTATGCTTGTTGTTGATAATTTTCATGTAAAAATCCGGTACACTTATACACATTTCTTTTTTATGTTTTTAAAAGTTGTATTGGTTTCGTGTATCAAACTGTTTGAATGCCAAAAATTATGAAGAAGAATAAAATTTCAAAAAATTCAAAGTGACAACAGAAAGTTTATTAAATTAAAAATAATTCTGTTTAACTTACTTGAGTCCACCATTAACATATCAGAATGACATTTTTCGTACAAATAAATAATTAATTTACTTTTATTTTTCATTTTGTTCCTTGATAATCAATTCACGAATACTAGTATTCTTCTTCTTGTCGCTTTTTGACATTTGGAATAAGAAATACACAATACAGCATAGCATTGAGCATTCACAAAGTCGTGTGAATTGGCCACACATAGTAACCAGCTTTCTGAATTTTGTTCATATTTGCTGCTTATTTGAAAACTTTTTTAGAAACTGTTTTATTCATACAAACTACCTATTAGGTGTACCAGAGCTTAAACCTTTATGTACCCTTATGTACGATTTAATCTGTAGTGTATCAACATACAACTCGCTTACAATAACGTATGAATCACATTTATTCATAACAAAATCTATTTCACTTCACTTGCATCATTGCTCGCTCAATATAACGCAATTTTGAAATATCGTCATCGTCTCTGGTATTACTGTCGACATCATTGTCAATGTCATAAACTCCATCAATTAAATTCAAACTCGTACTACACATTTATCATCCACAACGTTTATCGTTTTGTAGTTTTTCCATTCATGCGTCATAGTGCATACGTTTACACTTCGAAGTTTCTAGTAATTCATTAACAGACATTTGTACAGTTTACAGTTGTACATTTAACAGTGAAACAAGTAATTATTTACACAGAATGAAATGTTATTACAATTACTTACTGATACAAAGGCTTGCAAAGAATTTGACGATACAATGAAAAATATTTAGAAGTCGCCGTAGTCTATTAGGTAGTGTGTTGGCTTATTAGACGTTCAAACCCCATCAAAACCCATAAAAACGAAAATATGAAAAAGTTCTTCTTGACAGATTTCTGGCAACTCTCTGAGAACAAATAAAATTGTTATGAAAAGTTTCTCAAAAAATCTGTCGTTCGGAGTCGACTTTAAACTGTAGGTCCCGCCACTTATGTATAAAATTAACACACACAACATAAGTGGTGTGAGAAGATAGGTCGTAATCTTGACTGAAGAGTTGTAATGACCAATTATGTATGCAATATAGGTGGTAAGTGAATACAAAATCTAAAACCAATCTCTACGCTCAAAAGTTTTTAATACGTCTTTAACAAACCCCATAAGAAAGATGAAGCGTAGAAGTTGGCAGTCATCGGCCCATGTCCTGGTCAACATCGTTCTCAATGAAATGTGGACCAATCACACCAAACCAAACCAAAAAGTGACTTTTCCGGAATGCATTAGACGCTTTTGGATCTTGTGTGGTTAGTACAGTTACAATTATTTGTTTATTTTATTTAATTTATTTGTTTTTTGGTCAGGGCAATAATAACATGTGGCTTACGTGTCATACCCACATTTGATGTTCTGCACGAGAGTTTTGAAGGCATGGTCATCTCACGTGGAGATGGTGGAAACTAACCACTGATATCATGAAAGTTGACCACATTAGACTTTTTTAACTTTACTTAAGTCGCAGGTGTATGTGAATAAGCTGCAAAAACAGTGGCCCTTAAAGACAACATGACCTATGCCATCGGTCAACTTCAACCTGATTTATGCACTGGAGTCATGCAAATTTCGACATTTCGAGTGTGTTCTATCCAGAGAAGCAGTGGGGCATTTGAGTCATATTATATTTCACACATAATAGCATCAATAGATCATTCAAATGAATAAAAATTTCGCTTATATCTTACACATATTCATACATGATTGCAATCCTTCAGTCAGAATTACGACATAACATCCCACACCACTTTGTTGTGTGTGTTAATTTTTTATACATGAATGAAGGGACTTACAGTTTAAAGTCGATTTGGAACGACGAATTTTTTAAGAAACTTTTTCTCCGATTTTTCACCAGACATCTGCTGAGAGGTCAGTCATCGAAGAAATATTTAGTGTTTATAGGATATTCAATAGTAAAACTGTGGTATGGAGTATAAAAAACCAACAATTTCCCATATAACAATTGGAAACATACTTAGTGTAATATGACAATAAATTGCTATGACATCCTTATTAAAACAAGCTTTACTGTTTGATCTTCCTTTTTTATTAAGACTTCAAATAAACAAAATGGGAAGTAAGAAAAA
Source organism: Sarcophaga caerulescens (assembly GCA_927399465.1). Taxonomy (NCBI): domain Eukaryota; kingdom Metazoa; phylum Arthropoda; class Insecta; order Diptera; family Sarcophagidae; genus Sarcophaga; species Sarcophaga caerulescens. The sequence goes on along the minus strand of OV656872.1, from coordinate 136,272,068 downwards.
GATTTCATTTATTGATTACGGTTTATCCTTTAATACAATTTGTTACTCTAAGGAAAGTATCGCACATTATTATCAGATCAGATACTTTATTATATTGTCCTATGGAGTCATGTTGCTTCTTTTATTAGTAACGATAAATAGAGAAGCTTTACAACGGTTGAATTAAATACAGTCTTTTAAATTTATACTTAATTTATATTTAATGCTTCTATTTTAGTAATAAAACTCCTTTAAACACAAAATTCTTGACTACAAATACACCACAAATATTTCTAAGAATTTTAAGAAGTCTTTTCAAGTGGCAGCCAATTATTTTCAACACTTAAAGTTTTGCCGCAGTTATTTTAGTAATGTTTTATAACACTTTACCTGCTGCATTATAATTAGCGAACAATGTTGATTGGCAAATAACTTTTTTTCTTTCGCAATTTTGCTTGTTCTTCGATAAGTTCGTTAAATTCTAGAGAAATTATGGGAAAATAATCTTAAAAGACATTAAAAGTTTGCACATTCTCTTCAAACGTTTGGTACGTTTCATTGGAAATATTTTTTTTTTACTTTTAGAAGCGTTAGAAAATGAAGTCTTGTAATATGACAGAAACTTTTCATCGCAATTTTATTTACTCTCAGAGTGAAAGCCGCCAAAATATTTTTTTTCATATTTTCCTACGTTCGAGATGTTTGAGTCATAAGTAAAACTAATCGGAGTACATTCTACTTACTAGACTGCGGTGAGTCCAACAAGTTTACAAATAAATAATTAATTAATTAACAATAAATTTATGATAGTTAATGTGTGCAATATAAAAGCTTTTTTAAATAGACTTGTACAGGGTCTTCCGATCTTTGACAGTGGATAACGACTATCTTGTTAAAGCTACATCTGACACATTAGTTGTTATTTATTCAGTTTGTTTTGCCACAATACTATGAGCAACCACAGAAAACGACATAAGTTTGCTATATGAGCTCTGGAACTAATAGCATACAATACATAAGTAAACAAAATTTGTGAATTTAAGAACGATGCCAAGCCACATGAGATTCATGTGATGATCAGGCCAACAACGACATATAGTTTCAACAGGACGACGTTACGTGTAGCAACACACATGACACAGTGGATATACTAGACAAGCGATTTGAGAGTGTGATCATCTAACCTAGAGGATGCGTTACGACAAAAAAATTGTCTTGTTTTGTTGAAAAATAATACTTGCCTGCCCACTCATGCTAACGTGCAAATAGTATTTTCCACAATAATCAAAGAATTTTAAGAGAATATTTGTTTCAATACGAATTTCCCTTTAAAATACATTTCTTAGTCTAAAAAATTTGTTATTTTAAGCTGCTGATTTCCAATTCTGCTCTGCACTTCTGCTTCAAAATGATTTGAAATATTTTATTACATACTGACTCAGGAGGAGTTTAAGTTTATTTGAAAAACACAACTCAATTGAAAATTATTGAATTTTACAAACACATAGAATGAAGTGAATGCCTTCCTTCGGTTAAGCAATACATATGAAATAAATCTTAAAAATATAATAAAATTCACAGTTTGAAAAATATTTTTATAACAGAAGGAATATTTTTCAGGAAATAGAAAGAAAATTGAAATCTTTTTACGTATAGTTTTAATAAAGATATTAAAATATTGAATAAAAATAACAGAAATATTACAAATTTTAATAATGTTCGTAAAACTTTTTTAAAAATAAATGAAAAAAGTTTAATAAACAGGTTTTTTCAATTCTTCCATAGAGATTGCAAGTGAAATAAAGGTGGATTCATTTCACATGGCTTATTTAGGAAAATCAATTTAAATTTGTATTAAAAATATAACATATTGGCAGCTCTGTTCAAGGCAAAATATCAAATTTAATCAAATCGAGCTGAAAGATGCGCGTAAAAATATTTTCTCTCTCTCAAGAAGAGAGTTTTGTCAAACTATCTACATATAAAAATATGTTGTTCGGACAAATATTTTGGCACAAATATTAAGCCAAGGCACTATTCACTTGACTATGGCAACTGACGGGACTAAAATACATAAAATTTTGGGGGAAAAACGATGTACATTCAGGTATTGTGCAAAAGATTGATTATAAGGATCACTGATAACCATGGAGCTGAAAGGAAAGATGTGTGTAAGCATAATATCCAACTCTGCTTAACTTCGTAAAACGCTTGTGCAGATGGTATCTAAGATAACTAAAGAAGGGACTAAGTTCCAAAAAATCTAGGAAGTAAACTGAAGAGCAATGAATGGAAATAGTATACCACTACCAAACATGTAAACGTATGTAAATTCATCATACATACATACATAATTGGTCATTACAACCCTTCAGTCAGGATTATTGACCTAGTTTCTCACACCACTTATGTTGTTTGTGATAATTTTTTTTTATACATAAGTGGCTGTAGTTCCCAGTTTAAAGTCGACTCCGAACGACAGATTTTTTGAGAAACTTTTCATGGCAATTTTATTTACTCTCAGAGTTTTTGCCAGAAATCTGCTGAGAGGAAATCGCCGAAGAAATACTTTTTGTATTTTGTTTTGATGTCTGGCCTGGGGTTCGAACCCTGGCTTTACGTCTAATAAGCCAACACACTACCTACTAGACTACGGCGACTTCAAATTCATCATACCGCTATAAAAGTGCAAGACGTAATCGATGCCAAGGTATAACTAATGGTATGAATAGTACAAATTGGAGGAAGAAACTAAACTAAAGGTATCAAAACACTCCAAAAGTGGGAGATCTCAGCTGATAATTTGTTCGTTAGGTGATATTTCCAAGACGGATTCGGTTACACTTTAGATCAGAATAAAAATTTTTAAAACGTAGACTGTGCGAAGAGAAAACGAAATCACATTTATTCATACATTGCCGGGAGGCACCCGTAATGACAACAAACTTCGTCAAGATAAAGAGTGCTAATATCATGATATGGGATAGCTTCTCTAATGAGGGAGTTCGAGATGTTTACGAAATCTGAAAGTATATCTGTGTAATTTATGAATGACTTCACCCTACTAGAAGCACGGCGGCATATGGTAATATAGTAGGGCTAAAAGCACGATAACAACAAATAAACAAAATGTACAAATGTATTTGAATTTACTTTGTATGCTCCTGACCTAGATACCACAGAAAATTAAACAGGAACGATATTAACTTTCTCTTCTCTCAGATATGGCACACCAGACATTCCCAGATGGAATCCCAAAAACCCACATTTTATCAGGAAATTTACAAGGAATCATGTAGTCGAACTAAGTATGTCTATGGTTTCCAAGTATAACAGCATATCTATGATTAACCAGGCCCAATTCTAGAATATAAAATTATTTTTCCTTTATTTAAACAGTATAATTTGAATTACTAAGAATACTAAAAAGCTGTTTCTTACTCCGAATTAGAGAAAATTATTTTAGCCTTAAATATTTCTTATTTAGGCACAATCCATCTTAAAGCTCTAATTCAATGGTAAGATTTTCCAATTTTCAATCGCAATTTAAATTACCCAAATTGCATTGGATACATGCATACATACATATTGAAAATTTAAATGTTTTATACATGCTCTGCAGTAAACTTTTTTATTTGACATTCCGTACTGTTATTTAATTTTTTAAGCATTTACTACATTTTATCACTACTACCTGTACTGCAATTAATACAATCCTCATTTAGTTTTACACCCAATTAGTACTTGAATGAGTCTAGTTTACGATTAATTGAAAATGTCGATTTTCTGCCATTATAATGTTTATTAGCATTCCTTTTAAGTTTCTAATTAAAAATGCCTTAAATGCATTTCAAATCAAAAACTAAAGAGAAATAAAAAATAAATTAATTTAAAGGCAGGATAGACGAATGACAAAAACAAACAAAAAAGAAAAGCAAGTTAAATGAAAAATAAATTATTTATAATAGATCAAGACTAACTACTAGATACTCTACACATATTTTATGCACAAATCTAAACTAAATGTGGCAATAATTTAAGATAGAATTACTATAAGCTTTCTCAAAGAGCCTTAAAAAAAGTAATCAAAGTAAACCAAGAATTTGATAAAAGCAAACATTAGGATGTTGTTCGAATAAATCCTTGTTTGTTATAAACACTCGGGTGTTTCCTTCTGAGATCTATTAACGTCAACTTTGACCTTATTAATCACAATTAATTCCGGAGACGAATACCCTTGCTTCTATACTACGATATGTCCTAGACCCATCCGTTTGCCATAGAATTGCTCCTCTCTTAGAAGAGTATGGTACAACTAAACTATTCTCTCACTATTACAGCACATGCTCATTGCGAAGCGCCCTTATAGGGAAAGTTCTTACTGCCACGATTATACGAGCTCTTGTTTTTATTTATGAGCTTTTGTTTTTATTTACGATTTATTAATTAATTACGATTAATTATTCATTAAATGTTTTTCGAAATACCTTTAATGTGTTACGAAAATCAGTGTGAACCCTACATACCCTTAATAACTACAATCACTAATCCGTGTATATGTATTCTACAACATATACAGTTTACTTAAAAAAATAAATCAATATCTGTTTTTATTGGTTTAAGCAACTAGAATTTAATTTCATTACGTTTTATTAGTATAAGACTTAAATTTCCAATTAAAACGGGGATTAATTAACACACTTTAAATTCTAAACATGGTGTTACGCATGCTACTTTTTTACGACCAACACTATAAGGGCAATTATTACAACTTTCCGCTAAACTTGGGTTTAGTTAAAGGTACCTTTAGCTAAATGGAACTTTAAAGTTACCTTTAACTTATTTTCGTTATTACAGCTTACAGATAAAATAAAATTAACATCAAAAATATGGCAGTGCCGGAGCAATGTCGACACCACTGCTCAATTAAACAAGTTTTTTTTAAACGCAGTGGCAACGACGGGCTCTGTTTTTTTTTTTTTTTTTTTGTTGTATATACTCAGTTTGTTTATATCTGAAGTTGCCATATTGAAAATAATATATAATATGGCAAGTTCAGACATAAACTTAACTTTAAAAGTTACCGGTAGGATGATCCTCTCTTTAGCTTAACGCTCACTTCTACCATTTTGTCCATTTATAAGAATGAAAAACAATTTATCTGCCCGTTAAAATCCTCCCTTTAGTTAACGGCAAGTTGTAATAATGGCCCTAAGACAGAGAAAAGGCTGTGGATATTGAAATAGTTTCCACTGTAACAGGAAAAGCTTCTTACACCACTTATGTTGTATGTGTTAATTTGTATACATGAGCGGCAGAAACTACAGTTTAAAGTCGACTCCGGATGACATATTTTGGAGAAGCATTTCATGGCAATTATATTTACTCTCAGACATATTGCCAGAAATCTGCTGAGAGGCAGCATCGGAGAAATATTTTTTTTTATTTCGTTCTGTTTTATTCTGTTCGGTAGTGTCTGACCTGGGGTTTAAACCCCGGACACACGTTTAATAAACCAACACAATACCTACTAGACTAAATCAACTAGACTACATCAACTCTGGCATATTAATCGATTTTTTTATAAAAAGAAAAGTTCTGTTAGTCAAACTTATTGTTGGTTCCCAAATTTGTCCTTCTAATAACATTGGGTCACTGATAATATTAACGCACTGAATAAGCTTTACCTGCTGTATAGGGAAGCAATGCGTAGGATACAAAGGAATTTATTTGTCGTCCTACGAAGGAAGATTGTACAAGAGAATATTGCCTTAAAAGTTTTCAAAATTCGATTTTTGCAGGACTTAAAGTCAAGCGACCATCACATGCGCCGCTAGTCAATTCGAAATTTTGTTCACCTATGAAGTTTATTTGTGTGAAGTTTAAGTTTAACTCACAGAAAATTTTTATTTATATGTCTAAAAGAAGATGTTATTCTATTCATAAATTTTCACACTTCAGAGTCCATCTTAGGGTGTACGTTAGATTATGTAGGTTCTACCATAGTTGTAGTAACGGTGATTAACCGGCTTTTAGAAAATTGACACTAAGGTTTCTTGGGCACCAGGAATTTATTACCAGAACGTGTCTAAAATGATCAGATTAGTTGGAATATACATGCCAATATTTATAAGTGAATCACGAAATAGGTTCTATCTGTATTACAAAGGGATTTTTTATGAAAAGACTGAACTAGCTTTATCCTCCATTCTATAATTCCTCTTAATTTTTAAGTCTAATTGTAACAAAATTGAATTAATGGAATTAATGGAAATTTTTTTCTTGGTATTGAAAGTTTTCATTGTAATTGATATAGCATTTGGGCTTTGTATAATGGAAATACCAATGCACCGTTTTCTTACTAAAACAGTATATTAAAATATTTTTTAGTCATTTAAAGTCACTTACTTTAAGACAATGTTGAATATTTAAACTAGTTAATAGAATCCTTTTCCAAAAAATAAAGCAACACTAAATAGACTATAATGGAATTCAGGCAATAATTTATGTATTTTTCAAGTTGAATAACGCCAATTAACACCATTATTAAGCATAAATACGTGTTCAGTTTGGCAAAACATTTCTATGACTGAAGACAATAACAGATGGGATTATAAGCCCAGTGATTACACGAGAAAACTCCTTGTGGAATTATTAATAGGCTTTTGTATTATTATGCTGGATACTGTAGTAGTAACGTTGTTACACGTTTAATATCTGCACGTTTTACTTTTTCCTTTGCTACCAAAAACTTGAAACACTGTTGTTATACATGATATCTTTTGACATGCCAAAGATACCAAAGAAATTACGAACACATATAGCTACAGTCTAAATAAATCGATTTAAGAAATTTTCATTTTATAAGCAAATATTTAAGAGTACCTACCTATGTATATACACCAAAAAAATGTGTATTTATTTCGCAATTAAATGTATCGCATGTTCCATGTTTAAACTTAATTTATATTCGATATTGTACTCGCTAATGAGTTTATATGTAACCGCGAGTGAGCATAACTGTCATCGATTATTTATTCAAAAGATAAAATATTCTTGTTTCTCTCTCTTTTAAGGCAATTGATAAACAAATTGAAATAATAAATATTAAACAAATGAAAATACAATTTTTCATCATAATGCTTGCAAAATATTTAATTGTTGCCGCTTAAGAGCATAATCAAACAGAACAGTTTATGGTTTCATCTTGTCATTCATTTAATTTTGCTAGAATTGGGTCAATAAATAAGTGTGATATAAGCAGCTGGTGATATAATATATTTCAACTCATTTTTAATTATTTTAATTTCAACTGAACTCATATGTAGCAAGTGGTCAAATCTATTAATTTACAAAAAAGAAAATTATTTCTTTGAATAGTTTTTTAGAGAGAAAAGGGCATTTTTTTAATGCAATGAGTTAAAATTAAGAACTAATGTTGTATCGATTACTACGTTAGGTTAAACTGCCAGCCGCGGCACAAATATTTAGGGTACTACCTATTCCATCCTATATTATATCCCCTGGTTGGCCTTTCTCAATCATCCGGACAATCTTATGGCAATGTGGATTCTACTCAAATCACCTTTGGTTAGATATCGACGCCTCCGTTCTATAACATTCTAAGTCGAAAAAGTGTGTTTTGAGTTATGAGCTCTCAAAGTTTTCACGCGATATCTCGTAAACTATATAAGTTACGCCATTGATTCTTTCACTGTTTTTAGTAAAATTTGAGTAGAATTTTTATAGCAGTTTCTGAATTTACAAATTTTAAGTGGATCCTAGCTAAAAATGACATAGAATGTTTTAGCACGGGTAAAATATTGACGATTGGTCGTCTAAGTGTACTTAGCATGTTTTTGATAGGTCTAATTGTTTTTTTTTTTTTTTTTAAACTAAAACATACTATGTACACTTACACGCACAAAATTCTTTTTTTAATTCTGGGAAGAACCTTTTAACTACACTTACAGACACTGAAAATTTTTACAACTATATGCGTATTCTAACTAGATTTTTCCCTATAACTTCGGAACGGATCGGCGCATTTTAACCAAATTTTGACAGTTTTTAAGTTAGAGAACGTAGAATTTAAAAATTAAAAACGTTCTAAGTACACTTAGAACGTTATAGAATGGAGGCGTCGATATGTTCTGTCAGTAAATTAGGTTCTCAAGTGCCGGACAATGATAGAGAAAATGTGATGTGGTATTCTTTTCTACTTCATCCTTCCAGATTCTGTCATTATTAGATATTCCCAGTCTCCTGGCTGGCTCACCTAAAGGCCAGTGTCCTGTTATAACTGTATGTAATCTTGTCTGGTGTCTCCACAAGTAATGAACTCATCCATCTTGCTGTTTTCTGTGCATCAATTAATTTTTGTAATAAAATGGACGTAGAAAAAAAATTTACTTATTGTTAGATTGTACTGCCCTCAATCTATATCGACTGTCTTCTAATGCCTTGGAAAATTTCAGGTTGCCTTAAACATCCAAGTGTTTCCTTATTTGTTTTTTGACTCAATGTCTACGGGTATAAGGCAGGTTACTATTTTCATGAAATTATTATTGAAATTACCCAACAAAAGTATAGATTGTCTCAAACCCTTTTGACTTCATAAATGTTAAATCCGCTTCTGATTTTTCCTTTTGCCGAATATACACTTCAAAAATTCTTTTAGTACTACACCACTGTTGATTCTGCTTTCCATTCTAATCCCAAGTCAACTTCATTAAGAGCTGAGTCCTCTGATGACGGTAATGGAAAATAATGAAATATTAAACAGATTATTGAAGTTTAACGTTATTTTGAAAAAATTTAAGCCACTAACTTTCAAACTTTTCAATTGAAATTTAAAGCAATCAACTGCAATTGAAGATAATTTCATAATCCGTTAAAAAAAAAAGATCTGCTTGAATAGAATAACTTTTTAATCTTCTTTTTACCTCAATTTTATTCAACAACATTATTATACCTTTCATTCCATTCGCATTATCCATTTTGTTTTTATCTTTTATGTGCATTTTTAATGATATCAAAAGCATTAAAAGTGTTTGTAGTTTTTAGTCCGTTAATAAGGATTTACTTCAAAGTACATATTATTTTTTCTAATCATTTTCTATTTTTTTTTTTCTATAGTTTTACATCCTGAAAGCCTTTTTAAATGCGAGAGAGAGATTTCTTTTTCTTTTGTTTCTTTTATGCAAGTCGTTTACCAATGAGCCATTAACGCTGTAGAACATTGGCCGTTTGCGATTATTACTTTAACTCCATTGAAAATGTCAGTTATTATCGTGGTGCTTTTAGTTTTTGATTACTTTATTAAGTAATTATGATTAAAAAAAGGATATTGAAAAGGTACGCATAATTAAAAGAGTGATACGGATCAAGCTTAAGCGTTTGTTTGGGAGGGTATACATAACTATGAAATAAAAACATAAAGTTATTCATATTCAAGTGGATCTAATAGTATTTCTAGCCACCAACTTGTAAACCTTCTAAAGGGTGGTGCAAATAAAATGCATGATGTTAATTGTAATTAAAATAAGTATTATCTTTTATGTTATGATAGAAGCTAAATGTTCACTACGGCTTCTTTATCCGATCATCCATATTTGTACTGACTCCGAGACCTAATTGAGGCATAATATTTTAGCTCTAGAGTTGTCGTTGGCTTATTGACTAAAACTTAATCTAAGAATCTCCAAAGCAAGTAGTCTAACAGTGTTAAATTACATGATCGTAGCAGCCAATTGACATCACAAGCAAGTGCGATAATTGTGGCTGCGTGGCAAGTGGTACCATCCTGTTAGAACCACATATCGTCCAGGTCCATATCCTCAATTTCTGACCACAAAAAGTCCGTTATCATCTCCCGTTAGCAAACACCATTCACTGTAAGGGTTTGGCCAACTTCAATTTCGCCAAAGTACGGCCAAATGTCGCCGCAAGCCCATAAACCTCACCAAACGTTCACATATTGTGTATGTATCGACGTTTTAACAATAACTCGTGAATTCTGCTTGTTAACGAAACTACTGAGGTGAAAATATGTTTCGTTGATGAAGATGACTTTCTTTGTTAAGCCACCATACACTTCTGACTGTTCAACCAATCATTCGGTGTAATGACGATGCTTGAAGCTCAGTAAGCTTCAGCTCTTGAGCTAATTGAAACTTTATTCAAAATTCACATTAGTAAATTTTGTGAGATGTTCAATTGTTGTGCAAAACGACTAGTCAAGATTGTCGGCTTTTCTATCTTAAACAAAAAGAATTAGGCAAACCAGCACTGGTGCTTTTACATTTCCTACAGACACAGTTTCTGAAATATTTGCACAACTCAATCGCTTGTGGATACATTTCATCGATTATGCTGAACAAAAAAAATCACGAAGTGCACTGAAACAAAGAAAGTTCGGTAAAAAACAAATAAAAAATTTCCCCGCATTAAATGCATGTCTTACCGGAATATTCTATTTCGTTCGAACGACTTGGCTGAGCCAGTGTATCCGCTGATGTTAATCTAAATTTCAAAGAACTCTCTTATGAGAATGTGTGTTAGTACTATTTACATGGAAAAGGTTGTCCTCGTTCGTTTGTCCTGCAATAATGTCAATAATCCAACTATAAACCAACTGTTTGGATTGTTTACGTTACAAGTACAACACTGGCAACCCTAATACGTTTAGACTGCATACATTTAACGTTCTAATACTAAATATGCAACGTAGAGTATGTGAAAAAAGTAAACACTGTAAATCATTATAATAACACTCAATTCTTAGCATTCTAACAGTAAAATTCAAGGGAATAAGTTTAGTGGAAAAACTTTCAATGGTTGAAGAACATGTAGTAAGTCGACTTTTAAATGAGTTTTACAATACAAAATAATATTTGACTGAAGAAAAATGTTGTTAAACTTTTTTCAAATACTGTTAACTTATACACGTTATCATTATTCATGTACACTATAATCCTACCGTGATGTTCTACGATATACATATGCTTGAAGTTAACAACGTTTAATATTCTTTGCCAATAGATTTAGATTAGATTTATCACGGCTGGTACACATTTACATGCCATACTTAAGGCTTAACAACTTAAGAGCTTACTTCAGATTGTAAGTATTATTTCAGTAAATCTGTGGCCAGAGGGCATATAATATTTGTATGATTATTTTTTATCCTATCATAGGTAATCTTTAATTAAGGCATAAAGTCCGAAAAATCTAAATTAGATTGGATAAACAAAAAAAAAAAAAAATCGACTTTAGTATGCGGGAAAAACCTAAAGAAAACCTTTGGAGAAACATTGTTAACAGCATGTTTCGAGAAGATGAGAAAATTGAAACACAGGCTCTTGTAAATGGAATCACTAAGCAATAATAAAGCTCCCGACAAAATTCTCACAAAAAAAATTGAGCAAATAAAGGGGAATTTAGACGGTCACAGAAGTCGTACGACATGTCATTCTGTGTAAAAGAGAGCGCGTAGTGTCGTATAATGAAACTGTATTGGTATCAGAAGGGTGCTAGTTCTGTGGTATCAATCGCTGACTAAAACAGATCGATTATCTAACTGCCACAGCATTTTGAATTGATGGTAATCCTTCATCCAATAAACTTTTATATACAAAATTCTATTGAATCTACGAATAAATTATTTTCTAGAAGTCCATTTGTCCCTGCAAGGGAGATTATCGTATAGCACTTGCAATTTAAAAGTCATCTATCTTGGTTAGTGCAAGAAATTGTTATAAAACTATGTGATTAAATTTTACTTTCTTTTCTCTTTTTAAGTTTTTTTTTTTCCCCCCATTTAGAGTCAGTTTTTCATAATTAAGAATAAAATTTTTGCTTCATAATCACCTTCTCATACAAACTACTTCCAGTAATGTACATGCATACAGTGTATTGCTTTTCTTGCAAGGTGCAGGTTTAATAGAGATTTTTTCTTTAACGAAGATGACAACTTAATGTAATTTCCTTGTAAATTGAAAGAGAGAAAGAAAACAGAGAACTTTTAAAATTAGTAACATTTTTTGAAGAAGGACTTATGGAACCGACAACGTAACTTATTTTTTGCTCTTGTCTATGTGTGCAGCTGATTAGTATCTTGTAATTTAATAAAAAGAAAACGAAATTGTTAAGATAAGGTAAAAAGCAAAAGAAATTTCAAGTAAGAAATTACTTTTCGCTAAACAAATATCTTTAAACATAGAGATACGATGTGGACTATCTACACGCATTGAGTGACACAGAGAACAATGTATTCAACAGTGTTTCATTCTCTTGAATATGAATGCTCTTATAACTCTCCCCTATACAGCGTAGCAATAGAATCAAATGGTGAATAAATCATACATCATGCATTCGTTTAAACATACATGCATTCTTTTCTGATTTCCTTTATCTTTGTCCACTTATATGCTGTTTCTGTAAGGCGAATTGTTCCACACGTTCTTCCGTTTATATGGAAAACACACAAAATAACACTTAATATTGAACAAGTTTTCCATTGAATGATATATTGTGCTGAGTGCCTATTAATTGTTGTTTTGATTTTATGTGCTTATGATCCCTCTACACACATGGGAGTGATTGCAGAGAGGTGTAGTATTCGCAGTTTATTTTCACAGAGAGCACAGATGAATGAGATCACAACAGCATAGTGTGAGTATGTTATAAAGAATGCATAATTTTGCGTTTTATTGACGTTCATGCAGGTCTCTAGTATACATAAACATGTCTTAAAGTTTATTTAATCGCAGGACAAAAATAAATATTTCCTATCCATTCCTTTCTCGTTATGATTTTGATAATTTAATATTTGTTAAAGAAAAATAGTATTCATGACTGCAAATAAATATACAAAAGCTTCGTTATAAATAAACTCCCGTTTATGGTCCCATAATATTTATTTCTCTTATTTATTTTTTTTTTTTTTTTAAATTCTTTGGTTACGATACGATATTTGCCTTTTATCGATAGCAATAAATCTCTAAATTAAATACAGTTTTCTGACTGTTATACCTTTTCTTATAAATGGAAAGTGGTGAATCGTTAGCAGAAAAAGGAAATGCCAAAAAAGGAAAATTATACTAAACTCAGCAGTCATGTGGCGTTTAGCACCAGAAAAGGTAAAAGAAAGATGAAAAAGGAAAAAGTACCACTTGATTGAACCGCAAATGGTTTTTATTTAAACACAATCAACTTTGCCATGTTAAACTTTTAAAACCGCATACAAATATGTACACATGCACAAAACATGACAGGTAAAAGGTAAAAATATAACGATACATACATGAATATGGTATGTACATATGTATCCATATACATGCATATAGTATAGGTATGTGTGTGCATTTAGTACTCAATATATATATTTTTTTTTTTTGCTGTATGTTGTAGGTATAGTTATGGGAATAGATTTTCTAAAGGTTTAATAAATACTAGTAAAATCTATAGAAACGTGACATGGATTTATTTTAAAGTACCAACGAAATCAAAAGAAAAATTATTGGCATTCCATTTGAAATGCAGAGCTTTTAAGAATTGTTAATGTAATTTCGATCAGCATGATTTTTACACCATGCGAAGGCTAACAGAAATGCTAAAATGAGAAAATTTTGGGTCGAACACTTCTTTATGGTTGTGTTTTGATTCCTAAAATATAATAAAAAAATATAAATAATTTACAAAACATCATTCATTATTCATATTTTGGCAACGAGACGATTTCCAATTGTGTATCTAATTTTAAATCAAAGCCACAATCCTCTTCAGGGTTTAATTTTATGACTGCTTAATTTGCTTCTATACCACGACGGAAGTAAATGGTAATATAATTCAAGAGAGTTTTTACGCTAAACCATAGGATGTATACATTAAACGCACGACTAAACAGAACTTAACTCATAGCCTTTGTCCCACGATTTCAAACTGACCTATTTCATCACTGCGCTAAATATGATAGTATGTATCATGCTTTCTAGTATCTCAACATGATTTGATTGATGTAAGGATTAAATTTAAAATTCAAAACATTTACTTCTACTATACTATATACAATGTGGACTCTTGCGAGGCTCCTGCAACGCTGGGTTGACTCGCGCAGTATTCTCGAGGGGAAAGGGGAAAAGGGAGTAGAGACGTCTTTTTAGAAGCAAGTATGTGAAGAAATCGAGTTGCAGTAAATGATCGCTAAAAATTTTACTAATTGTTTATGTAGTAAATTGGTTATAGATTCGTAAGGGGTATTGAGGGAATAGAGGTATGTTAATAACAGGCGATGATGATACTAATTCCGTTATTAGGGTAGTTATTGTAACGACACTAATTGATAGTAGTAACGTGGAAATTTCGACACAAAGTCAAAACGAAAGGCCTTATTACCGCTTTGGCGACTTATTAACAACAAGGTTGGTGACCAGAAGGCCTTTCCGCTGGTGTATACTTACATACAAACGTTTTACTTTTTTTGTTTTTGTATGCACGTAGTTTCCCACACCACTTATGTTGTACGTGTTAATTTTGTCGATGAGTGCCGAGACCTACAGTTTAATATCGATTCCGAAAGTCAGATATGAAGAACTTTATTTTATTTTAATTCTCAGAACTCTTGCCAAAGGACAGCTGAGAAGAAGTCGCCGGCAAAAAAATTTTTTTTCATATTTCGGTCAAAATGTCTGAATGGGGTATTCAACCGCTAGCTCTCATCTAAAATTATCTACCTACTAGACGTCGTCGACTACGAGTGCTGTGCTGTCTTGAAAAAGAAAGACTCAATTTCCCCAATAAACTGAGTTGTAGAGGTTAGTCACCAAATACAGGGATATAAACTTCCGCTCTATTGTAGATTCTAAACCTGTTTTGGACCTCACCTTATTACTGGTAAATGTACCACCGAACATTTATTCACAGAAAGCTACATCTTGAAGTATCTGGAAACCCAGACAGCACACCATATTTTCAATGATTATACGGCACTATGCGACAGCCTCGAGGGGATAGTGTTTGTGCTTCAATTACTTAGTTCAGTATCCCTTTGAAATTGATAAAAATGGTGTGTAAAGCTGCTAACGTATAAAAAAATGGGAGTTACAGTGGTTCGAGTAAATAAAAAGTAAGAAAAGAATGTTGTCTATATATAGCAGAATAATAAAAATTTATTCATTGATATTTGTATCAATAAAGGAATATTGTTTCTTAATCCTTATTCTATTGATAGTTTGCTTGTTTGTCTTTAAATGACAAAAATGTTTATGTTGATAAGTAAATATTTATATTGATATTAAAACAAATTCCACAAATGAAACCCAAGTACAAAAAATTTTGTTATTTAGAAAAAGAAATTGTCTCCATTATATCTCCTTACTCTCTATATAAATATACCATTTAAGTAAAATTAATTCTTTGTGACATTTTAAGTTAATATTTACTAAATCGCTGTCATGAATGAGCTCATTTCTCTTTTCTCATTGCCATCATTTTAGAATATGACCATACAATGGAGAAGTCTTTATTAAATGGTACACACTTGATTTAATGAGCATTTCCTATAAAACGGTCTCATCACAAAAGCCAATTAAATACAAACAATGAAATCATCATGAGAAAAATCATAATAATCATTCACGAAATCCTAACCTTAAGGCACTTAATCCCACACTTTACGTGTCACTACTCATATCATTCACTTTTACTTTAAAGGCTTAACACTGTTGGGCTGATAAGTGCGTGTGTCTGTTCGTTGTAACATTGTTGCTTAATAAATAAATTTGAAATAATTTTCGTTTTCATTATTTTTCTTTATGCTTCAACACATCTGGGCAAAGGCTTTTTAAGGGAAGTGTTCAATAAGTTGGAAATTTAAGTTTTTTTGTAATTTCTCGAAGCGAAATATTTTAAATTGATTTATTTTTATTTGTTTAATAAATCTAAACTATAATTTTAATTTCTGGGTGTCCTGGTAGTCTGGCGAGTAGTGTGCTAGACTATTAGCATGAGGGTCGTGGGTTCGATTCCCAGCAGAGGATCTGGTCTGTGAGACCATACACCGAGCAAAAGGTCTAAGTTACTCAGCTCGTAATAAATAAATGAATAAATTTCAGTTTCTAAAGATATTGTTTAGTGGATCATTCTCTTAAAATAATCATTTTTGAGGTCAGTCATAAATGTCAAATCCATTGCCACATGCGTATTCATTCACACGTAAAGCCCATGAAATATTAGAGAGCATTTATAAGTCTTGTCCCCCCATTATGACATTATGAGTGCTAACGCCTTAAGGCATAATAAACAAAACGTACATATTGTTATAATTTTTGGTTGTTTAAATAAAGGGCGAAGCCGATGTTTC
Source organism: Sarcophaga caerulescens (assembly GCA_927399465.1). Lineage (NCBI taxonomy): Eukaryota > Metazoa > Arthropoda > Insecta > Diptera > Sarcophagidae > Sarcophaga > Sarcophaga caerulescens. The sequence goes on along the minus strand of OV656872.1, from coordinate 136,255,726 downwards.
ATAGTAGCTGAAAGAAAACTTTTTTAGTTCATGTTATGCTTAGTTTATAGAAGACAAAAAAAATAAAAAGCCGTTGCGTTCACAGTAAATTGACTTCATCCTGTATGGAACACAATATAATGCAGAATATAATTTATTATATGTCGTCCTGTTGGGACGTGTCTATAAATGTGTGTTTGAAAAATGTGTGTGTATAAGAGCAAATGAATTCAAGGCATACAAATAAAAGGAATTTTATGGTTATTTTACGTATGCTTTGGCAGCGAATATTGAACAATCGTAGTATATATATGTATGTATGTGTCTGTAGGTTTGTCCGATTGTTTTTAACACATTGTTGGATAAGTTATATGACTATCTATTTAACGTTGGCAAATGTATTTTTTTTTTTATAAGAATAAATGATTTTGAATTCCATTCAAAATTCATTGATGAATTTTTTATTGACTAAGTACTTAAATAAACAGAACTGTTACATTTAGAGTGCGAATAATCCATAAGACTTTTTCCACAGAAAATTACTGTTCGATGCGTTGTATAGGTTGTTACAGTCATTGTTATAAACTGTTACTGTCAGTGATAAACTGCGCACAACAACAATTTCCTACAACAGATGTTCTATCTAAGTTAGGTACTTCTTCCCGATAATTAACATTTTTTAATTGTCTATAGCCCCACTCGTATTTATGTTTTCTTTGACTTTAAACCAAGACTGTTTAGTCGATTGGAACAATTACGGGTACTCATGAAAGATTAACCATTTTTAGGTTGCAAAATAAAACTCAATAAAACGCAAATAAGGAAATTATTACCATCTGAGAAGCGATTAACAACAAAGTAAAGTAAAGATGAATACAAACTTAATAGATCCTTCAACTTCTTTAAGAACTAATACAAAACAAAATTTTGGAACCAATTTAATCTCTGGTACTTATACTTTTTATCTTTATTTCTTTCTTACAATCATATTTCACATCTTCTGGAAGGTAAAGGGCTATCCATTTCGTGATTTCAAAAGTATGGGACTGGAATTCGACATCTGTCAAACTAAGTTGTGAAACAAATTTTTTTCTTTTCAGTTGAAAGTCTGACATTGACGAAAATGGATCGCTTAACGCATAAAAATTATCAAAACCTACTACAAAAATGGTGATTCTGCCACAGCCACGTATCGTCCAACTACGCAAGCAATTGGCAAAATTGTGAAGAAATTTGAAGAGACTGAAGTGGTTACAAATATTGAAAGGCCTGTGCATCATCGTTTCGCTCGTTCCGCTGCAAATTTCGCTATTGTAAGTGAAAGTGTTGTCGAAGACCCGAATGTGTCGATTCCTCGTCGTTCTCAGGAATTAGGACTGTCTTACGGCACATTATGGCGTATTTTGCATTTAGATCTACACCTACGTCCATATAAAGTCCAGATCACGCAACAACTGAAGCCAGCTGACCACTCACAACGTCGTAGATACGTGGAATGGGTGCTTGAACAATAGGCGGTGGACGGCAATTTTTCGAACAAAATTGTCTTCAGCGATGAAGAACATTTCACACTCGATGGGTATGTTAATAAACAAAATTGTCGTATTTGGGGTTTTGAGAATCCTCAAGTAATTGAAGAGAGGATTACATCCAGAAAAAGTCACTGTTTGGTGCGCTCTTTGGTCCGAAGGTGTGATTGGACCTTACTTCCTCGAAAACGACGATGGAACGACTGTCACCGTCAATTCGGAGCGTTATGATCATATGATCACCGACTTTTTTTTGCCTGCTATTGAAGAATACGACTTGGAGAGTATGTAGTTTCAACAAGACGGTGCCACATGCCACACAACTCGAGCGAATATGACTTTATTGCAATTTTTTGCAATTTTCTTTATTACATTTCCTGGCCGCGTAATTTCTCGTCGTGGCGATAACAACTGGCCACCAAGATCATGCGATTTGACACCATTAGACATTTTTTGTGGGGCTACGCGAAAGACCGTATTTATGCAGATAAACCTTCAAGTCTTGAGCAATTAAAAACCAACATTCGTCAAGTTATGGCTGAGATACCGCCCAATATGTATCAAAAAGTGGTCGAAAATTACCTCAAGAGAATCAATGCTTGCAACACTTCGAGTGGATGTCATTTAAATGATGTAGTGTTCACACATAATGTCAACGTTCAAACTTTACAATAAAAAAAAAATATCATGAAAAAAATATTTTATATGTGTTTTATTTACGTTTACTTTTGAAACTCCGAAATGGATAACCCGGTATAACGAGCAAGAATTTTCGGTCAAGGCCAAATTTACAATTATTTTTGAAGAAAATCTTGACAATGAATACGTTATCATGCATCTTATAAACTCTTAAAAGGATTTGTTTTTTTCTTTTTAATTTCCTTTTCATATCATAATTTACTAAATGATGCCAAAGCTAAAAATGAAGAAATGTCACACAAATGTTTTCCAAGGTTCTCTTTGAAGGATTTCTTACATTAAAAATATCAACAGCTGCATTACTTAGCTATATAACAGAGTCATCATTACATTACCTCATTACAGGATTACTTATTATATTAATAAGTAAGTTTATAAGTAAGTAAGTTCTGAGTATTTGAAAGTGGAAGTGAATGGAAGAAATGTCAAGTAACTATGCATGTAGGTGATGTTAAATACATTTGAAAAGTGCAGGTGTTGCATAAAAGGACAAAGTAGATTAATCTTTAATTTGCGACAGTTTCATTTTGTAAGGATTTTCCACTCAGCTAAGAGTAATTAAGGACGAACATGTCAATTACAACATACAAATGGGTATGTAGATACATATGTATGTGGGTAGTCGAACATTATTTAGTTATTATTATAGAAATTAAGACGAAAAATAGAAGTAAATTTTCTGTTTTAATTTATCTTAATTCGCTTAACTAACACTTCCAATTCTTAGTAACTCGCTAGGTTAGCTATAAATTATATCATTCATCAATATAATTCTAAAGGTTAACCAAAAATTAACATGGCAGTCCATCTTATATGCGTAACCTTAAAACTTTAATAACATATGGTTATTGACCAGTAGTAAACAAATGTGATATGTAGACAATATCTAACTCTTTCATTAATCGTAGTTGATTTCAACTAAACACGCTGGGGTCTGACTAAATACTCAGAGAAACATAAAACAAAGATAATCACAATTACTCCATGGGTATAACAATCATGTCAGAGATATTAAATTCTTCCAAATAGAAATGTTATTTGTTTTCTTCTATTATTTTATTGTCATATCATTTTGCAATAATTTGTTTTCCTCCATCGCAATTCAATACAAATGGTAAAATTGCATTTGCATTCTTCCATCAATAATGCATGATTAAAGCCATGAATAATACGATTATAGAACTCATAATATGCAATGCACACATACAGAGCACTGATGATATTTGAATTTTAATATCGTCAGTATACGTATGTATATACGTTTTATAAATACATGCATATATATTTCTTAGCTTTTTCTTTTCCACAGTTATTTGAAATCATGTTTCATTATAATACTTATATCATTATATACATACATATGTATTTAAATGTTATTTTGTTTGGTAAAGTGTATAAAATATTATGATATTTTCATGACATTTAAACATTTAGCTGTTGAACATGTTAATTTCGTTTAAAGCGTTTAAATTGGAATCATTTTGTCAGACTTACAAATTGCAAAATAAAATCATATTGTAAGAGAAGAGATGCAGTCTGTTGAGTTCATCTGTACTACTTGCTACAAACAAAACTACACATTCAGCAGCGTTGAGCGTTGCCCATATTTCGAATCAAAATTGGTTATTTGTGTAAATTTTTCTGATTTGGGAAACTTTTATTTTCATAAGAAAAAGAAGGAAATGAACAAGCAGACACGTTTATACCATAACTTCTGGTTTCGATAAAGTTGGAATTAAGGTGTGGATTCTAGACTAAGAATCTTTAGCCTCATATTCCCAAATGCCGGGCTGAGAATATATTCTGTTGGCACTTCTTCTTCTATGGTATTCACAGCCATAGGGTTTGTGTACCTGAAGGTGCTACATGAGATTGAAGATGAAGATGACCTTTTCTTAGTGTTAACACAAATTTTGTACAACATAGTGTTTTTGATTTATCTGGTCTCCATATAATTGGCTTAAGTATGCGGTCTTCACCTTGCAAATGGGTAAAGTTTAAATGCGTTAATTTGTCCGGCCCTCATGTTAATCTTAGGTATGAATCAGCCTTCTTGTTACCTTCAATGTCTTAAAGTACTGGAAACCATATGAGCATAATTGTTGAATGACTTCCACTGTAAAACATCCTCAATTCTTGGACAATACTGGACATACTGCGAAGACCTTTATGCTGCGTCATGCATAGAGATGTGGCTTTATCTCACCGATGAAGTGTTGGATGTCAGATTTGAACTCAAGAATTGTTTCTGGCTTATTCGCATAAACCAGAGATAAAAAAGTACTAAAAAAAATTATCACACGACCTGAAATCAAAGAATCTTGGTGTTAAGCTAACAGTACAATTTATTGACATAATTCAATCTGAAAAACATTTTTGCAATAAATCTATTGCTTCAAAAGGAAGTGTGGCAGGTGGTGACTTTTTGTTAAATCCACATGTCGGCCGAATTTATGTTCATGTTACTCTAACGAATGCTGTTCTAAGTTCGGTCTTAGCTTCAGAAGAAGAAATTGCATCGGAATTTTTGATCGCTTAGCATCGATGAAAAGTGTTACTTTCCATTGGCGTATTATTTGATAAAACTCTTTTCTTCTCTGAAGTTTTACATCATGTAGTGTAACATTGTATCTTTCTGAGAAGGAAAGATATTAATTCCTTAGAACATATGTATTTGAATAGTAAAAGAAAGGAATGATATTAATTTCTTGGAACATATGTGTTTGAATAGTAAGAAATATACATTCATTTCTACACTTCAACACAAACAAATATATGCATGTTATCAGAAGCAAACCAAATTTGAAGGAAAGCAATAATAATGCAGATATTGCAGAATTTCCACCTCAATACTAGCAATTTTTTAAAATCTCAATTTAAGTTTTATTTCGTAGCTTCACTTATTCGGGAATAAGTCATGTTGAACTTTTAGTTTTAAATGAAAAGTACCAAGTTCTCTTCACATGGTTGTCCGTATTTAACAAGATATTTGCCTAAGCCACTGTGTTACTAACAAGATGTAAAACATTTGCCTTCCAAAAATAAACGAACATATCTGAAATACATATGTAAGTATATTCCTTTTAGCAATTTGTGTGATGTAAATGTAAGGCAGTATTTTTTGTTTACATATAAACAAACGATTTGGTATTCAATTGTCATGGCACAAATGTCGAACATATCACATATGTTTTATGAATTTGAAAACAACACAACACAAGTATGTTTTTAGAAATTTTACAAACAATAAATACGACATATTCTGTATAAAATAATCAGTTTCTGGTTAATGTTAACCATGTTGATTCAATACTGTGTGAATCAAGTAGAAGAAGATTTGAAGATTTCATATTGTACTGAATATAATTGATTGTCGAAAATAGAAAATAATAAAATTTTTCAGGTATTAAAAACATTTTTCGATTTTAAGAAAAAAATTCAATTGTGTGCCATTTCTACCTTGGGTGTAAATGGTAGCATCCAAGCCACTTAAGATAGTATGAAGTTTTCTTTTAAAATGAAAGTGAATTAAAATTTTAAATTAAAAGACAAGTTCCTAGAAATAGCAGAGCCAAAGCATATTAAAAAAATTTCAGGTTCTGACTATAATGTCATTATTACAAGAATACTCGTAGGTGCCTTTAAATCGTATTACGCCTTCATAAACCACTAGAAAACTGTATTACTGTCTAACTACTCGTAAATTTTGAGTTTATGGAGGTCAAGAAAACTAGTGCTGGGTTCAATTTGAAGAAAACTCCTGGTGATGAATGAATTCATCAACAATATGCTCTGAAATAATTAATGTTCATTTCGAAAGAAGATTAACACGTCTATTCAAAATTAAAAACAACATTTATCGTGCCTTTCTGATATAAGAATACGCAGGTTTGTGACCTAGCTTCTCACACCACTTGTGTTGTGTGTTTTAATTTTATAAATGAGTGGCGGGTCCTACAGTTTAAAGACCACTTCTAACGACAGATTTTTGAGAAACTTTTCATGGCAATTTTTTATTTATTCTCAAAGTTTTTGCCAGAAATCTGCAGCGAGGCAGTAGCCAAAGAAATATTATTTCGTATTTCGTTTTGATGGAATGTATGGGAGCGTATGTTTACATACGGTTTGGAATCGTGTATAAAATTAACACACGCAGCATAAGTATTATTAGAAGCTAGTTTGTTATATTAATGGAAGGATTGAATGACCAATTATGTATATACATATTGTTACGCAGATCGAAACGACCTAATATCGTTTCACATAAAAACAATAAACAAAAGCTGCCAGCTACACTAACACATGTATACATCGAACCATACATAAACCAACAATAACATCAGTATGAGTATGAGAGAGATGGATAACGTAACATAAAAGAACGCAATAAGAGGCAATGTGTACACAATACACACTCACAAATGCATCGAACATCTTCCAAATAAGGCAACAACAACAAGCATGAGAGTAAAAGGGATAGACAAGTAAGCATACGCAACAACAAACAACGCAGTTGTCATAGAAATTGCGAGAATGCGAACATTCTTCTTCAAGAACGTTCGATGTACTGTTCGTGTTGGACTATAAAAGAGCAAGACAAAGCAGACGAGGGAGTTCAGTTAGAATTGAGACAGTCTTGCGTGAAGTTGCGTGTTAACTAATCAGTCGCGGTGTGAAGACAAGTTGCGTGCGAAGTAAAAAGTCGTGGTTCGAAGATATGCGTTGTGAGCAGTATAGCGAATAGTCGTGTGTGAATAATAGTGAACAACAATAAATTGTAGTAATTATTGTTGTATCGGTTAAGTGTGAACAGTGGCCCATAAGAAAGTGTGGACAATAAAAAGAGTTTAATTAAAATAAGACACATATTTGTTTTTACTTGATTTGCAATCAACGAACTCATATTTAAACGTTTTTAAAAAGGTAAAAACGTAACAATATGTTATGTATCTGGATCAATTTCACTTAGCGTTCATCTAAATTTTGTAGACTCTTTTGTGAAGTTTTCGTTAGTAAAAACGCCTCTTTGGAGCGTCCACAGTGTATTATATTCCTGTACGCTCATTTTGCCTCGTTTGAACTTAGGATATCGCTTTTCTACCGTGACTTTTCCTTGTGCAACCTCTGAAAAATGTTTATCATTCCAATACGTTTTTCCTTAAAAGGCAATGCCAACTAAAAATCATATCGAACTTTTCAGTCCAACACTCACATTTAGTAATTTTTAATTAATGTAGATGAGTCCTAGTTTATCGGATTAATATGTTGGATACAAATTCAACATAGCCCTGATTCTATCAACGAAATACTGTACTGTAATCCCTTATTTGTCTGAAATATAAAAGTGTAAGGCATTTCATTTAATCAATAATTCTGTTGATATGAATTTAAACGAAAACGAATCATTCAATAATTCCTTTGTTATTTTCAACGTATTGTTAAAATCCGTTTCAATAAAATAATAAATAAATAATAATGAAATCTTGGCAAAAGCTGAGGTCAATCTTCATTTTTAAACCTAAAGGACTTCGTATTATACAATGTCAGTCATATAATTAAATATAACAGAAGTAAAATAATACCATTTAATATGAGCACGAATTTAATCAGTTCATACTAAATGTAAACTGATTTCTGCAATTGAATGTATTCGTCATTCACTTAATTAAAAACAAACAAAAAATCGTTTTATAATTTAACATTTATGTTTATGGACAGTAGCTGTCATTACGAATTTTTAAAATCCGAAACTGAATCTTTTGAAGAGTGTTAAACTGAAAATTGAAAAACTACAGGTATTGTCAATACTGCCATTTAAATTAATTCAAATTAACTTAAACCAAACAATGCTTCATTAAAAAAATGATATTTCATTGCTAATAATTACAAAGCATTATGAAAAATAAATTTTGAATCATAAAAGTATATGCGATACATTTAGTAGTGTGTTGGCTTATTAGACGAGGGCCCGCGGTGCAACTGCTAGCTAAGACATCCCGAAAAAAGTTATTTCTTCGGCGACTTCCCCTCAGCAGTCTTCTGCCAAAAACTCTGAGAGTAAAATAAAATTGCCTTGAAAAATTTCTCAAATCCCGCAACTTACGGATAAAATTAACACACACAGCATGAGTGCTGTGCGAAACTACGTTGTAATTCTGAGTAAGGGGTTGTAATGACCAATTAATTGTAATTAAGATTCCGCCAAAAACTCAGAGAGTAAATAACATTGCCATGAAAAACTTCTCAGGAATTTGTTATTTGGAATCGATGTAGGTCTCGATATACCTGTATAAAATTAACACATACAGCATGGGTAGCGTGAGCCGCTAGGTTGTAATCCTAATTAAAATGTTGTAATAACTAAGTGAGTAATTAATGTACAACGTTTCATAAAGTCAGTTTCAATTAATTTTGAACCTTTTAGTCTTATTTTCAATTTTTGTTTTTATAATTATATTTGTCGTAATATTAACAATAATTTCACTTTTTATATGCCAGTTATTCATGCTTTGATTCTAATGGATTTCGATTGTATTGCGGAAGTGAACATAACCAATTATTTACCATAAATTGTCAACATTTGTTGTTGATAAAAAAAAAGAGGGAAAAAAACAGACACTCTATTGTTTCCTGTTGATTGTCATACACATGGTTTATATTTTATTTATAGAAATTGTTTCTATTGTTTAATTTTATTTAAAGCATCATATAAAGTAAAATAAACTTTAAAACTAACAAAGCACTATCACTTCATAAAAAATTCGCTGAGATCGTTTCGAAGGGAAAATATTTTGAAAGCGTTTTTATATCCAAGAGATTAACTTTCCCTCGTTTACATGTAAATTATCAAATCGAAAATCAGCTGTGAACAAAGTTTTATGATATTATGTTGATTCGATGTTAACCTTTTCTAACTCTACATACATACTCTATGTATGTCACGTCTGTTAGATATATGTAAACGTTTTTTAATTCGCTCTGTTTTCTGTCGTTTTGATTTATAGGAACCGAACGAACAGGTCATCACTCTCAACTGGGAGGTTAATGGCGATGATTGCTAAATTCTTTTGGCCCGAACTAGATGATCTGTGGTTTTAATAGGATGGCGTTATGTGCCACCTAACTGAAATCACATTGGATATTCTGCACGAATGATTTCAGGCCGTGGTCATCTCACGAATAGCCGATGTGAATGGATGAATGGATGGATGTGATGGACACCGAGATCATGCGATTTCATCCGGTTGACTTTTTCTTTTGATGTGTTTTTAAGTGGCAGGTGTATGTGAATATTCACAAGCTACATCGGTCTTCAAAGCCAACACAATCTACACCATCAGCCAACATTGTTCTGATTTATCCGAGCAAAGTCTTATCACAATTTCAGTGGCACTTTTTTATGATTGTAGTCTTTACTATATTTCACATGTTTGCGATCGAATTTGGATCAGGCCAGTAGAATACTTGGATATTGTTATCTTCGAACCATTGCTTAGCGCACTTTGTAGTATATTTAGGGTCGTTTAGGGTATGTTTGATGTTGCTGAAACATGCACAGAAGTGGTATATTTATAATCGACATAGTGAAGCACAAAATTACATAGGATTACGACAGAATTCGTTAATTTCTAAATGCCTTCTAGAAATATTGTAACCTAGCACCATAGTGGGTGTATGGCAGTAAATTTAGTTTCCAATTTAACTGGATTGTATACCAAGTAGGTATACAATTAAACGTTAAGATTAAACAATTAATATTCTGATGGGCTGTACTACACTTTTGTGTCCGATATTTTCGAATGATTTTTATTTATTTATTATTATTTTGTTTCTATTAAGCAAGCATTTATTCAAAACAAAATAAAACATTTTATCTGATTAAAACAACTCTTGATGTATTTATGACGTACGTACTTTCTTTTTTTTATTCTCAGAACTTTAAAACCAAAACCTAAACCAAAGAATCCTTAAATATTCAATCATTCAAATGCATTAGGATTCATACACGCATTTCAACACAACACAACCTCGGTTTTAATTTCCAAGTGGAGGTGTGTGAGTATGTAGGAATAAGCTAAACATAACTAATGAAATGGATTTCGGTTTACTTTACAAAGTTTGTCTATACAGGAAAAGGAAACAGGAAATTCGGAGAATATCTATACATACACGCATTGCCATACCAATTTTAATCTCTAACAATACAGACCTAACCAACACCTACATCTAGGCACGCATTTATGTGTATACGTATTAGCTCAGTCACATGGAAATGAACAGCCTATTGAACAAATACAAATTCAAAAATCGTCTGCATTGACTGTGTACATCGTATGAGCGAGTAAACAATTTGAATTTTTGATTTCAAAACTGGATTTTATCTTGACAAATCAGTGGGGATTTTTTCTTATACACAATGTATGGCATTTAGCACATAAATCTTTTGGTTAAGGTTTTCGTTCGTTTTCGGGCTCTTAAATTCATAGATCTCTTGTAATATGAATTATGAACTGAAGTATTGAAAACAATGTGGCTTAAGAAAAACTACCACCTTTCATACAATACATTTAAAATATACACTCATGTGTGAAAACATCGTCTTTGTTGCTATTGCAGAGAATTTAAAGGAAAAGATTTTAAAGGTATAAAATTATGAATATTGTAGGCAGTTGAGTTCGATTAATTATTGTCCTGCATCCCAATTTGTGTTAAAATACACCACATACTTTTATATACTCTGTTCGTTAAGTCTTTTCTGAATATACCAAGCAAAATACTTAATTACTTGACATACATAACTTATCTAAGAAGATTTTACAGGAATAAGTTAACGAAATTTGTATAAAATACACACTTCCAATAGAAAGTTTGGTTGTTATCACATAATGGTGAGTGCACAGCAAGTCTACTAATGGCTTAGGTGTATGACGATATGCTTGAGACTCTTGGTTGGTATTCTTTCCGTTAATCTCCCTACCAATTTATCCAATGTCGTATCATATAATTAAACTAGAGAACATTGAGCTGTGAAACAAATGAAAAATTACGATTCATATTTCCTGAAACACATGCGAAGAATGCATGCATGCTGCCCCATATGAATTCTGCAATTCAGGGTTTCTAACGACAATATTTAACCTAACCACAGTCATATTTGCATTCAGTGCGACTTGTCGTAGAAAGTGATTTTCAATTTAACATCATTATCCCATTTTGACAGACATGAACACTGGATAAACAATTAATACAACCAATATTAATTTGGGAATCTCTGCTTAATGAGAATACATGTATTAATCGACTTGTTTTCATGCGAGTACATATTGATTGTGGCAGACTTGAACATGCATTTACAATTGGCTAACAAGTGTATGTGTGTGGTGTACATAAATTTATGGTCACACATCCTAGTAGTGGTGAATTATTAAAAGTGTACTGCATTTGAAAGTAAAATAACTCCATAAAAACTTTAAGTTCTGAAACTAGTGAGAGAGCAGCAAACAAATCTTATGCTTTACATATGGCATGTCATGAGGGAGCAACCACACCATCATATGCAAAATCTTTTAGAGAAATCTTTATGATTAAAATTAAAAACTTTTGAGTACGTCTAAAAGACAGCAGTATGTCGAAAAGTATGGCGTACAAAAGTAGTCATGAATCAAAGTTTTACGTTAAACAGTTTTCGGTAAAACACAGTCTAAAAATTTAGGCAGATGAAGTCTAAGCTTTGAAGTTGTCATTGGCACCAATTCCCAATAATACAGGTTAGAATTTGAGTGAGGACGTATAACTTTTATAATGGTTTTCGAACTCTAAACTTAAGAGACTCCAAATAATCTATTCAAGGAAATCAAGGAATTAAATTGGAATTAATTGGAAATAAGTTGAACTATAAATATTACACGTAGGAGCTCCCCGAGCACAAATTTTGGGTAAGAGCGAACTATAAATTAATAAAACTATGTATACGCCCTTTTGGGGCCAAATTTGGCAAGAATATAATCTAATGTACCATTAGAATTAAATTTCATATAAATTTGCTGTTGCTTTCAGCATTTCTTTTTCAAAAGTAACAAATAACTTAAAAGCTTTCGCTATAAAACATAATCTTTTTTCCATTTTGCAAATATGACTGCCATGCATAAAATTATTTTCAGTTGTATTCTTTTCTTTTTGAAAACTACAGAAAATTCTTAAAAACTCATAAATCTGTGCAAACACATTTTCCAACAATGTAACATATGGCAAGAGATGCTAGTTGGAGAAAAAATGAACAAAAAAGGATTTAAATCAAGAACAGAAAAAACTGTAGTAAGCAAAACTTAATATTTCATGTAGAAAATTTACAGCCGGTTAGGTATTACTCGATGACGTAATATTGGATCTTTCAGAAAGAGCTATCGAACCCTGCCATCTGTTGCAACTGTCAAATTAGTTGCCATTTATTCAGTTTGTTTGCCAATTCAACGTAGACCACCATAGACAACGACGAATGTTCGCTGAATATGCTTTAGAACAATTCGCAACTGTCCCTCATTTTCATTGAAATATCATCAAACATGAGGCCCTTGAGAGCCAAAAGAATCCATCATTGGACCATCATTGGTCGATATTTCTTTCAGAACGACTTCGGCTGTCACTGCAACTTCGACTGTCAACGCAAGCACTGTAGAATAATGATTACTGAATTTTTTGGTCATAATTGGATGATCTTGACAACAACGACATGTATTTTTAAAAGGATGGCGCTACGTATCACACAACTCATACCATATTTGATACTCTACACGACCGATTTGAGAGCATGGTCATCCCATGTGCAGAGAAGACTGCAGTAGTATGTGAATAAGTATTAAACCACAACGGTGTTCAAAGCCAACATAACCCACGTCATTGTTCAAATTCAACCTTATTTATTCACCATAGTCATGGAAAATTAAACATTTCGGATGAGCTTGCACAGAGGAGCCGCTGCGGACATTTGAACTGTATTATAATTGCCGTAGTCTAGTCGGTAGTGTGTTGGCTTATTAGACCGTAAGACCGGTTTAAACCCCAGGTCAGACATCTCGAGCAAAATGAAATATGAAAAAATTTATCTTAGGCGACTTCCTCTCAGTAAATTTCTGGCAAAAACTCTGAGATTGCCATGAAAAGTTCCTCAAAAATTTGTCGTTCGGGCTCGACTTTAAACTGTCGGTCGCGCAACTCGTGTATAAAATTAACACACACAACATGGGTGGTGTGAGAAGCTAGCTCGTAATCATTTCTGAAGGGTTGTCATGGCCAATTATGTATGTATGTATGTATATTCCACGGAATGGTCTTTCAAGCAAATAAATAATTTTTATAATATATCACACACTTTGGTTTTTTTTAGAAAATTAAAGATAGGAACTGCTTAATGAGGGACCCTCTAGTAAAGTCATAATTATTTCATCTCCATTTAGAATGCTTCTTCGTTCACAGTTAGCCGCATAAGATGCTCTTTTCCACAGACTGAGGTAACCAATTTTCCAGATTTAAAACTCTGGATTTATTCTGACGAGACCCGAACTCCAAATAGTAACTTAGCAATCCTTTTAAAACTTATTCAAAACCTATCAGATCTTCAACTCAATCTTAACATTTTACACCATATGCATGTGATGGTTGGCTATGAAATTCGATATGAATTTTGTAGGTGGTGGACGCTGGACATTGCTAATTTTAATGAAATTCCAGTTACTCTTCACTTAATTAAGTTCAGTGCTAACTTTCAATGATCTTGCAATACTTCTTACATTTTTTACACAAATATGTATAAAGCCTTCCCACCACGTGCCTGTCTGTGTTTTCGTCTTTATAGACGTTTTCTCCAATATTTACATCAGCATTTCGAAGAACTTTTATTGTACAATATAATCGGTCTAACGTAAGCTAACGTTGCCACCACTCTTATTTTATCCATTGCGTATATAACAAAAACAAATGATAGAATTATTACTGTTGTGTTATTCCAACAACTTTCAGCAATGTGGGGTAAAAAATCAAGAAACACTGATGCGTATGATTAATATAATTATGTATGTAAAGATGAAATCATATAAATCATACGTTACTGTGAAACGTAATTTGTGGCCAACATATTAAGAATTTTATAAAAAACCAATCAATATTCCTCAATCATGTTCATGCCTGCACGGCTACTGAAGCGCTACTAATTTTATTTACTATGAAATTCTTTGTCTTCAATTCTACTGGTTTTAAAGCGCAGACGTAAAAAAAAGAATCATATGGGTTTCAATGCCATTAAGCTGCCAAACTTTTTTGGAGTAAATTTGCAGATACAAACGGTATATGAAACAAAATAGAATAGAATTTTTAGTACAACAAGCCTTAAGCATTTATCTTGCAGATAACTCCGAAAGATGTGAAGAAAAATTTTAAAATGAAAGTGAAATCGTTTAGTTTGTTTATGTTTCATAGTTTATAAGGACTTGATAAAGAAGCGGGAACATTTTAGGTTGCTTAACATTCTCAATATGTCAAGTTCGTATATTTTTCTTTCTTGTTTCCATAAAAAAAGGCTACAGTTTAGGTTTAGCATGAATGTATAAAACATTTAGAATTTAAAATTTATGAAAAAGTAAAACAAAGTTTCATAAGCAACACCACACTGAGGGTGGGTTGGGATCTGTAGAATTTGAGGTGAGAAAATCTCATAATATGTTTATCAATTAATACTGAATCCTGGGGAACATCTAAGGAATTGAGTACACTTCAGCACGGAAGTAAAATATTTATGCAGCGTATAAACTAATTGCTTTAGTGATAGTTTAATGTTTGCAAGCCTTTTTTATATACAGTCTGTATTAAGAAATGAGTGAATAATTAAATATTAGTAACTATTAGCAATATATAGGTGAAGTGTGGGGGGGGGTGCATTAATATTTAAATAAGCAAATTTCCTGTAATGTACTATTATTTTTATTTTACATTATGTTTAACCATATAGACAAGCCAATAATGACTTGAAACACAATTCGAAAACCAATTCCTCCCTACTCTTACCATCATTAGTAATTTGTTTCATACCTTCTGTGTAAAATAAATTTTTTCAAGTAGATGGTGTTGACATAATTAGTGCCAACATCTTCTTTTATTTACCCTGAATATTTATTTATAGTAACTGTAGGTATTTGAAAACTTTATTTTAAATATTCAAGTGCTTACTATACTTGTCGTTGAGGTGGAAATAATAAGAATTTTAAAGGGTAACCACACACTCAATGATCTTTTCGGAATTTCTCAAATTCAAAGAACTGCTCAAATTTAATTAGCATGCTCAACTAAACTTATTAGCTTACGAAATATTCCGCCCTTTTTTAGAAATTAAAACGAATTACATTCAAAACTTTATGTCTTGATTACAAAAAAGGCTCAACAAGATTATAATTTTTATGAAAAAACAAAATTTAAACATGTTTTGAAAATTTAATTCTCCAAAATAATAAAACATAAGGGAATCCATGAAATTCATGGTAAAAATAAAATGTTTAAAAATGTATTATTCTCCAATCGAAATTTGTTCGATGATGCCCATTCATTACATAGCTCAGTTAGACGCATAAGGGGTATGGTATTGTGATAATGTAATGTTGTATTTCAAAAATCAAATTTTTCAAGTCTCTACTGCGTAAATTATGTTATGCTATTTTGTGACTTATTCGCATACACCTGCAACATAAGATAACGCCAAAAACACTAGCTAAACGGAATCATATCATACGATCTAGGTTGCTAGTTCACATCACCTTCAGTTGCAAGTTAACTGTGCCCTAAAATCATTTGTGTAGAATATTCAATGTGGTACGTAGCGTTGTCCTGTTAAAACGACATGTCGTTGGTATCCAGATCATACAGTTCAGTTGGTAAACAAAGACTTGCAATGCACGTCGTTGACAGTGATGACCTGGCCAATATTAATCTACACTTAACAGCAACGTTTTAGGGATGCATTGTGTCCTGTTGAATCTCATATGGATTGGTATCGTCCCAAATTTGATTTTTGTGGTTTTCCAATGAAGCTATCTGCTTCAGAGCCTAGTTAGTGGACAGACTTCCTTGTCTTTGTTTGTTTGGCTTTAGTTCCTAGGTTAGTTGAAAGTTGTAGAGATACATGCCTAAGTAATGGCCCAAAATTCACCAGGTTGTCGTCTGCGAAAAGACAAGTTCTTGTGAAGGACTCAAATCTACACAAAATCGACTTTTCTGGGCACTCTCATAGGCAGCGGCGGTGTTCGTTCGGTTGATCGGTGTTCGTTCGGTTGAAACATTTCTCGCGGTTAGACGTTTGTGGCAATCGTAAAATGGGCAAAGTGGGCGGTACGAATTTGTTATTGAATTGTATATACATCCACTGTCATTTGGCAATGTAGTCTGAATAACTGATGGCCGTTCTAAGTTGTAAAAGTTCTAAAGTCCCTATTGGAAGACCCAATATAATGCAAAACATTTAAATTCATTAGTTTTAAGACCACTCTGCTGAAAAAAAAACATTTGCTTTGAGGGTTTCAAGTTAAGAAAAGTTAACCAACAAATTTCAAATTCAAGACAGTGTTCACTCCGCTCTGGTGTGCTCAGCATGAGGGAAGAAAAAAGCAACGAAAGCAACATAAACGACAATACATTCATACATATCAGCGTGTACTATTAAATATTTACCTACGTTTTGGCAATTAAAAATTTTTGTTCAGAATTACATTGATGAATTCATTTGTTTTCCACTACTAGTTGTCACATTCACATGTAAAATTTCCTTTTTATTTTTTGGAAAATTAAAAAAAAAATTTTGTAATTGATTTTCAATAATTATTTGAAATTTCATTAAACTTTAATGCCATTTGCCACTTTATAACGGCATTACCAACACTCTGATCTACAACGGAAAAATTCACAATCTGCTGCAAAGAATAACAAGGAAAAGACAAACTGGTCAGTAATAACATTTTGAACGACATCTTAATGCTGGGGTTTTTTCTCAATCATTACCAGCGTTAACCATGATTAATGTGTTTGCAGGCAACAAGAAAAATTACAAAAATTATGAAGAGAAAAAGACATAAAATTGGAAAAAAGGAAGTAAAAAGTATAAAAGATACAACGAAATAGGGAAAGAAATGTAAAAATATTGGTAATACTGATGGTCAATAAGTGGAAAATGTAATAAACTGTTGAAAGATTATGTGCGGTTTCAACTTCTAATAATGAACGTGGAAAGGAAAAGCTATAAATAAAAAAAGTGAGAGCAAGAATATGATGAAAATAGAAGCAAATGTTGAGGAAAAAAGGAAATGAAAAAATGGCGGTCCATTGAAATTAATCACAATTTAAGTTAGTGGGTTTAATGAACGGCCTAAAGTCATGTTTGGAATAGAAATTTTCTATGAATTTTGTATATATGTATAAACAGGGATAAAAAGGAGCAAAGTCTAGCATTTTCCCTTAAAAAGTAATAGAAGTGTTTTATACATTAAAGTTAAAGATATTTTTGTATTTCATTTGAAATTGCTTACACAATTGTAGGAAAGTTCTAAAGTTAGTGAATTTTAAAGTGGAGCATCTATCAGTACATAAATGAATGTACGGCTACGAGGATATTTTCCTAAAACAAAAATAAACGCAACCAACATTAAATGAACATTCGAAAATTGAGAGTCACATACCAAAGTCGTAAAAGCTTTCAGAAACAGGTTTAGTCTCCGAATACGACGCTACAGACGAAAGTTAAACAAAATTTCAAAAATTACAAAAAAACATTTTCGGAAAAAAACATTTTCTCCCCAAACCATAAACACTCAGAGAACGATATAAACCAACATAAATGAAGCTCTAGTCAGAAACTCTGTAGAAAATATACTCTGAGTAGGGGTTAGTCGCTCATCCAGACCGGGCTTTTTTATGATGCAGAGCTATGAAAGCTATTAAGCACCGACGCAACAGTTTTGAGAGTATTCAAGATGAATTAGCGATGACCTCCGCATGCGATCCTACAATGAACAGTATGAGCTTCTCAACGACATAGATGTTGTGCAGAGCATTATCATCAAGCGGCTGAGTTGGTTCGGCGACATCGTTCGGATAGAAGAGAATGCTCCGTCGTGATGCGTATTTTATGAGCGTATTAACAGAAGTCAGCATAGAGAATAACCTTGTGTGTGTTGGAAATACCAGATTAAAATGCCCTGTCATCAGTTGGTGTGGCCAACTGGCGAAGGCGCTCAAAAAGCTTAGGCACCTGAAAGCATATGTTAAGGCAGATCGAAATACGATAAATGAAACCAAATGCTTAAATTTTTAACCAAAAGGGTGATCAAATGCTTTCAGTACTTTTGAATTTGTCTACATTACAGCTACAGCTACAAACAAACAAGCTTAAATTGAAATAATTTCGAAATTAAATTTTTTATATTTTTTTTTTTTTCATACCGTATGAGTACTACTACTTCAGTACACATATATTATTAATAATAAATAAATTTATAATTTTTTAATAATAATAAATGAATATTTTATATACTATTTGTTAGATACTTACGGTTTGTTGATTATGCAGAAATTCTATGGAAAATTGAAAAGAAATTTGTTTAATATAAAGCCACTTAAGGTTGCCATTCAAAGTAGCATTTTTTTTTTGCATTTTGTATTATACATGTATGTACACACATATATGTATGTATATAATGTATAGAAAACATTAACAACAACAAAATTTGTTTAAACATATTTCAACCTTTTTTTCAAATTCCAAAGTATTAATATAACTCGGAATGAATTTTATCACTTTTTCTTGCAATGGAACACTTCATATTTGAAGTGTTGTCTGATTTTGTATAAAAAAATACAAATGTATAGATCATAACATGGTATGTATGTATGTGTGTATTTGTTTTCTGTACGTAAATATATTCTAAAATTATTTTTACATATTTCGCCTATACTGGTACACGTCTGTACTCTGTACTCTGTTGTGACAAACCAAACCAATAATAAAAAGTTGTTACCACCACCACTCATATTCTACGTATACATATGTTGCATACAACATTCATTCATACTTGACACATTTAGTTCTTTTCTTTCATTTTAAATGAAAAATGAAAGAAAAAAACGAAAAAAAGAAATGCATATAAAAATGAGTTTAAATTGATTCATGGCAGTAGTTATACTCGTTGTGTGCCTTATTGCATCAACTACGACTATTATAAGTGCATAGTTTATAAAGTTTCAACACAAACGACTTCTTTTATTATTTTTTGTTTTTTTTTTTTTTTTTGAGAACTTTTCATAATTTTTTTATTATTATCAAAAGGCACAACTTTTCTTTCTCACAGTTTTTTCCATTTTGTCAAAGGAAATTAAATAAAAAAAAAATGCTAAAGGGAATGAGAAATTTTTAATCAGCAAAAGCAAATAAGATTAAAAACCATTTATTGTTAAATAAATTCGTATTATATCCCCAGCTGAAATATTGTTCATTTAAAAGTTCCCCTCTATGAATTTTTAAACTACTTAATGCACTAAATGGATACAAAACTATTTAAAACAATTAAATCGAAATTTTTAACTAAAGATGCAATCAGATTAAGAAAGTACTTAAAGACAAGCAAGCAAATAGCATAATCTCTTTATTTTTATTAAAAATCTTAAAATTTAAGAAATATGGAAAGACTAAGAAAGAAGGCATTGTATTATGATTGATTGATTGAAGATATATTAAAGCGAGAAGATATATTGAAGTCACCGTAGTCTAGTAGGTAGTGTGTTAGCTTATTAGACATAAGGCCACGGTTCAAACCCCAGATCAGACATCAAAACGAAAATATGAACAAAAATTTCTTGGGGACTTCCTTTCAGCAGATTTCTGGCAAATACTCTGAGAGTAAATAAAATTGACTTTTAACACTCATGTATAAAATTAACACACACAACATAAGTGGTGTGACAAGCTAGGTCGCAATCCTGACTGAGGTGTTGTAATGACCAAAAATCGTTTGAGGACGGCTCGGAAAAACTTTCATCATTGATACACAAATCTTTTCACTATTTTTTTGCTTTCTTGATTACATTTTATTTGATTTGAATCCCTTGATTCAGGATTTGTATTAGGCTCATGATGCATTTCTTTTGTCCTGTAAACCTTGTGTTTTTCCATAGTTTCAGCATTCCATCAATTGAGCTTAGCCTTGCCATTTTTATAGGAGTCCGCTGTTGCTAAAGTTAAGTATCACCGTAGGGGTGCATAAACAGAATATTTGCTGAGTAGATCAGCATTTCATTTATCATATTTATTTATATTTTTTTTTTTCTGCCTTCATTTTGCCACAATATTTAATGATCCCAACAATAATTAGTTTTTAATTTCATTACATAATTGCACACTTAATTATATTTCAACGTATCCGCTATTAAAACATGGATAAAAGGAAATATTTATGCCAAGTGCAGTTAAATGTACTCGAGTTTGTTGAACCAAATGTAAATGCGCTCAAACCCCCGTTTACATTATCCTGATGCTTTAGATGCGTTTTTATTTTACAAAACACAGTTTATTTAACAGGTATTTCAATGTTATACTAACTGTTTGCATTCAGTTTACAAAAATGCTGTTTATTTGCCTCTTTTTTTCCTCATCATCATTTGAGTAGTATTTAGCTATGACAACTGCTACTCAGAAAGTCATTATTTTACGTTTAAATACACTTGAAAATTGTTTAAATAAAGAACTAATTGTGAAACAAATGAAAAGTAAACAGTTAATGTTAATAGGATTAATTATTTGAAAATGATTTACACAAAGCATTATAGAACAGTTGCAGTTGCATTATATTTGTAATATTTTCCTTAAAGTCTTGCAATGACTACGTACCTTTCAAAAAGCTTTTAAAAAAAATTAAATTTAAAGAAAAACAGAACAGGAGAGATGTCAGCAATTTGGTATACGCATTTGTTTGTGATGTTTCCAATATGTATCTGACCAATGAATGTTCCATATGAGCACCTAATGTTAGAGGTCGACCAAGTTTATTTTCTAAAAAATTTTCAATATCCTTGTCGCTTCTTGTATTTCGTTGTAAAGTTGTATAAGATGTACACAATGTAAATTTGTTTGATGCCAAGAGAATCCTCAATTAACCTATGGAACATTCTGTATAGCTCTCCTCATAGCCTTTGTAATCCATTTCTTTGTTTCATCTCATTAAGACTTTCTACAATGTGGTCCACTGCATCATGTTGACTACCCCAAGGTATACGTTAAAAGCTAAACTTGTGTTTAATGCAGATATTTATTAAGGATTAGTAATAAAGAAAATTACCACCAGAGATTTGGTGACACGGCATTAGTAGTTTCATGAAATTTTTCAGGGATTTCAGAAAGAGTTTTCGCTATACGTGCTGGTTTATTTGCATAAGACCACGATATCACAAAACCCCAACAAACACGTATGCTCGGCTTTAGATAGTGTGATCTTAAGTGATCAATTGATATTAGAATTTGTTGATATATTTTGTTCTGGAAATCGTAGCTACTTTAAATCGATTGACTCTTGCGTGGTGTGACAGTTGAGGCCATAACATTGCCGTTATCTTGTTTCTATCGTGCTCATCTCCTAGAAAGACAGATCCAAGCACACCGAGTAACCAATATCCACACCAGACAGTTGTTCCACAACATTTGTTTTTTGAGCATTTTATGAAGATTTTGTGAAACACTGAATTCGACAATCAGATGGAAATGTGCTTCATTGGAGAATAATATTTTGGAAAAATTGTCATTCACTTTGCTCCACTACACATTGAACGAGTTGCATACGCTTTCTAGGGACGGCTAGTTGAGCTCCTGAATAAATTGAATGTTGTTGAAAAATTAGAAATTGTTGAGAAAGTAGCTGAATTGGTGTTTACGGCTTTTCTTGTTTTCGGCGACACTCTCATTTACAGCAGCAATGTGTTCAAGTGACCATGCAGTATGTTGACGCACAGTCTGACTATCCACTTACAAACCAGTTTCTGCATTTTTTCTATTTTTCTTTGAAAGCTTGCGAACGATCTTAGCAAAACTTTCTAAACTTTTGTACTGAGTTTTCATATTTGCATCTCGTTGTTCTGGCGCTTTATTTCTAATAATCCAAATAACATGAATAAAATTTTAAAACTGCATTTTCACTGAAACATTTCATTTATTTTCACAAATTTTCTTTGATTTCTTTCAATTTTAAAAGCCGAAGGTGTTTATATTCGACCAATAAATAAATATTTTTTAGTTTTATTTATCAACAGTTCATAACCTCTTAAGTTACAATAAACAAATTAAAACAAAACGTGGGCCTTTTTTTTCTCAAGCATTGTTCTTTAAGCCTCATACAAATGTACTGAACGCGAAGTGAAGTTGCGTTTACAGCTTCATTACGTAAGAAAAGGAAGTTCCACACGTGTATGTCCAGAAAGTTAAAATACAATAAACGCCTCAATATAACGAAAATATGTGTGGAAGAACATTATTTCCAATTGAATAGCTGTAGTGCTGTAGTAACAATTTCTTGCTTCTAATTTTCATTTTTCTTTACAATAAATTACGAAACATTGAACAAATTTTAAAGAAAGATTACATCACACTCTTATATATGTTGAATTCTGTAGCAAGTCCTCGGTATACATTTGTATGTGCCATTATAATTTGTTGGTATTTAATTTACTACCCCAGTGCACTCTTATTGTCTAATTAGGTTAAGTGGTATTGTTGTGGTAGTTTATTATCGTTCCTGTTTCTATATTTTCTTCCATCTTTTTTTTTACTGAATGACTTGACTGTTTTATAATTTAGAAAGAGTGGAAGGAAAGATATATTATATGGCATGGATAAAATGTAAATTTTTCTTCTTAGCCAAAGTATAGCTTGTTGCAGTTACCATATGTCGTGTACATTCATACATACATATACAGTATAAATTTGAAAGTTAGTTCCTCTTTTGGCTTAACCATCTGTTAACGACAATTTTGTGCAATAATGTACTGTTTTGTCGGTTTTTGTGCTTCTTTTTTTTTTTTTCTTTTTGTCAAGCATAATTAATGCATTATGCTCTGTATTATAAATTCAGCTGTTGCTTCATACTCCAAATATGGAAGCAATTAGATTAAGTGGAGAGTATGGAATGTAGCCGAATTGCATTGAAATAATGTTTAATAGATTTAATAGTAAATTGAAATAATGTTTACATTAGAACTATACATTTCCTCTACTATAAAGCAGTATTTAGCATCATACCAAGCGGGTAATTGAATTCCAACAGGGATATCAGAACTTTAATAGGTCTTAGCGACAATTTTTCATTTATTCAGCCTGTTTTGCCGTAGTCTAGTAGGTAGTGTGTTGCCTTATTAGACATAAAACCGTCGTTCAAACCGCAGTTCAGGCAACACGAGTGAAACGAAATATAAAATAATAAGTCCTCTGGCAAAAGCTCTGAGATTAAATAATCTGTTGTTTGGAGCCGACTTTGAACTGTAGCTGCTGCCACTCATGCATAAAATAAACACACACAAATCATGGGTGGTGTGAGAAACTAGATCGTAATCCTAACTAAACTGTTGTAATGACCAATTAAGTTAGTAAGTTAAGTAAGTAATTTTTGCACAAACCACCGTGGATGTATTAACATGGACAATAGACAAACACGTGTGTGGCCCTAATATTCATCGAAATATCATCCTCAGCAATGAGGCTAATTTTTGGATCAATGGATATGTGAAAAAAAATTCTCAAATTTGGGACGACACCAATATACATAAGATCCAGGAGCGTCCAATGCATCCCGAAAAAAATCCTGTTTTATATGGATTTTCTTTGAGAACGTCCATATTTCTTTGATAACGGCATTGGCTAGATAATCAGCGTCAACAACGAACTTCTTTGGGCATGAATCGTGTGATCCGGATATCAACGACTTGTGGTTTCAACAGGATATGGCGCTCAAGGCCACATTTAATATTATGCATTTCAAATGGCCACAGAAATCATGCGATTTCATTCCATTCACAATTCCATTCATAGTGTCACTGTGCGTACAATACTGAAGTGTTATGATTTTTATTGAATAATGCTAATGGCTCTATAAAGAAATCTCAATCAATCAACATCAAATAAGTCACATTACTGATATTCTTTTGACGTTTTTGCTTGCTCTCCTACTATTGCTGCTGCTACATGAGAGTTACGTCAAAGTTACGCATTTTCTTTTACGGCAATAAAAACGAAAATTGTCATATGCAAACTTTAGCAGTTCAAACAATTTGTTTATCTGAAAAAGTTTTTTCTCTTATCACATTTACTGCAGAACTTTTGCTTATTTATTTTCAATGTTCTATTTGTTTATATTTTATATTTCATTTTGATTTTTATTTGTCTCTTCTACGGAAATCAAATAAAAACTTGTTGTTCTGGGAATGATTTTGTGCAATTCAAGTTGAGAAACAGAATAGTTTTTATTGTAATAATTAGATCTTGTTTTTTGAAAAGAATCAATCAATCAAATTTGTATACTTTTTTATATTTTTTTTGGAAATGGGAAAGGATACCTATAGTCGATCAAATTAAACTGTTTGAAAAAGTTTTAAACACACAAAACCAAACATCTAACGAACCGTAACAATATGCCCAACTACATTGGGTACGTTGAAAAGGTGGATCCAGTTAACGCATATACGATTGGTATGAAATATATATTGTAAACTCCAGTTCTAATCTACTATAATAACACTTTTTCATTTTTAAGATCACAAGAAAAATTATAAAGGGTTCAAGTCATACGATTTTAGTGACCAATTGACACCACGTGAGATAACCATGCGCTCAAACCGATCGTGTAGAATGTATATGAGTATGACTGTTGAAACCACGTGTCACATTCAAATTATCTAATTCAGGCCAAATTAATTTGGAAATCATCGGCCTACAGTGCTCGCCGTTGCCAGTAATGGTGTGATCAATGTCGTTCTCAAAGGAATATGGATCCAAGACGACGTCTGTTCAAAATCTACACTAAAGAGTGTCTTCTTCGATGTGCAATGGACGCTCTAACATCTCATATGGGTTGATATCGTCTTAAATTTGATTTTGTTTCTTCACGTTGTCATTCATCCAGAAATGGACTTCATCACTGAAGACTGAATTACAATGAATATTAGGGTTTGTAGCCACCACCCACTATGATACAACAAATTTTATTATTTGGACGTGTTGTTGAATTCTACATTCAGTCGTCCATGGTAATTTTTTCGAAATAAACTAAGTAACATATATGCATACACAATTGGTCATTACAAACCTTCAGTCAGTATTACGACCTTGTTTCTCACACCACTTATGATGTTTGTGTTTATTTCATACATGAATGGCGGGACCTACAGTTTAAAGTCGACACCGAACGACAGATTTTCGAAAAACTTTTCATGGCAATTTATTATTTACTCTCAGAGGTTATGCCAGAAAGTCGCCGAAAAATTGTTTTATTTCGTGTTGTTAGAGATATCTGACCTGGGGTTTGAACCGTGGGTATATTAGACTTCGGCGATTTCATATTCCGTGTAAAATCAATAATTGTACGTCTACTGTGTCTCAAGTATTGGAAGAAGCTCTGCTCATCGTTTACATAGTCCCCATCGATACAAATTTTCTGACATTGAAGTGTTTGATGCAAATTCAAAAAGTTTAGTCGGCATCAAATGTAAATTGCTAATTTTTTGACCTTAACGGGAATCTTACTTCTAAACACCAGCTGAAATAAGCACGAAGACGCCTTAGTAGTAGTGTTGGCATATTCGGCGAGAAGCCATGATCCAATTCTCTACTGAAAATCCTAAACCAATGTGAAATATAAGGAAATATTTCATTCGAAAACTTCCTCAATCTTCTGGTAAAAATTGCAATTAAAGCATATGATGTTACCCATGTACCCAATTACACAAGAAATAATTAAAATTTTGATTTTCATTTATTTTATAAAATTATAAAATTGTTTTTAAAATAATTCATCATTAGTAATTTTCAATAAATGCAATAACATCCATAAGTCTGTATCTGTGATAAATAAATAAGTTTATAAAACTAATGTTATAGATATATGGATGTGTATCATGTTAGCTCATTGGAAAGCTTTTGGTTTGGTTTGGTGAAGCCTTTTTGAAGAATCCTAAATAAACAGCTCAACCGAATATTTATGTATGCCTATAACAAATATAACTGTTCGATTTCAAAATGAGGATATACATACATACATAAACTATGAACACATTTAAGGTTGATGAATTCTTACTACCTACATATCTATACAACATATGGAGAGGAAATAAAAATTTCTTTTAAGTAAAATTCAATGTGACAGCAATGTTATCACAGTTAGATTCTCTTAATCAATTTAAAATAAATCAAATTGTTCCATACAAGATTCATACATATAGAAAATGAAACTATTTGGTATGTTTCTTTTCGTTTATGTTTATTACAACCATAAAATATTATTTGTCTTCATATATAATAAAACAAATACACTTAGTAGAGCCTCAGAGGTCTGCAAACCTTCAAATTTGAAGTTAAAATATGTATTTTTGAAAACACATATCAAGTCATTTATGAAAATAAAATTGCCGGCTTTGGGAGGATATCAATTTGCATTAGTTGCAAGAGTATCCAGTACATCCCAAAAAGGTCACTGTTTGGTGTGGATTTTAGGTTGGCGGCATGATTGGTACATATACCTTTCAGAATGACTTTTCCCAAGCCTTCACTGTCAACGACAAGCGCTAGTTAACTAATCTAAGCGTTGAAAATCTTAATTGTAGTACCATAGTATGCCATCTAGTATGGCAGCTCTATTTAGCTTGAAGAAGAGAAGACCAACCAGTTGCTTAATGCCTATACAGTCTATATCTCTGATACGGCTTATGTCGGGTATAGTCTCATCCCCAAAATATTGGGATCTCGAACTTACGAAATGGTTTCCTGCATTCATCATTTCCCAACAAACCAACACGGTTAATGGTCAAGTAAACTCCTGAGAGAATTATTTAAGAATCAGTCTCACTGACCCTGTAGAAATGTTTATGTTGACCTTTTTAACAGCACTTTTAACTATCAGTTGATAATTTTTCTGTAGGTATTCATTGTGATTAACTCAGTCTAAAAGCAGACATTATACATCAAGCAAGTAATTGATTTGAAATCGAACCGAAAGACATTCCTTATACGATGTTCAGATATGCACCTTTTTTGCGCAAGTCGCAATAAACGCCATTATTGAGCTCAATATTTCATATAATGTTTCAATTAATTATTGCGCAATAAATACACTAATTGTTATAATATTGAGTAAAACTTAAAATGCAGCACTGTCATAAGTGTGTTTAGTGAGTATATTACAATTTACCGAACACTTTGTGTTGGTATTTGACAATTCAAATGTCAACAACGACAAACAAACCAACAACACTAATTTTCGCGAACAAAATAAAAACAATGTTGTTGTTTAACAGCCGTTAAATGAATATTGACTAAGCTGAATTGCGTATATTATGCCTGAATACTTAAAATATTGTACTCAATTAACCGAATATTGACTCAATATAAGTGCATATCTGAACATAGTATTACACAATGGGAAGAAGCGCTGTCTAACTAAATTAACAATGAAATCATAATTTGTGTGGCAATCTATTGTAACAGATTGAGAACTTCTTATTAAATATTGAAACGAATGGTCCTGTTGTAAATTTAATATACGGTTTCAAATTTTTGATTTGTCATACACATTTTATATGATATTCTTTACTGGGGACAATATAAATCTTGGAAAAATAAATAAATAAAAATATTAAATATAAAAAATATGTTGTGCCTATACACATAAACACAGTCACACACATGCCCATTGAAATATCTTTATAGATCTGAAGCAAATATTTGACCATTGTTGAGTATATCTATGTATGTATGTGATATATGTAGTTCTTAAATGAAAATCTATTATTATTTTATTATATTTAAAAAGAAAAAAAGACAATTGTTCTTGATTATTTTCTGCATATTGTGTGCATATTTATTTAGACATTTTATTTCACATATTTTTTCATCTCCACTCAAGATGACATCTGCATTTAGTCATTTATTATTTTGGAAAATTTTTAGAACATTTCATTTAATTAATGGGAAAATTTTAAGAAAATAAAACAACAATTCAACAACTTACAAAGCAACCCATCATTTTAAGGCAGTTAGTGGTGGTTAAATTGTACATGTTCTTACCCTATGTTTATTAATAAGCCATGCATTTATTACTTTAATTATACCGTATGCTTACGAATCAATTTCAGAATTTTCGTATGAACTTTATAACACAATTACCAGCAACAATTTTAACAAAAATTTTATGATTCTTTCTCTTAAGAACAAGTCATTTGGAAACGTTTATTATTTCGTATGCCATCTGAATATATGATGTAATGCTGAAAATTTGGACCCACTAATAAAGACGTCCTGATCTGTTCAAGAAATATACTGAAGCCTCAGACTGTTTAGAAAGTATAATGCAAACAACAAACAAAAAATAACTATACAAAAACGCAATACATTTTTATAGAAAACGTTGTATATAGGCAACTATAACAGTGTATCCATTTAAAATGCTTTATCCAATCCATATTTTCTTAATTTATTTCTTAATTTCTTAATTTATTTATTTAATATCTTGTGGGTAGTGTGCTAGACTATTAGCATGAGAGTCGTGGCTTCGATTTCCACTAGAGATTGTAACCTCAGCTCGTAATAATTACATACATATTACATGAATATCCTTATGTAATATCCATTTTATTTTCAATTGATCTAATTCTTAAGAGTGTCTCAGTAAGAATGCACTTTTTTAGTTTAAAATAAAAACTTATAGTTTTCGAAATAGTTGTGATATTTTTCATTGGATATTAAGATTTCGATTAAGAAAGGAAAATAGCCCCCACGGCAATGATAACAAGCCATTGCTCTTTTCATGAAATTTTCCATGATTCTTATCACAGGGATGTGTCTACAGTGAGATATCGTTTATAGTTTAATTGCACAAGCCTAATATTTTGCATGACACCAAATAAGAAAATCGATCGGTTCTAAATCGCATGATCTTGGTAACCAGTTGACGACAGAACTTCTTGTGATAATTTTTTTTTTTGGATATCGTCGATGGTAGAACGCACGGAGTGACAGGTGGCGTCATCTTGCTGAAAGCAAATATCATATCATTCATGCCGTTCAGCTGAGACCACAAGAACTAAATTATTATGTGTTGGCCTCATCTTTAAGAAAAGTTAGGCCCATTCACGTTGCCTGACCAAAATGTGCGCACGCTTTGTGGGTGCATTGATTTCTCATAGATTGCATGAAGATTTTCTAAACATAAAATTTAATTGAGACACGCTTCCATTCACATGGAATTACTGTTCATCTGAGTTATCGATTTTTATCCGAAAAAATGGCATTGACTTTTCTTCGTTCCGTTACCCACTCTGCTGGTTTGAGCTAATACGTAAGTTTAATTTTATACTGTTACGAAAATGGAAATGGTGTTGTTAAAATAATAAACAAAAGCTCCAAAAACAACACAATGGACTTGATCACGCATAAAATGATAAATAAAAGCTCCAAAAACAAAACAATGCAGTTGTTCACGTGATCAAAGAATAAACAAAAATATAGCAACAACATCAGCATAAAAAAAATATAAGAGATAAAAGATGTAAATAGCCAACAACAAAGTATAGCGATCAAAGAAGTAAACAAGCAAAAACAAAATTCATATAAGACATACAAACAACAAAAATGGAAACGAGTTGTTTACATTTTTGGATTGTTCCCGAAGGCCGTCATCATCCTTCAAGGGCATTCATCACACTGTTGATCCAGTGATATAAAAGGCAAGATAAAGCGAGCAACGAGGATTCAGTTAGAATTCAGTCAGTCGTGTATGAAGACACGTGATTCTCGGTGTTCGAGTTAAGTTAGTCGTGTGACGACGTCGCGTTGAATTCAACCAGTGGTGTGTGAAGATACGAGATCGAGTTATAATTCAGGCAGACTTGTGTGAAGGAAAAAGGTTGTAAGCAGAGAAATATCACGAATAAGCACATATTGTGAAAGTTATCATTGTATACGTGGAATAAGTTCGAACAGTGGCACAAAAGTTGTGCAGATAATAAAGAATTGATTCAAAAATAAACACATATTTATTTTTATTTTATTTGCAATCTACGAACTCATATTTTTAACGTTTTTAAAAGGTAAAAACGTAACAATACGAATGAAGGCGAATGTCTTTTTATCTGCGTAGTGCTTCGTGAAACTGGGAAAAATGTCGAATTGTTGTTGCCGACGACACACTCGTTTACAGCAGCAATGTGATGCAATTTCAGCAAATTTTGTGAACACTCTTCCAAAATTTCACACATTGAGACTGAAAGTTTTTCGTATTTAAACGCATTTCTGAAAACCTTGCTTATGTTTGCGACAGCTGACAAATACAGAGTTGCCACTTCATTCCTTATAAAATGCACTCTTTAATTAGCTTCAGCATTTAAAAGGGTAGGAGTTAATTTTATTCTGCAACACATATATTATGACAGTTAGCCTTGCTGAGTACATTAACAAAAAAAAAAATTATAAAAATTCTTAATAACTTCGATTAACACCTAGGATTTTAGCTTTGGTTATAAAACAGTTTCATTTCAATATTTAATTTAATTTAAAAGCTTCTATAGTTTTTATAAAATATGTTTAAAATAAATATTTCTTTGACGAAATTCTTAGGCTCTAAAAATATTTTTTAAAAAATAAGATTTTAAAGTTTACATCGTTTAACCAACAGTATGTTTGCCATAGAAAGAAAATACACTCCAACGTATGAGCAATATTTAAATTAATTGGAAATGCCTTATATGACCTGTAGTTTAAAATTTCAAACCACTGTAAGTGACATTACATTTGAATAAAAAATAAAGAAAAATAAAAATTTACAAAAGTATATTTCTGGAATTAAAATAACTCCTCAGTTTTATTTTCGTTCCATTCTTTATTTTTATTTTAAAACAAATTTAATTTTAAGAAAATAAGCGTCACCTACAGAAACTTTGAATTTTCATACTTCCAGAGAACAAAATAATTCTTATCTTCAAAATTTTAAATTTTTGTAAAAAAAAAAAAATTTAATTTCTTTGTTGTTGTAACTCTGCTGCTGTGCCCGGAAGTGTTTCCCTGTTGAAAAATTAAGAAAATTTATATCAAATTTAATATATCGTGTGATGTTAGATTAGATGAGTTGGTGATATAAAAGGCAGTCGAAGGAATTGCGCTACTTGTATGGTTCTCAGCCACAAGTCCAAGCCGTGGTGACATGATGGACAGCATTTTACAGTCTCGGGAACAATCTTTTTTATGTAGCAGTTTAGTATGTTCAACCAGCCGGACCCCAGCTGTGCTAAGATGGCTCTTTTTCTCCTGGGTAGCTGTCGTTTGTTATCTGATACTGTGGATGATACTGATATTTTCTCAACCACTGTTGGTATGGGACGCTAGGAGGTGGATTCGGAAGATAGGTTGGATAGATGTTAAAGAGAATAGGAGACGGGAACTCTACCCTGTGAAACGCCCATTTTTATCTTACTATATAATATTTTTGTGCTCTAAAAACAACAAACGCCTGCCGACCTCGCAGATAATTAACAGTCCAACGCTTTAAGATGTTTCTCATAGGAATGGGATAATCGACCATGTCAAAGGCCTTAGAGAGGTCAAAGGCCATCAGTTCCCAAGGCTTTATAGGGTTTTGTTTCTGATGGTCTCTACGTGTGTCATTAGGATAAAGTATCCTACATATGAGGCATTTGATAATGTCTGTACTTTTTGCGAGATGGTACTCGAAGATAATCACGGATTTAACACAAGCGTAGAAGATGGGTTTGTCTGGATATTTGTGAATTACTTCATACTAACTGAAGCCTACTACGTACTCTACTCTATTTTAATGGCTTTGTAGAGCAATGTTATCGGTGCTAACGTAAATAATTCTCATGGCTTCGGTTTCCTTTGCTTGTATCCTAAAAATCCTATGCGAGAGTAGACAAGTATAGTCACTATATTCCAAATCCTAGAATTGGGCTGAGAGAGTGCATGTTATTGCTCTCTGCCCTCTGAACAGAATTTTCTCATAATACCATCCAGCAATATGGTAAATAGCTATGATGATGTTTGTTGTGGTTAAAGTCTACTTGGTAAAAAATAAAGTAAATTTCGCGCAACATTGTTTGAGTTTACAGTCGCGTGTTTAAAACTTACATTATATATCAACAATTAGTCGGCAAACTGTACAGAATTACCCGTAAATGTGTGTGTCTTTTATTTCATGTTATAATAAATATTTTATAACAAATCAATTTTAATGTTATCAACTTAAAATTTCGTATATGTTATGCACCCCTTTCAATATATACAAAAATCAGTTCAATGGAGTGTATTAAATCACAGCATTTTTTCTTATTTCGATGGCACCACCAACAACAACGTCATGTCTTTTACGTTGTATAAGTTTGAACGCTCTGCAATTTATTGTGTGTCGTAATACAGGAATATATAATGCACACACATACAACAACAAACGCAATAACATAAGTAATCTTTTGTACATACACCAGCTCTGAGAGTAGCTTTTTTTTCTTCTTCTTCTTTTAAGTTGATTTCTTAAATTTTATTTTGTAGACTTTGCCAAAGTGTGACTGGTAGTACGAAGTACAGTACAGGTGATTGGGTATAAAATATGGGTATTTATTAGCAGATTTCTATTTTCGTTGAGACCTTTACATTAAATTCAAATATTTATTTTGTTTTGTTTAAATTCCATGGTAGTCTAGTGGAAAGTATGTTCATTTTCATTAATGGCTGTTCTTGTATTGGTGGTGGAAACAATCAATCAGACAATTACAACCATCAGAAGTCTCTGGTGCGAATTGAACCCATGGCCTCAGCGTTTGAAGTTTAGCAAACTACCAACTAGGACATCGTGGCACCCGAACCAAAATCATCAACTTCAGTTAATATCCTAGTCCTTCTTCATAGTTTTCAAGTAGAAATTATACTATTGCGGCAGTGCGTATACTTCTTCATATAACCTCTGGTTTGTTCTTCACTACGTTTTATAACTCAATCATATTATTTCTTCCCCATGTGGTATAAATCAGATTAAGTTTCATTGACATACATACATACATTCATAAATGGCTATTACAACTCTTCAGTCAGGATTACGACCTAATTTCTCACACCACTTATGCTGTGTGTGTTAATTGTATATATGTATAAGTGAAGGGACCTACAGTTTAATGTCAATTCCGAAAAGATTTTTGAGAACCATTTTCGTGGTAATTTTATTTACTCTCAGAGTTTTTTCCAGAAATCTGCTTAAAGGGAAGCCACCGACAAAATATTTTTTCAAATTTCATTTTGTTGGAGATGTTTGACCTGAGATTTTAACCATGGCCTCACGTTTAAGGTTCATTGGCCTCCACTTAACACACAGTTCCACATCCACGAAGTATGCTGCATATAAACGACATAAAAACGTATAACGTAAGGCTGTTGCCTTGCTTTCTGTAATCCATTCAGACTGTATGAATTACTCTCAACCTCCTCAACGGCTTACAACAGTAGAGCACATATGGCTTCTCAGGGCATTTGTCCATTGTTTCCAGGAGATAAACAGAGCCGTACGATTCAATCTCTCCTAGTTTTTTCCAGGTTTTGATATTCTTTAAATTACTACCTTTTTACGTTCGTTGGCCACCACAGCCTGTCCTATTTCACAGCCTGTCCTATTTCCTGTCCTTGTTCCAGTTGCAAGAGCTAAAGGTAAGGAAATGGATTTGTGTCAGCATTTTTGTCACACTGTTATTTTTACTTATCAATTGCAAAATGTTTATATGTTTACTACTACTATAGCACTGCATATCACTGATTTGGAAAATAATGTCTTGAACATGTAAAATGTTAAATTTGATTAGCTTGGAAGAAAAAAATCAACAACAAAATATTTGCCTTTTGACGAAAAAATCTCATTATTTTCACACAGCACACAGCCAAAGAGTTTAAAATAACGAAAAAAAAAAAATAAGGATTCTTAAAGATTTAACAACCAATTGAGAATGGCATTAAAAAGTAAACTGTTAATAAATTGAGGATACATATCTACATGTACACTCATACATACATACACAGGCATCATTTATTTCAACAGTATACGAGAGCATTCCTGAAATTATGTTCTCTTCAATTTGATGTAAAAATTTTGAAATAAAATCCAAAAATAAACAACAAAAAATCTACAAAATAATGAAAATAAATTACTCTTTAACACAAGGAAAGGAAAAGGGGTTGAAAACGATAAAAATTTATTTAATGGAAACAAGGAAAACAAAAAATAAGCGTTTTATACGATATTAACAATATTTTGTTCTGGCTACTCAGCATATTTCAGACTCAGTCAGTTTTAAAATGCTTGTGTATTGGTTTATTGTAAAATTATTAAAGCTGATGTTTGCAGAAGATATTCTTCAGTATTTAAATTATTTTCGCATCATTTAAAGCAAATAATTAAATTTATATTACTTTCATAAGCAAAAACAAAAAAAACAAAAAAAAAAACAAGTTGAGTAACTACGGGCAAGTAAAGTCTCTTCAGAATAACTTTACTTGAAATGAGTGCCCTATGATGCTAGTATTCTAGACGATGGTAGTATGCTAGACTATTAGCGTGAGGGTCATATATTCGATTCCCACAAAAATGATTACACAGGCGTAGGTCTCCTTTGAGTTTTATGACGATCTCTGGCTGTAGCACATCTGAAATGCATAATTTCCTATGATTCGGGCTCATAAATCATGCTGAATTTAATATACGGCACGAGCTATGTTGGATTCGATGGCCGTTGTGATTTGTGGCTCATTCCCATAAATCTGCGACTTAAGAAAACCCTACAAGAAAAGCCGTCAAATCGTAAGATCTTGGTGAGACATACCGCTCTTAATAACTCAAGCAGAATATCAAATGTGAAATGAGTTTTGTAGAAATCACATCCACCTATACTGGCCAAAACTAATATCGTTCCCGAGAAAAAATGGACCGTTGACGCTGCCAGCCCAGAATTCACATCACACTGCCATTGTACGCTCTTGAAGTTGATGTGGATTGACAATTTTATATGTTCACATACCCGTTCATACAGAAATGCCCCTCATTCTTGAAATTATATTTTTCAATAAAAATTAGAATCAATGTTCCAAAGCCCATTCAGCGAACAAACGTCGTTGTTTGTAATAAATGTAAATGACAACAAATTGGACAGATGTAGCTTCCACAAGATGGCCGTTATGTCAAAGTTCTAAAGTACCTGTTGGTAGCCCTAACAGTTGTGCAAGGTTCCAGAAAACTCATCTGCTCTCAATTTTTTACCATTTAATTCATTCAATAACAAACCAAGAATTTAAATTAAATTGAGAGTTCAAGTTGTAACCGTTTTTTGTTTTCAAAACATAAAAGGGAATGGTCCCTAATTGACGCAATGACTAGTTATAAGTGGAGTTCGCCAATGACAAATATAGATGACACAACGCCACATCGTCTAGCTGTCGTCTAGTCTTTAACATTTGATGGCGAAGGCCTAAATGCCTGCTGTAAGTAAGTCATAGAAATCATGATCGTTAAGCATTGCTCAAATGCTGTTATCCTTTCGTTGGATCAATAATATCTCGTTGTTTTTAAGCTAATTTTTATTAAACCTAGAACTGTTTCATTGCTAATACATCCATCCTCTCTCTATGCAATTAATGCAGTTTGAATACATAACCGCGCCTATTCTGAACGTGGTGTAGTAGCCATTGAAACCTCATTTCTCCTTAAGCTTCATTTTAAACACTTTACGTAATTTGCCACTGGAGTAATTTTATTGACTTTATTATATGCCTGGATAATCTGTACCAACACTTTTCTCTTCTCGTTTTAATTGTGGCAACTGGAAACCAGTAAAACAAAATAGACAGTTAAAAAGTTTATTTCTCTGTGTATGTGTTGTTGTTTTTGTTTATTTTTTTATCACACAATTTGCGGTCAGAAGTTCACAATGAAAGTGTTGGAGCTGTTTTTAAGTGTGCATTTCTTTCTTTTTACTCAGTTTTCATGACAGCGAATAAAAAAGAGCGAAATCGATAATTGAACGGATTCAAATGAAAAAAAAAACAAAAATAAAATAATAAAATGTGGGTAAAGAAGAGAGTGATTGACAGCAAGTGCTTCTGGATGAAGGCGAGCAACAAAACAATCAACGGCAAGTAGATAAAATATTGCCTGAATAGCCCTTAAGATGTATACGTACATATTTTGAATAAATATTTTATTTTGTCTGCCTTATTTGTTGAAGAAAGCCACCAGCTTTAAGATGCCAATAAAATAGATAAAATAAATGAAAGAAAAAAAAAACATCATTTAAGCATTTAACCAGCTGGAGGCAACATTGTCAGTTGCATAGATTTTAATCTTTAAAATATGGTTTGGCTTTTGCAAATGCAGTCTCATTTAAAGGACACTAGAAACAATTTCAATACACAATTATTTTAAGTTTGAAGTTTAATGATGGTATTGTATTGCAAATTCGACATGGAAAATAAAATCGTCAAATAAACCGCGTCGAATAAAATGAGCAATATAAACTGTATTAAACTAACTTATTGCCATAAGAATATCATTTGGCCATTTGGATTGCAGATTATATCAGAAGGAAACTAATAAATGAATAAACAAACATTGTGTCAGATAGCGCCATTTTCTTAAAGCTACATAGCCGAAAACGGTTGTTGTGTTAATTTAATAAAAATCATTTAGTATCCTTCAGTCATATCATTTTAATTATAGCATCACTGTGCGAAAACTACTGGCAACCTTAAGAGGTCTGTTACCAAATGCTAGTGCCCATACGTTATTATGTATGCTGCGGTGGAAATGTTTCCAAGCCGAAAATACCATACTTTCCGATAGCCAGGCGTGTATCAGAGCATTGGATTCTAATATAATGAACTCCAGGACGGTAGGTGACTGTCTTAACGAGTTGGCGAATCGATATGTTATTTGTATCACATGGGTATCGGGACATAGAGACATTCTGGGTAAATGCAATGCGGATAGACTGGCCAGAAGGGGAACGATCATTGAACTCTCTAATGAATTCTCGACATTGTGGATCCCTTTGGGAACCTGCAAGCTTATAATTGACAATGCAATCGTGGACCTTGTCAACTGTAGATGGGCAGCTTCGGACACGGGCAGAACGGCGCTGGATAAAAGGCACGTGGCAGCTGTGCTTAAACTCCAGTACTGTTATCGGGATTATTACAGGGCATTGTATTATAGCAACGCATGCGAGGCGTATTGGCCTTGGACACCTTGCAAATGATTTTTGCAGAAGCTGTGGAGATGACGAGGGGGATGAGACTGTTCTTCACCTACTGCATACATGCCCGGCACTTGGTCGTAGGAGAAAGTGTGCCTATTATATGGAGGATCTGGATGAACTGTCATGCATAGCCCTTATGTTAGCCATAATACATCATAGAATGTATTCAATAGGAGTGGACATAGCATAGAGGTCTGAGAAACTCCGCCAATTACCTTTTTTATATTTTCTAACTCCTTCATCCGTGTCAGAAAGTAGTATTTTCTCAGAGATACCTGCATGCTGAATTAAAAGCATTCAATTGTTATTCTTTAAATCCATGCTTACTATCGTTAGCAATTTCTTAACTGCTGTTTCTAGTTAAGCGTCCTCTTTGAAATTCATATTGATTGTTCGAGAGATCTTCGGCTCTTTCTTCGAGGTGTTGTTTCAAAAGTTTTCCTATTGACTAGCGAAGAGATTAAACTTAAGCTGCTACATATCTTATTATTTTTATTTTGATCTGTGTTTGAATCAAATAGTCACGGTCTTATGGATTAATTATTATCTGCATATGACAGCTATTAAGCGAAAAACAAAAGTTCAATTATTAATGCGTATATGCAAACCACATTAACATTTATTATTGATACAGCTAAACAAACATATTCTTCTAAATGATGTTTGAATTTTCTTGTTTTATTAGAAAGACTCATGGTTATTATATTAATAAAATTCTTCCATTAAAATATTGTGGTGAACTAAACTGCAATTAATATTTTAATTCAAATTCCAAACGTCTTCCAGATTTCTAAATAATTTCTTCTGTTTCCCGAATTTGTATTATCTAATGGCATCTACAGTGGACAGCAAAAGTCCAGGTACACCAATATATTTCATATTACATAATATTTTTTACATTTATTTTCTTTATTTATTTTTTATTATGAAACAAAAAAAATTATTTTTTCCCAAATAAAAGAAAAATAAGAGATACTTTCTGGTGACTCCATATTTTTGAATCAGCAAAAGTGTACCTAGACTTTTCCTGTCCACTGTGCATGCATTTGCAATATAAATTATATAAATATTTGTATTCCTGCAAAACATATTTCTCTAGATCGTGATAAATTCCGCCAATTTGGTTTTCATTTTATTGTTTCAATGTGAAAGAGTTCAATTGAATTGTGCTGCATATACTACATGTTCGGGCTGTTATTTTAATTGTACGTATAACACTCTTGCAAAATGTCACGACTTTCGCGCACAAATTTCACAAGAACTAATATTAAAACTATAACCATGGAATTTTTATTGAAATTACAAAAAAAAAGTGTTCAATAAAGCACGCATTTAGGAAACAATAAAAATCTTAAAAACCAAAACATTTTGGTTTAGTTTTGCTATACTTCTAAGATATGCATTACTGTGGCCACAATGTATTTTAGCACAAAGTAAATTAAATTTTCTCATATAATACAGTAAACAGAAATTATTCGTGATAAAATTTCCTTAAAAGAATCAGCGTACTATTACTTTAATAATCCCAGTTTATCAACATTCTCTTCAGAAAAAATATTTTATGAGACTAGCCTTTAAATAAAATTTTATCCACTGTACCAAAATCAAAAGACACACGTGTTGTGTGCTTAACAGTGGCAATAACTTTGAGATATAAATTATATTCGGTTTAAAATAAGAAACTGAAGTATGTAATAACCTTCAAAAATATGTGTTATAACACACATGTCTACTGTGACGTGAGTTTTGAGCAGCTTAAGTTGTTGGATTGGATTTTTATATAATTGGCAGTTGCCCTAAAGCATACCTTACCGAATAATACTTACATATTTTGCTATTTGGATAGTTATTTGTAGATAAGAATTTTGTCCAATTACAATTAACTAAACATGTTTCGTCAATAAATACCGCGTACTCAAAAAAAAGCCTCAAGTACAAGACACTGACGGAAAAGATGATCTGTGGTCCTCTTTTCGACTTCTTCAAACAAATCCTATCCTTATTAACCCACACAATTGGGTTAGTTAGATAAAGGCACTGTTTGTCAATTGTTTGCTCCTTCATAGAGGAATGACAATCTTGCGTCTGAAATCTGTCGTTCGGAGTCAACGTTAAACAGCAGATCTCACCACTCATGGATAAAATTAACACACACAACATGAATGGTATAAGAAGCTAGATTGAAAGGCTTCTAATGACCAATTAAATAAGTTAGTAAGTATCTTCACAGATGTAGTTTTGCTCTCCATTTTTGTAAACTCCATTCAATATAAAGAAAGTATTTGCTTTTCGTCCGATAGCGTCATCAGCGTATGCAAGCAACTATGTACACACTTTTCTCGAAAATACTGTCATTGTGATGAACTCCTGCCTTCGGGAAAACGTTCACCTGAAACCTTGTTTGGTATAAAAAAGTTCAGAAGTGACCTTAAAACTCGCAAATATAACAAGCTAAGGTATTGTGACACGATTCCTCATCGGGCTTATAGTTGACAAAAACATGGTGTGTGCCGAAGGGACTCATTTCAAAATTTTTTTTTCTGGTTTTCCTTGAGGCGAATTAAATTTTTTTAATGGCTCTACTTGCCTATTACTCCTCAAATTCGGTGATTTCGAATTTCAGCAGCTGACGGAAGAATTTTTTAGTAAAATTTTGTTTAAAAGATTTCCTCAAACTTTTGGGCTTGCAGATGAATTTATAAAATTCATTAAAATAATGATAACAGTATTGGGTAATAGTAACAGTGTTTTTTTTTTTTTGAAGATATGCTGTGTGTTAATTTTAGGAAAAAATTTGTTTATGATTGATTACCAGGTTCGCAAATTTATGGTATATTTGACAATTGTGTAAATTTTAAAGCAAGACAAAGCCCTATTACAACACCTGTAAATATTGCAATATTTTCTGTATCTTTAAATAATTTTTTTTTTTTTTTTGTTCTTCTCTATTTTTAACAAATGATTTATTAGTACGTCAACATGACTTAAAATATCTTACGTGTGTAAATTTTCTACAAATTTTTTTTTTTGTTGTTTTTTTGCAGAATTTTTAAGGCAAATTTTAAAAGAATACAACAGGGGCTTTATTTTGATGTAAATTTAAAAATAACAATTTCTATCCATCGATCATAATCCATATAATGACTGACATTTAATGTTTGTTTGAGCCTAAAATTTCCACCAGCATGTAATCCTCTTATGTTAGTGTGTTACGTGGCAGCATCAATTCGATATTTTGAACGTGTTGATGTCAATGCAAATATTTGTTTTACAATTTATGGGCGTTAAAATCTATGGCATTAAAAATCAACAAACAACTACTCGTAATAGATATGCTGCATTGATGCTGTTGTTGATAAGGATTCCAGTAAAACTACAAATCTAATAACAATAAATTATAAACCACCATCAGATAAATTTTAAATTGATTTAATTTCACTGGCTTTCGTCCGTCGTCTCATACGAAAAGTCACATCTGTTTGTTATTTAGAATTGCGTGCGTGTAATTAATTTCGACCATAGATATTCAATTTGGCAATTTATTATTGGTATTAGAAGGGATTGATATTGTTTTAGTTCAACTTAAGCTTCCTGCGTTAAAGTTATAAGAGATAAAAATTTGTTTATTTGTTGGTTTTGTTTTGTTTGTTTGGTGTAAATTGTAAAATATTTCAGGGCACAAATAAGAAAACAATGTTACTTGTAAACATGTAATCCTTTTAGATATCAAAATAGAGAGACCGGATTAGCTGCAATATTATATTCCCCAACTGAAAACATCGCGTACTTAATTGGTCATTGCCATCCTTTTGTCAGGCTTACGACCTACCTTCACACATCACCCATGTTGCGTTTTATGCATGACGGAACCTACAGTTTAAAGCCGATTCCGAACGAGAAGCTTTTCATGGAAACTGCTTCGCAATGAAACTTTTTTCTTTGGGGTATGAACATTGTAATCCCTTGTATTTCATCCATTCAATCAAAATTGTTTGAATGCCACCTTAGTTTACGGCATCATACTTGGCAATGAGCGTCCATTATCTCATGTTAATCCTCATACTAGCATCATGTATTTGTAAATGGCAATCGATTTGGAGGAGGAGAGTTTACTCTATAATACTTCTTTGACAAGGGGCCGTGGCCAAGTAAGTTCTTGGAATTTCCATACTCTTCTAAAAGAAGGAATATCTTGTGTTATGCAGATGGGCCAGTATGAAATACTTCGAGCCCATGAGGGAACTTAAGGGTATCTTCGAAGTGGAAGATATGAGATTGTTTGTTGAAAGCTTGCGATTAGGGGAGGTTGCACACAGTTGTTGAAGCCAGAAACTTCCTGTGCACTGGAGGCGGCTGTTTGGAAAGCTATGGTTAACGAAAGGTATGTTAAATATAGGCAAACACTCTTCAAAAACCAAGTGGATTCGAGGGAATCAAACCTTTTTTTGGGGACTTACAATAAAAGGAAATCTGAATCATGAATATCCTGACAGGGAATTGTAATTGTAGTACAGTTATTCAGATTGGGGGTTGTCTCGAGCCTAACATTTAGATCCTGTGACGATAAAAACGTATCATGTTAACACATTCTTGAGTCCTGTGAGGCATTAATGAAGTTTGTCAGGACAATAGGCTGGACGGAGACGTTTTAGAAAAGTAGAATAGATCGTATGTCGCAGTATTAGGGCACCTACTTACGACTATAATAAAATAATAAAAACAAAAGTTGCACGCGATGACAATATCGGTACCTCCAAAAATACTTCGAAAAATACAGTTCGGTCTGTGGATGCAATGGATTTTCCATAGACCCATATTATTCGCGTAATCAACGCTGAGATGCACAGGCCTGACTATAACTGTTTCAGTTTCTTTAAATTTCTTTGTATTCCTGTCAGTTTTTGTTACAATAGGTCCACTATAAACGACTATAAATACCCTGTAAATCTCGAGAGTGGCCATTTTTGAGTCATCACTTCAATGTAACGTTCAACTATTTTTACCCGTTCGTCGATTGTTAAACTATCTAGATTCGTACAATAACAAAATAAATTTCATTAGGGGTAAAAGATTTTTAATATGTAGTTGATAGCATTTACAAACTGTCACGCTTGTACAATGTCTCCATAAAAGCTCTTTATTTTCAAATGCATAACATAAATTTGCTATCACCTTAAGTTTGAAATATTTCGGTATTTTAATGTCTCATGACTCAAAAAACTTTTTAAACTTTCTGTTCTTAACATTCATTAACTGCTTTACAAACTTTTGTGAACCTAAAATAAAGCTTAACGTTAAAAAGTGCTTAACAAGCTTTTGTGGATCTAAAAGCTTCAATGACTTACTAACGAGTACAAATTTAATAATTTTAAGCTTATTACATATAACAGAGACAACATAAATTTGTAGCAGAAACTAACGTAATGTTCTCGTCTAGACTACTATAACGCAACAAATAATTTGGTCTAGGGCCGAGCTAAGACGGTTGTTTAAAAATGGAAAAATTAACACAGATGGCCTTCTTTTTTTTTTTAAAAAAAAGTAACTAAATAGTGTCTAAAATTGAGGTATCATTTGAATTTTAATAAAAAAAATAAAAAATATTTTAAATACAACTCCGGTTAAAAATGAAAAATTATGTCGGCCCACTCTACTCGCTCGGCAGACTTCCAGTCTTGAACCAAAATTATCAATCACATTATTTAATAAATTATTGTCAATGATTAATGTCTGCTTATTGGTTTTTAGCTCTTGATTAGTTATGGAATGGAAATCTAAGGGTGTTAAAACCTACGATCCTGGTGTCCAATTTACTCCACCTCTACGAGAAATAATGCGATTTTCGAATATGTTTTTCGAAAGGTTGCTCTAAGACAACAATTTGATTCTCTTCACTACAAATGTGGCAATTCTACTTTGTCACTGAAGGTTACTTTTTAGAAAAAACAAAACAAAAATCAATTGGCAGATGTAATGGCCACGCATCAATGATTATTTTATAACAATCAAAGGTGAGAACTGCAGTGGCAATAAGAGCCTATAAGCCTATATTATCCACATAAGAATCAGCAACACTTACCCCCCATATGCTTCCGATCT
This sequence comes from Sarcophaga caerulescens, assembly GCA_927399465.1. Classification (NCBI taxonomy): domain Eukaryota; kingdom Metazoa; phylum Arthropoda; class Insecta; order Diptera; family Sarcophagidae; genus Sarcophaga; species Sarcophaga caerulescens. Next base: position 136,211,849 of record OV656872.1, on the reverse strand, counting down.
TACATAAATGGTTCGTTAAATAGTGGTTCAAAGTGTCATCTTCTATTTCCATTTTTTAATCGTAACTGATTTTTGCAACGCAGGGATATGATGCAATAACGGTTACTGATGCATCACACGCAAAAGTTGGCGTGAATCTTGAAGGTTCTCCAGAATTTTGTTTTCTCTTGAGAACATTTAGAATAGCTCATGAACAGTGCTTGTGTGTCATATGACAATAATCAAAATATCCGAAGGCTTGAGTAATCTTTACGGAAAAGGTTGATCAGTACTTCCAGAATTGGTAATAATTTGGTAATAACTCACTTATTTTTTTCTATTGTGACTAATCACAGACAAACAATGAGACAATCACAAACACCCAGAGTCTCTGGTGCGAATCGAACCCACGGATTCGGCATTTGAAGTTTAGCACACTACCAAATAGACATTCGGGGCACCCGATGTCTTTTAATGTCATTTTTAAAATTTAAATTTTATTTCAGTGAATATTTTTAATATATAATATGTAACTCATTTTCAGAATTTGTTTTAAACCTAATGTCTAAACGATATTTTCATTACATGATTTTCAATTTCATTCAATAAAATGCGAATAAATTTAATAAAATTACTATCAAATAAATAATTTCTGTGTGTCATTTTTTAGCACGTGTTAATCCATCTGAGACTAAAATAAATATTTTACAATAATCGTCAAAAATAAAATAAAATAAAATAAAAATCAACTCAATTTCTATTTCCGATTTAACCGTGTTGTTATAAATGTTTTACCCTCATGTTATGCATCATTTGCAGGCACTCTACTAAAATGTTTACATGTGTTCCAGCCAACACAAATGCTACCCACTCTTAAGCTCTCATATGGTTGGAAGAACGTAACAAATTATATTTATTGTACATACATACATATATGTGGACGTAATTTCAAATGACGGGAAAAGTTAAATTGTATTAACAAACTTTAAATGACCCATATTTATAACTGAAATAGGATTTGAACAAATATTTTCATTTCATTCTGTTTTCATTTTTTTTTTTTTTTTTAATTTTTATATTGATTGAACGAGCAGTCAGTACAGCCACTCTTTTATAATTTGAAAAATAAATAATGAAAATGAATCTCGCTCCCTTAACCCTTTCCGTCCCTGCCTACACAAATGTGTAGGAAAATTTAGGGTATTTTGGAGAAAAATTTTTAAATTATTATTTAGCTTTTTCTTATTGAATTAAATGTCCTCATGTTAGTGGTTATCTGTATTTTGTTCTGTTATAAGTTTTTTCGCCGCTTATTTTAGTATTTGTGATTGAGAATGCAATAAAGGGTCCATGTTTCGCAGTGCGGTAGACAAAAAATTTAAGTATTATTATTTTATTTAAACAAAAAAAAAAAAAAAATTTTAAAATTTTGTTACTATTTTGTAATAGAAGCATTAAATGTTTAAATAATATGCAAATATTTTAAAATGCGTCAAGAATTGTTAAGTTTTTGTAAGCATAATATGTGCCTACACGTATGTATGTGTAGGTTGGGTTTTTACTAGAATAATTTATCGTCATTACAGCAAAAAAATATAATTTGGAAAATGAAGAAGATTTTGAAGAAGTACTTAAATTAATTAGTGTTTTGTCGGAAGTTGAAGGCGATATTTTATCAGATGAATTTGGGGATGAATTGAGTATTCCATCTCCGCACTCCGACAATGAAAATGAACGCAGCACAGATACAGAATTAGTCGACACCAAGCGGGTTTCGTTGGCCACTGGTCGACAAATTGAGGACAGCACGAGCGTGTGGGTTAAAACAATGTAATAGCCGCACTCGAACTCGCTGCGAAAAATGTGATGTTTATTTGTGCCTTTCTTCAGATAAAAATTGCTTTAAGAAGTTTCATACGTCGATATAGTTTTACAGAAATCGAAACCAATGAATGTTTTATTTTTTTTGTTTTCTTTTTTAGTTTCTAATATTACATACATATATGTACATACATGGCTTGCACAATATTTTATTTTTTGAGTAATCTATATTTGTTTTTTGAATGAAATAAAAAGTTTGTTTTTTTTATTATTATATTAAAATTTTTGAATTCTGACTAAGTGAAAGCCCAAGACACACATATGTGTATGTCCTTTTTCTAAGGACACCAACTTTGTATGGACATAAAAAATGCATTTTTGTGTTTTTTAATGGCAAATTATCACATACCAAAAATTTCATTGAAATCCTCCAATTTTGAAATTGCTTGGGACGGAAAAGGTTAATAAGTATTAATGATGATACTATGTATTGTTCCATTTGACTGAACATCGTTGGTTATAAGGTAGGATAATTACATGGAACCTAATTATAAATAACCTAGCGCTTCTTACTGTTAAATTAAAATAAAGCGAAATCGTCCTTCGTCAGATAATGATGCTCAAACTATTATAAATAAGGGCTAGTCTTATTGTAAGACAATCCCTGGCGTTGTAGTCTTTCCAACCTATTTTACGCTCTAATTTGTTTTTATATTTTTTTTTTAACGGAACACATCAAGTTTAAATTATAGGCTGAATTGCATTGTTGCCATTATACTGCACTATAGAGTTACTTTACAAACTTTACCCCACTATAGTTGTTTGGGCAAAGGAAAAATTCCAGTATCCAAAATGCCATAACGCCACACTGGTTCTCAGTATATTTCTTGATGATGCGTTTGCTTCACTGCAGAATCTAACTATCAAGGTCAATGCGATTACTATTCTGAACATATGTTCTTTGAACCACAGAGTCCAGTCAAAAGGCTGGTATTATTTTCTCATGCCATCTGCAAATAGTCGGATGCAAGCCTCTAATCTTGTCCCGTCAATTTCACGAACATAAGATTTGATTGTTTTAAGCCCGTATGATTTCCACCTCTTTTAATCTTCCTCATTCCGTTCCAAAGAAAGATTCTAGCCTCTTCATCAGCGTAGAAGCTCCATTTCTAGAGGTCATTGCCAACTCATGCATGTATTCTTTCCCACACAGTTCCATCTGGAGTCCACTCATAGGAGGTAAGTATTCGATATTCTAAGTATTAAGTATTCAGAGGAAGTAGCCGTAGTCTAGTAGGTAGTGTGTTGGATTATTAGACGTAAAGCCTGGGTTCGTATCCCAGGTCAGGCATCAAAACGAAATATGAAAAAAAAAAAAATTTCTTCGGCGATTTCTTCTCAGCAGGCTTCTGGCAAAAACTCTGAGAGTAAATAAACCAGCCATGAAAAAGTTTCGCAAAAATCTGTCGTTCGGAGTCGACGTTAAACTGTAGGTCCCGCCACTCACGTATAAAATTAACGAACACAACATGAATGGTGTGAGAAGCTAGGACGTTGTACAATGGGTCAAATCGACCTCCGGGTACTGTACTTGTCACCTAACCTAAGTATTCAGAGAGAATTGCAATGTCCCTTTTTGTTCGAATTAAACTTTCATTTGAAGACACTCGCTAGTTTTCGAATAGAACCCAACACCCCCTAACATTCCACTCACATTCCACTTGATCCATTTTTATAGGACAGGATGGTTCTCTCTTAAAGGAATATCTAAACTCCATGTTGCTGGATTCACTTGTACTATTTAGTAGAAGCATTTTCAAATATCGTAGAGTGTTTTAGTAATGTCCAATATAGCAATACCTACCTTGCCTCCTGGCACTTCTTGCCACTGATCAGTATTCTTACGTGTCCATCAGAAGTATTCTCAGAAGATGGACTTCATCTAAACCTGATGACTTTAGTAGACTTTTTGATCGCCTCAAGTGATATATCATCTGCTTTCATCCTTGATTCGTTCAGGGCGTTCATATTTCCAGGCATAGCACAGTACACATTACATGGATACCTATGGCAGTGATTAAACAGATTTTGGAAATGAGTAAACTAACACTTAAAGCTAAGGAATTATAGAATATAAGCGGGCTAACGAAAGTGAGCGGAAACGTCATATTACTTTTGTAAAACAATGACGCTGCAAGGAAAACTGTTTTAGACCCGCATAGGCGTGGTTGATAACTCAAGGTATGCCGAGTGAGCATCATTGTCCAGCCTATGTATCACTATATTTTTGAGTGAACTTGAAGAAATTAAAAGTTTGTACAGGATACAGACCCTTTATACCTCGTAAAGATCACATATTTTGCCCACTTTTAAAGTGAATTCCATTAGAATCTCTGTTGGTGTGTAGAATAAAAGGAAATTTTAAAGAGAATTTAAGAAAACTTGTGAATAAAAGCTTTCATAATGTAATCCAAGGGTACACTTAAAATCAGGTCGTCCATTTAGCGCTACCTTTCTTAAAATTTAAAAACCAAGTGAGCGTGTGATATACGGTCGAAATTTTTTATTCGTTGGAGAAACATACAGGTACCATTATATGTGGAATGTAAGATCGTTCGAGCATACGCCACGGCTTCTGGCTCAACTCGACAGATGGCATAGGTTATGTTGACTTTAATAATTGTTGTAGTTTCGCGTATACTTGCGACCATAAATCGCTCGCGCAGAATATCCAACCTGGCACATTTCATTGGAGTCCAGATCATCCAATTTAGGATAAAAGAATCATCGACCTACAGTTGTCACCGCTAGCATTGACGCCTAGCCTACATAGTTCTCAAAGAAATATGGATTAAGCAGCCAGCCCAAATTCCAGATCAAACAAGGACCTTTTCGGTATGCAATCGACTGTTTGTAGCTCTTGTATCGCTCCAAATTCAACAAATTTCGTTTGTATCCATTCACCTCATAGCTGAAGATGATTTCATGTTTCATTTACCAGTTCCTCTAGAGTGTATGGTCATTCACCTTTATTTACTGAGTCAGTTGAAATTTGTATGGTTGCAAACCTTAGTCACTATACTAAAGGTGGTGTTCTTGTGAGCCGAGTGGAGTCAATTGCTACGAATTTTCGTGCACACTCTCCCGGACAGCAATGTTTTCAGCTGAGCTTGGTTTTCATCGCCACAAGGATGCTGGTGGATCGAACGAGTGAAATTGAATTTATCCATCACATTGCAAATAGTGTTCTTGAACGTAAAGTACGGCAGTTATGGGCAAAGCGATGCCATTTTGGTAAAACAATTTTATTATTTGCATATGTTGTTGTCTTGTTGTTTTATGTTTGACAAAGTCCCTGTTGAATGACCCTATAGACAACATATTGAAATAAAATTGGTGTTTCGTTATTTTAGCTATAAAAGCGTATCGTAATATATAAACAGAATCATTTGTCAATGTTTAGTAATATGCGAATAAGGAACTGTTTTATAAACTCTTAAATTGTAAGTAATGTGGCTGAAAGTATTGATAAAAGTTTTAATACTTCTTCTTTTTTACCATTTTTAACATACGATATTGGGAAAACCGAATCTAAAAAGATATATGTATGTCGGTAAATATGTGACATTTAGAAGGAAAAAGAAAATAAAAAACTGATAAAAGGCATCGAAAAGAAGAAAAACTATTGTGAAGATAGTAAAGAAGAATTATTACATACTTAGTATTTGTTCCCTTTATATGGGTATACAAAAGCCCCTTAAAATTTATTTCCTTAACAATTTTCTTGTCAGTGTGTGGTATTTCCAGAAAAGATTTCATTCATCCAATTTTTTTCCCCCATCTCATATTGATACTGTTGAATGGCTACTTTTCTTTCGTTGGGGTCAGTAAATCTGTGCATGGGCAGTAGCACGGACATAGTAAAGAGTCTTTATGTGTGTGTTTTGTTGTATTAAATATTTAATGATAAGAATTATGTAACAGTTTCACTTCCATGTATTTTTCGTTCAATATCAACTATTTTGGGGGTTATTTTGACAAGTTTTTCACAAGGTTCTCGTTCATTTTTTTACAAGTTATGCTGTAGCAGTAATCATTTGTCAAACGATTTATTTCAATTATGGTGTGTCACACATTTCTGTTGTAAGTCCTTTTTTTTAACGCAGCCACATACAGAGTTGAAGCTGACTTAAACAGCCACACACACTTACACTTTGATCCCCGTCCAAAGGAACTAAAATATTTATCATTTATATTGATTACAGATTTGAAAAACTTTTATTTTCAAAGCTAAACAAGAACTAAAGACATCTTAACAATGGGCCAAATGATAATAGGAAGTTAAATGAAACTGCTCCTCTTTTCACCATAAATCAATACGTATATATTTTAAGTGGTTTGAATATTTTCTAAACAAAAAAATTCATTTTAGTTCGTTTAGGAGAGGAAAGTATGTATTGAACATGTAGTTGGGTGTAATTATCTGAAGATTATGAAACTGGCAACATGAAAAGAGAAACCAAATTTAAAGTGAATTCAAATAAAAGTTAGCAAGCAGTCCGAAACCATCAAACCGACAACTGCTCTTTATTGCTTAGGAGTAAAACTTGGGTATAAATTTGCGATCAAAACCAAATTAATTTACACAGCCGCGGATTCTTGACCCACTTTGAAGAAAACAAATTAGAGTGTATTATGATAATGGTGGCAATCATATCTGAATCCCGTAGAAATATTCATTACTCTTGTTGACGAAACAAATGACTGCGAACATGGCAATGAGAATATTAAAGCTCTGGTCATGCAAAGTTGACCACAAAGTAACTAAACTCGCTTACGATATTGGTTTTCTGATAAACATCATCCAAGTATTGAGAATAGTTCCTTATACTACTCTATTACGGTAATATACTTCAGGTTGAAATAAAAACTATGAAGACAGCCGCTTCACATCCGATGTAAGATCATATAGAGTCCACATTTAGTGGTAGTAAAGCGGATAATAGAACCCCAGAGAAAATGTGCAGCATATCTAAAAGTGTCCAAGAATGCTAGTTGTATCTGGAGATATAGAGGTATTGAGCGGATGTACACTCAGGTGTCACTCTATTCATCGGAAAGTAGAAGGCAACAACATAATTGGCACATCAGCAATTGATACTTGGGATTGTTATTCTTCTGCAGAGGGGCAAACAACTTGCTTCAAAGCTACCAAGAATATATCGTTAAGACCTCATATTAGTCTTAACGGGCATTGCCCATAATGACTTCTGCAAAAGCTGTGGGGTTCAACAAGGACTTCCGAACTCGCGTCGTTTTACGTGAAGGAAGTATACATCAATTGAAAGAGCAATACTTGAGCTTCAAATTTTTGAGGTGAATATTATTTGGTTAGGTTGTGCATGTCATCATTTTTTCCACGATGGAAAATATGTCAAAGTGCGAAAACAACAGCTTTTGCGGAAGGTTTTGTTGTACCACTTTTCTGCAAACGAAACTGCACGTAAAATCACTTTTTGCTTGTGGAGTCTTATGGTGAGCATGCTCTAGTAAAAGTGTATCGAGTGGTTTGCGCATTTCTAAACTATTAATTTTGACATCAAAGACAAAGAGCGTTCGGGACTGGCAATAAAATTTTAAAATCAATATTGGTGTTAAATGCTAAAAGAGCTCAAGCAGCCATTTCAAAGCATTTTAAAGCAGCATGTCATGAACTGAAGCAGAAAAATATTGAAAGACAATTTTGCTTTACTGAATTATTATTGTGGACGTAAAATGGATGGAGATGCCATATTATAGTCGGTAGCGTATTGGCTTATAGACGTAAGGCCTCGGTTCACACCCCAGGTCAGAAATCAAAACGAAAATATAAAAAAATATTTCTTCGCCGACTTCCTCTCAGCAGATTCCTGACTAAAACTCTGAAATAAAAAACAGCCATGATAAGTTTCTCAAACATCTAACGTTCGGCGTCGACTTTAAACTGTAGGTCCCACCACTCATGTATAAAATTAATACACACAACATAAGTGATGGGAGAAACTAAGTCGAAATACTGACCTGGTTGTAATGACCAATTATGCTATGTATGTACGTAAAATGGATTCATTGTGATAATACCAAGCGTAAGAAAACATATGTGTACGGCAGACAAGAAGAAAAATCTACAACCCAGAAGAATATATTTTTTGCTCTACGGTAATGCTCTGTATTTGATGGGTTCAGAAGGGTGTGATCCAGTATGATTTACCAAAACCGGGCCAGACTATAAGAGGAGAATTAGGCAGACAACATTCAGTTTCTTTTGGCCGAAAAATGCTTTGGATATTACCCCAGATACGTGGACGTAATTTTTCATCATGAAAACGATTACCTATTCCAACGCTGGTCAAAAAAAATTTGAAAAACATTGGATGGGAAGTTTCATCTCACTCGCTGTATATTTTAGACCTCATCCCTGTTTCTATCGATGCATAGCACTCACACGCTTCACTTCCGAGCTGGGTATCAAAAATTAACTCGTTTCATTCTTTGCCTCAAAAGAGGAGCTACTTCTTTCTTTAGACATAATCCATAAATTGTGTAAATGATGGGAAAACTCGTAGCTTCAGATGGTGAATACTTTGGATGATATGTTCTTTCAAAATACTGTCGTAATAACGCATTTATTTTCAATAAAAACTGATCAGTCATACTACCAATAATCCACTACATAATCCATGAGAAAGAAAATCAATATTTCAATAATTTTAGTTGTTTTAAAGCAATCAAATTAAAATTAAATTTTTATAATAATTAATTAATTAATAACGATTTAAAACAACAGACTACTACGTATGTAGATACGTACGTAGATTGTATAAATTCATGCATATACAAATGTATTTTTAATATTTTTTCATTCATTAATTCTACGCCATGTTATTCTATTGATGTGTGCACATACATGCATATGTTCTAAATTAGGTCGAGGATATATATTCTTGGAAGCCGTCGAAAAGAAAAAGCAAAAGTAAGCTAGACTGTCGTTTGCATGATTTCTTTCATGGATTTTATGTATGTATTTGTTTTAAATTATGCCAGTATGCTAATTTACTGCAGTGAATTAAATTCTAATTGTGAATTAAAAATTAAGAAGTTGCCAATGTCTGCGTATATGGCCTTGACTTGACTTGACAACACATGCCTCGTCGTATGCCTCAAAGTTAACGATTGCACGAGAACGAAAACATTTGCTACGAGTGTGTATAAATAAGTATTTACCATACAATAGTGTATGCGAGAGTATATCGAAAACGTAAAGGGAAAAAGTTTGCATTTTAACAGATTGTATTGTCTCATGTCTCATGTGTTTTGGATGGCCTTTGGGTTTTGTAGTTACACCAGAAACGTACGTACTCACTGCACACATTTATACGTGATAAACAAAAACAAATTTTATGTATATTTTCTTTACTTGAACCCAGCCATCATCATCGTCATCATCTTCATCAGCATCATCAACCACCACCATCACCACCAGCAAGTGTTTGTTATGTGTCCTTAATTTTCATCAACGTCAGAAACAATTGCGGGTACCTTTTGGGAGGAAAACAGAACTGATTGTCTTGTCTTTAATATGTTTATGGGTTTTCAAGGGACTGAAAACATTTAAGCAGACAGTAAGACTGTGCTGTGCGTATGAAAGTATGTCAGCCTAGAAGAATTTACAAAATTATTAAAATGAGATTTTGTGTCTAGAATTTGCACAAAAGGAAAAAAAAAAATTTATTTTTGTTCTATTAAAAGAATCATAAATGTAAGTAAAAACAGACACTAATTTATGCGATATCTATTGAAATACATCTTCAACTTCATTCCATTTATAATACATTTTCAAATTACTTACCAGAGATCAGCAATGACTATTCAAAACGATGAGTAGATTCGAATCATACTCATAATTTCTGATACTTATACACATTCATACATATTTTAATATCATACTCATACTACTCATATTCAAAGTTTGAAGTACTCATCGTACTCATATTTAGCAATACGCATGATGTTGTTGATTTCGACTGTCCTTTACTCAACATTTACAAGAATTACAAAATAAGTATGATACGCGTACGAACATTAGAATACTCACTTGAAGGTTGTGTGTTTGCTTTACTTGCTGACTTTGTCTTTTCTTTCTTCCATTTTTGTAAATCCAACAACAACTAAGACTGTAAATTTTGATGAATGAATCAAGTTACTCAAATCATTTATAAGTACACTAAAGCCCCGACATGCGTCGTTAATGGGGACCGGAGAATTGAAGACGCAAATCGGATCGACGCAAGTCGGGGCTCTAGTGTATTATAAATATTTTTCTAAAGTTATAAATCTGAATGAGTTGGCCTATGAATCAAACTTATTTCGAATGTTATGAGTTTGATGTCAACGTTGTACTCATACTCATTGCAACTTACTTATAAATCAATGTTGCAGAGAGTTGGAATAAATCAGAGTTGTTGAATTTCAATACTATTGACTCACTCATACTCAAAATTTCATGAGTACTTATGAGTAGTGGAAAAACGATTCATTGCTGATCTCTGTTATTTACACGCTGTAAATTAAGCATACCTTGTATGAAAAAAGTTCGAAAGATAATTTTTTTATTATAAATTTGGTAGGTTAAATTCATTTTAATTTTAAAAGAATCATAATTATTCCACTGTGACACTTTAGAAAGGTGGTAAAAAAAATTACGAAAAATTGAATACCACAAAGTGGAAATGAAAAATGTGTCCATGAGAGAAACAGCATTGCTAGTCGAAGGTGCTTTATGGGAATCCATTGCACTCCGCTTATATTCCTAAATACGTACATACGTAGTTGGTCATTACAAACCTTCAGTTAGGATTACAAAACATAGTTTTTTACACCACTTATGTTGTGTGTGTAATTAAATACATGATTGGCTGGACCTACAGTTTAAAGTCGATTACGATTGATAGATTTTTGAGAAACTTTGCATGACAATTTTATATCACTCTTAGAGTCTTAGCCAGAAATCTGATGAGACTAATTCGCCAGAGAAAAAATTTTTAATATTTCGTTTTTTTGGAGGTGTGTGCCTGAGGTTGGTACCGTGGCCAACATACTACCTACTAGACTACGACGAGAAAAAGTTTTCTTCATTGGAAAAAAAATTTAGATATGTAAGTCGATAAAGTCCAGGCGGACTTCACAGGTTACCGACTATTTAGCCGTAAAACTCTATAATTGCCTAGATAGCAACTAAATTCCAATAGTCAAGCAGATAAGTCTCTTGTGCACTTAGTCAGAATTAAAGGATTTACAACTACTAATTGTGATTTACAATTACTAATTGTGATTTTCCCTGATGAGGACCAGAGTAAATCTGAGCTATTCTATCTAGTAAACGGATACTGTGCTATATTATTTCTATTAAAAGAGTACAATTGCCATAGGTGTTATAAAGTACAACTAGACTTGAAAATAATCTACACAAGCAATCACTGTATATCATTATGCAAATATTTATTTAAATTAACCGGAGAAACTTAAGAAATTCTAAAGAAAATAACACTGTGCTACGCTTCATAATGTAAATTTAAAAAAAAAAAAAATAAAAATTCTTTCACATTCTTCTCGAATCACAATTCATGTAATTTAAATTTAAAGCACTTTCGTCCAACAGTTTCTTATTTAAAGTTTGAAGAGAAAGAAAGAAAATAAAGAATTATTCAAACGTCTCGTAGACTGCAAAGCAGTCAAAAATTTTGATCATTGCTCTTGATTAAAAATTAGAAAAGTATGAAAACGTAAAGTTAAGATAGAAAAAAACCGGATATTTTTATTTATTTTTTCTTTTCAACTTCAAGGTTATTTGGCGTGCAAAGTACACCCTTAAGAAAGTACGCATATCTTAAAGATGCAAAGCAGAAAGAGAAATAAACATGAATAATGTTGAAAAAAGAGGAACATTTTCAATGAAATGTTTCTTTAATTTTTTCCTTAATGCTACAGTAGTAGCATTATAGTAGTGAGATATTAAAGTTTTTCGTTGCATTTTTTGTTTAAGAAAACTTTTGCTGCATATAATTTATTTCTGTTCAAAAAAAGGAAAAAAAAAGACGAACCAACTAACAAAAATATCCTTAAGAAAATATTTATTTTTAAGGATTATTTCACTTTGTCTGAAGAAAAACCTAATCTGAGCCATCTGTTATGGGATTATAGGAAAAGAAGATTAACTCAACAGATTGAAAGCATAAAGAAAATAAATTTGAAAATGTTCTGATCTCTACTACCATATGCTGTAGATATGTATATTGCAGATAATAAGCTAATGACTACCGTCTGTGCACCGGTTTATGACTTTTAAGGATCAATTTGTATCCATCTTTAAAGTTCTAACAGCTTCCACAGCTGGAAATTATTAAAGTTTTTTTGTATTATCGTTTCAAGTCCTTTAACAAAGAGTTTTCCAACTATACTTTTATGAGAGATCTGTATTCGACTTTTTCTTGACTAACTATAACTATTAACTATTATTGGGTCTGTTTCCTAAAATTTGATTCTTCATGTCCATACGTGTCCAACAGAGTCTAGCAATATTGCACCAACGAGATTGAGCGCTCTCGGAAGACGAGTGGCCAATATCGAAATTACATACATACATACATTACTGATCATTACAACCCTTCTGTCACGATTACAATCTTTCTGCTCACACCACTTATATTGTGTGTGTTAATTTTATATATGAGTGGAGGGACCTACTGGTTAAAATCGACTCCGAATGACAGATGACAGAAACGTGAAACTTTCAAAGCAATTTTACTTACTTTTAGAGTTTTTGCCAGAAAGCTGCTGAGAGGCAGTCGCCGAAGAAATATTGTTTAATATTTCGTTTTATTGGAGATGGAAACCGTGGAAGCATGTCTAAATCTGTTTGGAAAACATTGCAGTGGTCAGGCAGAACCCTTTAAAATATACCAGAGCCCACCTTGTCACTTACTTTTGAGCCATCAGTGTAGGCTTCAAGGGTTTCATCTTTCGCATATTCCGTTCAGAAGTGTCTAGTTGAAAGTCTAAAATTGAATGTCTTATTCAGTAAGTTATAAGAAATCATATAATCGACCCTAACATGTCTATGTCTTCACAGAATAGCAGCTTGTCCATAGTACAGATTGGACCACTAATTCAGCCCTCTGTCTTAAGAGAAGGCCAGAGCGGAGCTAATTGAGTACAGCAAATAATGCCTAATGGAACAGAGAGTACTAGTGAAGTATGTATGACAGTATGTGGATCAAAGCAAAGGAAAAATTAAAAGCAACATAGGTGAGATGCCCCAGGCCAGACATCAAAACAAAATACAAAAAGTATTTCTTCGGCGATTTCCTCTCAGCAGATTTCTGGCAAAAAACTCTGAGAGTAACTAAAATTGCCATGAAAAGTTTCTTCTGTCGTTCGGAGTCGACTTTAAACTGTAGGTCCTGCCACTTATGTATAAAATTAACACACACAACATAAGTGTTGTGAGAAACTAGGTCAATAATCCTGACTAAAGGGTTGTAATGACCAATTATGTATGTATATATACATAGGTGAGATGCTTTACGAAACCCTCACTGAAGATAAGGACTAGCCATGGATTGTGGATTTAAATCATTTATTTATTAAATTTATAATAAATATATCATATTAAATTATTTATTAAATTAAATAATTCAGTAGCTCTTATTAAGCATTTCCAATTTGCTTTACACTAAGTTTCGATGTAAACCGATACTTATTGCAAATTATAATAATTCGTCATTAATTAATTATATATTATTTTAACATAATTATAGTGGCTGATACTTAAGCCTCTCTCAGTTATAATTCATACTCAATGCATACTTATTTCCTTTGAAATTTAATGCCCACAGTTTTTTTTTTTTTTGTTTGTTTCACATTCTATACTTATTAGTTGAACGATGTAAAGTTCTACACTTTCTACGCTGTGTATTCGTAAAATTAACGGTTTATAATATAAACGCCCGAGTAAAGATTTTAATTTATTGCAATTTTAAAACAAATAAATACCAATTTGTGTGTTAAGGTGTGTTGCGAACCCAAATAGAGGGAGAACAAGAAAAGGGGCTCAAAAACTGTTCACCTTAACCGCTTTTTATTTAATGTACCAACTCACAAATTACTACATATATGCACATACTTACACATGTGTTCGGCGTGTGTGTGTGTATGTTATACAAATAAACACGTATACGGTTGCAAGAGCATACATACACATATAAATATAATAAATTCTTATCGTGCATTGTCCTCTGTCGTTTAAGGTTTAACGCAACGTTGAATTTGTAAAATGTAACGCCATTAAATTCATTCTTTAAAAAAAAAACATGTTAAAATGCTTCTTGTTATTCCGTATACAAAGATGTATACAGTAATGAGATAAAATAAGAGCACAAAAGTGTTGGTAAGTTAATCAGTACATTTATTGAAGAGCGTAACACAGCTGCAAAATACTTTCAAGTGATATTTTTATACAAAAAAAATAAAAAAACTTATCAATCTAGAATGACACGTAATTAATTTGCAAAGCTTTACACTACAATTTACCATTGTAACGCGTTAAATGAAAATAAGCTAAATCAGAAAAATTGTGAGAATAGATACATACGATATTAACTTTAGTCCTAATAAGAACAGAATATGTCAGCAGCCATTAGATGTTTACACGGTTTTAAGAATACAAGGCCTGTTAGACAAAAATCCACACAAGATTGATATAGAAATGTCGTGAGACTTGATCTAGGGACACGCCGTAGATACCAACCAGTTGAAAGCTGAAAGTTTCATCCCAATGATTGTCGCTTGGCTGTCAGAGATGTTTGAAATGATAGTAGTTGGAGACCCCTTACTGAGGATCAGTTACGCCAGAGTGATTAATGGCTATACTACCTTAACCAAAAGAAAAGGATTCGAAGAGATATCATAAGATCAAAACATACGGAGGAAACTTCATTTACTTACGTAATTGGTCATTACAACAACATTACAAGTAAGTTACCAACAATCAGTGGCTTGAATGACGGGCTATCGTATAATAAGACAATATACAACCTACTAGACTGCGGCAACTTTCCGAAAATGTTATTCCAAAGACATGTCAGAGGATCTCCCTTCCCTGCTTCGAATTCTAGTGTGATATTACGCTCAGAAACTAGGAATCCTCTGATGGGATATAGGAAAGTTGGAAACATCCTTAATCTATTAAACATAAGTTCTTTTAATTTCATAAAGAATTTTTTATATTTTTATTGAGGATGGTCCGCCAATAGACAAGTCAAGTCCATTAAAAAGATAAGTTTTGAGATTTTGAAATATACGTACATATTTCGCACTGCTTTACGACCCCTCTCAGCTATGATGTCTCCCCAGCTGAACATAATTAATAATCAGGCATCAGATCAGACATTTCGAATAAAACGAAATATCAAAATAATTTTCTTTAGGCGACTTCCTCTCAGCAGTCTTCTTGTAAAAACACTGAGTGTTAAAATAAAATTGCCACGAAAAATTTCTCAAATCTGTTGTTCGGAATCGACTTTAAGTTCTATGTTCCGCTACTAAGGGATAAAATGAACGCATTCTGACTAATTTATAAGAAAAATTAAACTGTTCATAATATTCATTACATACATTACTATAGAGCCATAATCAATTGAAGTGATTTAATTCCTGGGAAGGCAATTTGAAGAGTTTAAATTAAAGCACAAAGTGTCTTAAGAAATCTTTTACACCTTAGCAAGAAACCTTAGATGAATGAATAACAACAATGAAAGACTCATTTGATCTGCTATTAATTTTGACATAACTGTATGCCTAACCAGGCTATTCGGTACATGTATACACAAAAACATGTAAAATTTATGTGTTAAAAAGAAATCACACTTTAAAAATAAAAGTATATACACTTTGTATACAAACACATATACCTACATACATACATATGGGCAATTTCGTGTCAAGTGACCCAATTTTTAAAATCGATGTCTTCCGATTTGGATGAAATTTGCACCAAGGTTAGTACTATTGGATAGTTGGCCAGACACAAATTTTCAGCTCTATCAGTCAAGAACTGTCGGAGTTAGAGGGGGTCAAAGTTGGACATTTTGGTCATACAGGGTTTTTTTAAAATGTGTGTAACTTTTCACCTATTGGTCCTAGCAAAAATTTTCCAAAGGATATTAGATAGCTATTTCTTCAATCTTTCCAAAAATATGCGAGTGGGATATCTATCAAAAAAATTATTTTTTAACTCAAGAATAAGATTTTTCAATATTTGGCACATATACCATTTTCATTTTCCCCCATTTTTTTTCGAAATGGAGTTTTTTTTTATTTTTCCTCAAAAGAAAACTTAAACCATTTCCTTTAAGGTCTTTGTGGGCACTTAGTAGCAAGAGCCATATCTATAAAAAAAATATTTTAACTCAAAATCCAAAGTTTTTAAATTTTACCATATGCACTATATTTTTTTTTAATGGATGTTTTTTTTGCTCAAAGAAAGCTTAGTTCTTTTCCTTTAAGAGCTTTGTGGTTACTTAAAGAGAAAAAAATAAGGGCCCAAATTGAAAAAAAATTAAAAAAAAAATTAATTTAAAAAAAAAAATTAAAAAAAAATTTTTTTTAAAATTAAAAAAATTATTTTTGGAAAGATTGAATAAATAGCTATCTAATATCCTTTGGAAAATTTTTGCTAGGACCAATAGGTGAAAAGTTACACACATTTTAAAAAAACCCTGTATGACCAAAATGTCCAACTTTGACCCCCTCTAACTCCGACAGTTCTTGACTGATAGAGCTGAAAATTTGTGTCTGGCCAACTATCCAATAGTACTAACCTTGGTGCAAATTTCATCCAAATCGGAAGACATCGATTTTAAAAATTGGGTCACTTGACACGAAATTGCCCATATATATTTATATGCTTATATTGCAAAACGTTACAAGAATTTAAAAATTTATAAAAAAAAAATAAAATCGCTTCACATATTTTTTGTGGGATAAAAAAGGTACTAATTTTTTGCACATATTTTATGTTTCTTTTTTTTGTTTTGAAAAATTCATTTCCACCAAATGCTTTTATGGCCAAGTTTTCTCTGACGTACATACATACATGTATGTACATGTGTGTAGTATTATTAAACATCTATAGCTATTGATATATTGCAGCGAATATTTATATACGTAAACACCAAGAGGTACCTTCTTATATTTTGCTGTACAACAACGAATCCCTTTTTAAGGGAGTGCAAATGTGTAAGTGTTATGTAAACATACGTACACAAGCATATATAAACATACAGTTTTGGAATGGTAAACAAAACTTTAAAAAATAGTTTATAGATAAACCTTTAAAAGTTGCATTTCGTTAAACCAAAAATACATTTTATTCTTTACTTCACACACATTTATTTACAGTCGAAGTCTAGAGTAATAGAAACATTGTTGAAAAATAAATGAATTGAAATTAATAATGAAACTAAAAATATTTAGATGCCATTACGTGTGTTATAAAATTCGTTCAAATATTCGCCACGGCTGCTTTTGAGTGGATCACATCGGAAATGTGAAAAATTCCATTATTCTGGTCTATAAATCTGACTGAATTGAGGACCGCTGTGGTTTGTGGCTTAACGGAGTCAAGTGACAGGATTTCAATTGTGTGGCATGAGCTGTGTGGCACAGAATACTATGTATCATTGTTATCCAGATAATCGAATTCAGAACAAGTGGACAATCGTTAACCTAGTGCTGAAAGAAATATTGATCGATGACGGCGCCAGCTCTAAATCCAAACTGAAAAGGGATACATTGGACACTCTTGGTTCTCAAACAGTTTGATGACGTGCCAAATTCGAAAATTTTGTTTGTTCTTTACCTTCACGCTGTCGATTATTTTTCTATGAAAATCAGGATCAGTTGGTAACTGCCTCAGAATCTATTTAGCGAAGAAGTCCACGATGATTTGGCAAAACAGACTGAATAAAAGACAACTAATATAATAGATTGAGCTTTAACAAAACAAAACAGACAGCTTCAGTTTGGAAATGCCTGTTGGAAAACCGTATAATAGTACGAATATATCGCTATGCATTTTAACACTAGAAAGACGGACAGGGGTCATTTGACCCATTTACAAATCTAACTGCTAATATTTCTCTTATGAATTATATCACAGATTTCTTACTTCGTGACTTTTAATAATACTCTATAAAATTTAATTTAAAAGTAATTTTTTTTTATTTAGGTATTCCAAATTGCAATTATTAAAGCAACTACCTAAAAAGACGAAAAGGGGTCATCTGACCCTTCACATATCTGACTGCCGCTATATATTTTAACAATTACTTTTCTCAGTTTTTATTTCATGAAATAACTATTTAAGTTTTCTCTAGTATGCCGTAATGTAATTTCAGCCAACGGGTAAATAGCTTTTACTTATTTTGATCAGTTTGTCAAAAGATTTCAATATGACTAGATCTCTTCGCGACAAAGATATTGTAGCGTATTTGCAATCTTTATCAGAAGATCAATCAGGCGATGAAAGCTAAAATGAGTTATTAGCAAATGTAGAATATAGTGAGTATTACGTTTCAGAAATAAGTTCTAGTGATAATTCGATCGATAATGCACCATTAGGTATGATTTTTTATTTACGTAAAACGAAATTTGTTATAATCACTTTTCACTCAGTTTCAAAACAACACGGCCAATGTCAAATTCCACCAATTGTAGAAAATGAACACGAAATGCGGTCAGCAGGAGGAATTCTTTAGAAGACTTTTTCTCAAAACATTTCCACACCAGGTCGTCTTGCTGCCCATAATAATCCATCCAGAAGCTATCAATTACGCAAAACAACGAATTGGTGCTGAATTTACAACAGCCTAGCGACTGCTGATTTTGCGTCACATTCAAAAGTTTACGCAGGCTGAGGCACATAGACAACTTGGCGATACAAACCGGATTATGTCTTTACAAGAACTGGACAAATTCATCTCAGTTTTATACGCTAGCAGTGCTTGTGGATGCAAAAATTTACCTGCTTTTTTCACAAACTATGTCTAGAGACTGATTCAAAGAAATAATGAATTGTATTCGTTTTGACATGCTAGAGGAAAGATCTACTAGACTAAAAACAGATAAGTTCGCCTTAATTTGGTATGTTTGGAGTCGTTTTATTGAAAATTGCAAATCTTGTTATAGACCAGGTGAAAATATCGCTGTGACGAACAACTCTTTCCTACAAAAGCGAAATGCAAATTTACACAATACATGGCGAATAAACCCGACAAATTTTATATAAAATTTTGGCTTTGCGTAGATGTCAAATCGAAATATCTGTTCAACGGTTTCCCCTACTTGGGAAAAGATGACAATCGTCCACAACATTACGCTTGGAGAGGACATTGTAATGCGTCTAATGAAACCTTTCGTAAACAAAGGGAGAAATGTGATGACTGACAACTTTTTACCTCAGTGTCGGTGGCAGAGACATTGCTTTCCAAACGTACAACTGTAGTTGGGACAGTTCATAAAACAAGACGGGATGTTCCACCATACATATGTGAAAAATTTAATTAATTAAATTTGCATGCCCATGAAGTTTCTAAAAACCGAAAATAATAAGTGCCTTCTCACAGTTTACCAAGCAAAGAAACACAAAAATGTTTTATTGCTAAGTACATTGCAATTTTAAAATTCAAATGTAGATTTTTACTACTAAAACTTGAAGGTAGTCAAATGACCCCTACCCGTCTTTTAAGGT
Source organism: Sarcophaga caerulescens (assembly GCA_927399465.1). NCBI lineage: Eukaryota > Metazoa > Arthropoda > Insecta > Diptera > Sarcophagidae > Sarcophaga > Sarcophaga caerulescens. Next base: position 136,192,204 of record OV656872.1, on the reverse strand, counting down.
ATATTAATTCTCCCGTCTTTCTAGTGTTAATGGGCTTAGAAAAAAATAACGCCCTGAAGATGTGCAGAAATAATTTGCAAAATCATTTAAAAACTACAAGTCCCTGGATGTGATTCAAGCAAGAGTAAGAGCACCGTGTAGACTCTAAGAAATTTATGTCTTATCGCTATAAGTAGAACTCAGTACAGAAAAAGCAAGCACTGACAGTAAGCTTTACTTCTAAGGAGAGTTATATTTTCATTTATTCAACGATTTACAATTATTGCGCTGAAATACGAAATACACTTTTTCGGACAGTCGCACAAAAAGTAGGAAGGGTTAGTTGAGTTATTCAAGTGCCCTGTGAAAACAACGCTTACCAATCTCAGGTTATTCCTGGATAGCGTGAAGCATAACTTAAATATACTTTTATTATTATTTCCCAAGATAAGTTTTAATTGTTTTAATTTAAGAAGATTTTTTAATAGTTTAAAAAGATTCATTTCGTCGAGTATACCTTTCCAAAAGACTTTTCAGTTTGGAATAAATTCGTTATCATTTACGTGCTCATGCTATAAAAAAAATTCGTATTTTTTAATCAACATGCAACATTTTGTTGTACAAATAAAATTGTTGTATGCATCCACACTGTAACACAGCCATATTTGTGCAAGTTATTGTACGCTTAAACAACTAAGTTGGTGGCTGACATACATACATAGTATTAGTGACATTTCGATAATAATAAATGAAATGAAAAATTCATGGAGGCCTTTGTAAAATATTTGTGCTTTTTAAGTCAATACGACAATGCTTGTCTTTGTACGAATATCTGACTAAAGCCACCAGCACAATTCATATTCAAATAAATCATAGTTAGACTGGCCGACTATTAGTACTGGTCCCTTGTGTAGAATTTTTTATACAACATCTCATACATGCAAAGGGTACTCGATATTCGTATATGCTGAATACAACACTTTAACTTGAATTCTTTATAAAAATCGAAAAAATCGCATAACATTTCTATCCTTTATACCCAGTTAGCTTTCCATTTTGCCTTTATAGATGTATGAGCAGTTTTATGTGCATAAGGTTGAATATTTAAGTCATCGAACACGTGATTTTGTGTTAAACCCCATACAAATAGTTTGCATTCATTCTTATAACATTAAGTTTGCAAATATTGGTATTGGAATTTCATAATAGTGTTGGTAAACATTTGCACACACACACACACACACACATCAACTGAGAAAGTGCGTATCAACATGTACGGGGATATTTTTGTAAAATTTAATTTTAGAAAGTGTTAAAATTTCAATATATTCCTTCAACTATATTTAGCAACTACATTAGGTTAGGTTAGTTTAGAGGACGTGTAGTTGTCAACTGTGAAAAGTACAGTACCCGGAGATCGAATAAACCCATTGTACAATGTCCTAGATTCTCACACCACTCGTGTTTTTTGCGTTAATTTTATACATGAAAGGCGGGACCTACAGTTTAAAGTCGACTCCGAACGACAGATTTTTGAAAAGCTTTTCATGGCAATTTTTACTCTCAGAGTTTTTGCCAGAAATCTGCTGAGAGGAAGTCGCCGAAGAAATATTTTCATATTTTCGTTCTGATGTCTGACCTGGGATTTGAACTCGGGCCTTTCGTCTAATAAGCCAACACACTACCTACCAGACTACGGCGACTTCTAACTACATTAAGTACTTGATATTTAGACACGTACTTTTGATGCTTATGAAATGTAGAAAATATTGGCAAAACATAATTGATTTTTCTGTCATATTCTCCTATAAAGAATAGATTTAAAGTTTTAAGGAAAATAATGTTAAAATATTGAATATAAAACGATGATTTACAGTTCTTTTCAATATTTGAGAAAATCGAACTACCCATCCAGTTTAATGGCTTCAACAGTAGTACCAATCGCAAGCTTAACAAGTAAAGAAAGCTGCAAGAGGAAACAAAGAAAGTTCATATAACCGGCTTCCAATCTCATCAATCGAAACTGTCACAGGATCCAACCAATCGTTGTCGGCAGTGGTGCACTACTAACGAGTAATGTTAAATAAGATACAGAGACTAGTGTGTGTCGACCTAACAAGGGCAATGCGGACATATGGAATTTAGTTCGCTGCATATGGAGACCAAAGCGTTGGAGCCTATGGTTAGGTTGATGGGAGGCAAGTCTTACAAGAAATTCAGTAAAGGATTTCATGACCTACGAAATCGAATGGCTAATAGTTCGCTCTTTAACCACTAAACTCTATGATTTTGGTTAGTACTTCGCAACGAGTCTTTGTAACAAAAATCTGGAAGCTGCATACCTTAAAAAGGTACATTAAACCTATCAAGGAATTATAACAGGACACTGGCATTTGGGTGTTCACAACAAGAGACTGGCAATACCTCTTAATGATATCTGCTGAAGCTGCAACAATGGGGAAAGCGATGAAACGACAATACGTATTATCTGGCGCTTGGGAACCTAAGAAGAAGAATTCTTGGACTGTCAGAATTCAGGGACAAAACGTGTCTAGCCAAAGGTTATTTGAGACGGTTGAGAGATGTCAATTAGAAGCTATAATTATGACGTAATGGGTAATATCTTTAATACAAAGTCACCTTACAAGATCCACGTAAGCTGCGACCATTGAGTATAATTTCCGCCATCCCGGAAATGCAGTGACAACGAACTTCCGCAATAACAACAAATCAAGAGCGGTGTACAGATGACGACAATCAGTATATTCAGTGTTTGTAGTTAACTCTCTTGTACGGAAGTGAAACCTTATGCACTTACTCGTCAGCTAGTGCTTAGGGGTCATAGGCAGGATATTCTGGTCGAATAACATCACATCTCTTAAAGTCTATTCGTTATTTCATAATTATACAGACAAAATGGCATATCGCGAATTGGAAAAGGCTCAAGAAGTCAATACCGCCAAAAAAATAACTGGAGATATACAATACTTAGAGAGCTCCATGCACGTATGCCCCATGCGGTAATGAAAATATAAAATCACATCATTTCGTTTGGGATTACTTTGACTAGATTTGCTTGAATTATTTTTTTAAGGCTTATGTTCAAAATAAATTTGCATGTTATTTAACAATTTATTTACTATTAACAAGAAAAATTTTGTTTTTAATTAAATTTAAAACATTTGTTGTTTTTTATTATAAAACCTTTCAAAGTCTTCTCATATTTCCCCATATTTTCTAATAAAAAAAAATTTTCTGAAAACTGTACTCATGTAAATAGGTTCATTTTTCCTTTCAATTTTGCCTTCCACTGTAATATCGTATGGCCTGAAATACAATTGTTTATAGACAATAACAATAATTTTAAGAAATCAATACGTATACAATATTTAAAAAGATGTTGACTCTCCATGTTTTCATTTTTCTAAACAATATACACGACCATAATAAGCCAATAAAAAATCATTACTCTCTACCAAGAGGCCAAAAACGGTATACACAGCAAAACTCTTGACATTGGGATAAAAAACGACAATAAATTAGGAATAGAATGTAAGCCTAAGGACGAGAATGGAAACGGTAAAACGGAATTGGAAGGATGTAAGAAATACTTGAGAACAATCGATATTATTATTGTTTAAATAACCATAAAATAAAGGACATTTAGTTTGTAAAACAAAGGAATTTATCTGCTCTTGTGCTGTTTAAATATTTTGAAAATATTTCGAAAGCCACAATAATTTCTAATTTCCTGCACAGTGAAATAGTTTATAAATGTTTAAAATTCGGTGTGTGTGTGTGTTGTGTGTGTGGGTGACATATAATCAAAAGTTTTCTATTCTTTTGAAAGGCCTATTGATGATATTAAGTGTGGAATCTATTGTTCAAATGTCCGCCAAGACTTTCCTGGATGTATCGCATACAAAATCTCCAATTTTTAATGACATCATGGCAAAATTTGAATGATTTTATGGGTTATGTTGCCGCTGTGGTTTGTAGCTTCTTTGCATTCACTTGTGACTTAATAAAATCCCAGAAGAAAAAGTCTTACCTGGTCAAATCGCACTATCTCGGTGGCTAATTCACATCATCTCCTATGTCCTTCAATCGCTCATGCGGAATATCCAATGTCGGCGTTCTGTTGAAAGCACGTGGCGATGATATCCATATCATCCAATTCAAGCCAAAAGAAATTAGTAATCATCTAACAACAGTGACGCCGCTAACTTAAAATCCACATCAAACTCTTGGTTCTCATACGGATTGGTATCGTACCAAATTTTCTTACCATCCTAAGTAATCGGGTACCTCCAAAACTTCCAAAGTCGTCAGCACATTATTTCAGTTCACAGAAATGAGTGCATATGACATCCACTGTGATTAACACACTGAATTTTATCATGGTGAAACCACGGCAGAGAAGTAGCCGTAGTTCAGTATGTAGTGTATTGGCTTACTAGACGTTAGCCCGTGATTCAGACCCCAGCCTAGACATCTCCAACCAACGAAATATGAAAACTTATTTCTTCTGAGTGTAAATAAAATTGCTAAGAAAGGTTTCTCAAAAATCTGTCATTTGGAGACGACTTTCAATAGCAGATCCCGCCGCTCATGGTCAAAATTAACACACGTAACATGGTTGCTGTGAGAAACTAGGTCGTAATTCTAACTAAAAGGTTGTAAAGACCAAGCATTTGGATACACGAAAACCTTTAAAAAACGCTAAATTAAATATCTCTGACTTCAATGTGACACTGTGAATTTTGTCCACGTATCACCACGGTTGAACGCCTTGCTGCGCTATCCCCGTTATCGTTCTAATAGAGTCTACCGTAGATCTTGCCTTTTAGGTATTATTAAAGTAGTTACGTAGTATTCGCTCAAACGCTTTAACGGCTTTGTCGAGCATACACAGTGATATACATATATGATGAGGGTTGGACACGTTTCACGTGTCGTAACACTGTAGATCTCATGCCTTGAAAAACTCTTTCTATCAGGCAGCTAATTTACATTCGCAACAACATTAAGTGATTAACAATAATAGTGTGTACCCTGTACCTGTAGTTAAGTTGATCAGGAATGATTATTACTAGTTTAACAAACGTAATCTTTATTCGTACTATTTCGGTTCTTAACCACTGTTCGTTAAAGCAAAACACTAACACAATAACTTCATAAATAATTGAAATATGTAAGGCACGAGACAATAACAACAGCAACAGAAGCATAAATAAAGTTGTGAATATAAACAAACAAATAAATAGTCATTTGTATGTATGTAAAGAGCAAAAATTTTTTTGTAATATTTATTTAAATTAGCAATAAAACAATAAATTTGGATTTGAATATACTAAAAACAAAAACAAAAAAACAAAAAATCAAGGAGCCTAAAAATTGGAAAATCAAAAGACATAAGAATTCCATTTAAACGTTTTAAATTGAAAGAAAAACCTACATACACAATGTCTTTATATCATGACAACGAAAGCCGTTAATAATGGTTTGTCTCTGTGAGATATATTAGCGAGCAGATGTGCTTACCAGCAGTCTACCTCTATCCTTTACTGAAAATATTTCCTATGTGAAGAGAAAAGATGTTTAGTTTCATAATTTATTGATTCCGGCTCCATAGATTTGCTGATCCTTTTGTGTTTCGGTGGGGTTAAATTTCTTTTCTTCCTTCCTTAACCGGTTTAGCAGTAGTAAAGCCTTCTGTTATGGTGGGAATGCATTTGGACAAACGTAAAAGCGATTTTGTGTTATTTTTCCTGTTCATTTATTTCTTTTACGGTTACGCTTAATTTGCGTAATTTCTTGTTTCCACTTGGTTGTTAGGCTTGTTTGCTTATCTCGTTTCGTTTCGTTTGTATTTTCAGTATCATTTGGCCTGTGTCCTTGTTGGTACTCTTCCTGAATGTCAAGGTGTCTTAGGCAGCCCATCACAAACATACGTTATAGTACAGAATACCGTTACATTGTTATAAATCTTTTAAATTAACAACTTTTGCTTTATTAACACAATTTATTGGCAGCTGCTACCACTCTGATTTTTCAACGTTAAGCCAAATCGCATTGTCTTACTCCCAGTGTCATGCATTAGGCCCGTGGTGAAGACTTTATCAAACATATGCTACAAGTTCAAACAAATTTTTTTATTTTAGATGAGAATAATTTTGTTGAAGTATAGCGTCTTTAACCATATTGAACTTATCCATGATGTACAGCTCTGTTCGAAAGGTGTTTCATTCGTAATTGTTGTCCTTGTTTGATTTTGACAATGTTGCTTACTGTTGAGCCACTAAATTGTGCTGTATGAATGAATGATTACCACCGGCTACAGCGTGGTGTTAAATAAATTAGTTCCCGTGTACATTGTTTACCAAAAATATGGCCTAAAGCTGTAAAGACTCTGGAGTATTTAAAGCTACGAGAACAAAAACCAAAAAAATTTTCAACGATTATGTGTTAATCAAGAGATTTAACTAAAAGCTGATTTCATTTAAGCGATTTATGCGAAATTTTATAAAATATTTATCGTTTCAATTTATGGTTAATAAATTTTAATATTATGATAACAATAAATATGTAGCCAGTTATAAATTTCTAGCGGTTATATGGAGAATAAATAGGCTTTTAAATTGGTTTTCGTTTTGTTTAGAAGAGATTAAAGACCACTTCCTACAGTTTATGAAATAAATTTGAAACCGATTTGATACATATTATTACAGCACAGACATGGTGAAAATTTAGGTGAGTATTCTCTTATGCATTTTAAGACGGTAGAATTAATAGAATAATAGAATTTTAGTTGCAATATTGAGGCCTAAGTTTCGGCTTATATCTATGGTTCCAGAATATATTGTCATGCACCAACCGAGTCTGCTAATAACACAGCCCTGCAAATTTGGATTTTTTTTGTGCAAATAAGATGGCTCCAGGTGTTTCCGAAGGCATTTTGCGCGCTGATCACGAATCTGGATTCGGTGTTTGCATGCACCCTTAAAGTAGGGGGTGGGTTTATGTCAAGGGGTGCAAGAGAAAAAGAAACACATTACGGAGGTCTTCAAAAATTAATCAGATTTACTTGAAAATTGTTACTCAGGTGTTTTTGGGGTCGCTGATTACAGATCTTCATTCAGATTTTAAAAATTCAAAAAAATTCGACCGCCATATTGTATCCGCCATTTTGAATTTTATGAATTCAAAACCCCCGAGTAACAATTTTCAAGTAAATCTGATTAATTTTTTATAAACATCGACCGCCATATTGGATCCGCCATTTTGAATTTTTAAAATCTGAATGAAGATCTGTAATCAGCGACCCCAAAAACCCCTGAGTAACAATTTTCAAGTAAATCTGATTAATTTTTGAGGACCTCCGTAATGTGTTTCTTTTTCTCTTGCACCCCTTGACATAAACCCACCCCCTACTTTAAGGGTGCATGCAAACAATTTGACTTTGGGCTCATTTTAAAGAGCAAAGATCAATTGTCAATTTCACACAATGGCGATGATTCTAGCACGTCAGTGTTTAGCTCTACAATTCTTCAAAAATGGCCAAAAACGCTATTTTTAGGGGTTTCAGCCCCCTTTTTCTCGAAAACCTGACGTGATGGAAAGTTTTGGAATCCAGATTCGTGATCAGCGCGCAAAATGCCTTCGGAAACACCTGGAGCCATTTTATTTGCAAAACCCATGCAGGGCTGTGTAATTTATCTAATAACTGTCATTATGAACAACTCTAAAATGTATTATGCCATTCACGCTCTGGAGACATAAAAATGATAATTACTTACATAATTGATCATTACAACATTTAGTCAAGATTCCAACCTAGCTTCTCATCAATTTTATTTTACTCTCAGAGTGTTTGCCAGAGGACTGCTGAGAGGAAGTCGCCGAAAAAAATATTTTCTATATTTTTCCTTGTGTTAGAGTTGTCTGAGCTGGGCGTTGAAGCAGTGGACTCTAGTCGACACACTACCTAGTAGACTACGGCGACTTCATGATAATTAACAACTTCAATACGGAAATAGGCAAGAATAATCCCAACTTGCAACGGGTAAAGTCCCACCAAAATTCAAGGGATAACAAAGTAGCTTGTTCAACAATGGAATGAAATTTATCCACACAGGAAGATACATAATTATATGTGGAAATTCCTAATAGTGTAGGATAAATAGCATAATGATTAGCAAATTATTCTTGGTTTGTTGACATAATGATAACGGGCACCATGGTGCTGATGTGCAAAGTTTGTCTAAATCTAACTGCAGCTAACAAGAAAAAAGCAATTACAGTAGAAGGGTGCTCTCTGAGTAAATACATATACCTCACAACGTCTGCAACAGCTGTAATGACAAGGAAGGAAGGAGACCACAAAACATATTCTCTTTCATTGTTCGCCACTTGGCAACTAAAACGAAGGCTTTACAATGTAAAGTTTACATCTTTATCGTGAGGGAGTAATGCCAGCCGAAAGTTACGGTTGAATGATGGTATAGGTATACATCGTGAATTTATGGGATCCAAGTAAGCTATGTTTTCGTATACTGCCGCCAATTTGTTCTAACTTAACCCTTATCCTGTATTAATGGGTCAAAATTGCCCAAACAGTTTTTATTGCTCATTTATACTTTAAATACTAAGCGGATTTTTTTGAAACTTTTGTACAATTATTATTTTAGTGAATACTATTAAAATTTAAAATATAATTTTTGTAGATCGTTTCACAAAGCGTATGTAAAAAAACTTACGCAAATGGTACTTTTGGGTCAAAATTGCCCAATGCAACAAAATCAATTTACGCATGTGTTACGAGCTTAATAACAATTTTTTGCGCCTTCACAACATTATAACTAGTAACAAACCAAAAAATAAGTAAAAGCGCAGCTATTTGATAATAACACACAAGTTTTTTTGTTTTTTTATAACGGTATTACGAACTGCAACAAAACCGAAAAAAGAGAATAAGTAGTGTAAATATTTCATTCGTTTGTGTTATTGAACTGAATACAAGTGAGAAAATCTTTACTTATTTTGGAACAATGGAACCAGAAGAGATAGGAACTTTTCTTATGCAATCATATTCAGGTACTGAAAGCCCCCAGGACACATCAAGTGAAGATGAAAACGATCTAGTTTCTGAACTTGCATCTGATTATCACCCCAACTCTTCGTCAGGCGCTAGCATGGACATTTCCGAAATTCTCGATCAAACTACGGATGAAGTTTTAATGTATCCGTCCAAAAATGGGAAACATTTATGGTCAGAAACATCAACAATAAACAAAATTGGAAGATTTTCTAAACAGGACATAATAAATTGACTCCTGGTCAACGCGTTATGCTATTTCAAGAGCTGATAGCATAAAATCATTTTTTCTGTTATTTATGCCCAGTAATATTATGAAACTAGTTGATGATACGACTAATTTAAAAGGTGACTTATAAGAGTAAAAGTTATTCAATCGGTTTACTTAGGTCAATCTGTATTTGGAAATAATTGGATTGCTGTAGACGGCAAAACAATTGAAGCATATTTCGGGCTACTTTTGGTAGCGGATGTATTTAGATCTCATGGTGAAGAATCTCTATGGGACAACCGTAAAGCAGACCGCTATTCACCACCAAGAGTTTTTGCCGATTTCAAAATATAACTCGAGTGATACGGTTTGATAAAAAGACAGACAGGAGCGAAAAGCGATTCCGTGACAAACTTGCTCCCATAAGAGATTTTTGGAACCGTTGGGAAACGAATCTACGAAATATATTTCATCCTGGCGAGTGTGACAGTGGATGAGCACCTATCGTAACGTATCGTGGATGATGCCCATTCAAGCAATACATACCATCAAAACCAGGAAAATATGGTATACAAATTTGGGTGTTGTGTGATGTAGAAACAAATTATGCATGGTCCTTACAGGTGTATACTGGATATGCTTGGAAGACTTAGGCATGGATCTTATATGCGGAGAAATATCTCGTAGACCGAACATGCTACAAATTAGTCCTTCTAACGCAGTCGTTAAAAGCCTTTAAGAGGATTCTGCTGAAGTCCCGCAAACAAAAAATTTCGAAAGTGGAAGTTGTTACTTTTGTCCAAATCGTTCTAACAGTACCAAATATGCAAATAAATGTTCCAAATGTCAAAAATTTATTTGCAAAAAGCATTCTGATACCAATATTGTATGTAATGAATGTAAAAAAAAAATAAAAAAAAGAATAAATATTATAATTTTTTATATTGGGCAAATTTGACCCACTAATGTCATATGCGTTTTATTTTTGAAGTACAGGATAAGGGTTAAGATAATAGTAAAAGGAATTTTAAAACAACTCAGACAGAGTTGGATAAGACAGATAGGCGCGCATAGTCCAAAATAGCATTCTGACCTGTCATTGTAGACCCCAGTAGCTTTGGTACAGAATTGAAATCCAATTAATGGGTTGGACACATACTTAAAACCTGATCGGCGTTATCGCATTTTATACAAAAATATAAAGGTACTTATCAATTACTTGTCAGAGACTTATATTTACTGATTAGGTTCAGCATAAGGAAATTCTACATGGCTTGAGGACAGTACAATAGATGGTTGAGTCGTGGGGCTCTCCCACCTCAATATGACAATAATAATACAAGTTATTCAATTAAATAATAGAAACAAAAACCTATATGTTATGGATCTGTGACATCTACAATATTCAATATTATTTTAATTGTATTACTTTTTTGTACGAAAAATTTTTTTATTAAAAAAAATGTGTCTTCAAAATTATCAGTCAAAATACTAAATTAACCATAATATGCGTAGGTTTTTTTTTGTTCAAGCTCTGATGTTTTTAAAAGAAATCCATTTAAAAAATAAAACAATTTAATGAACAATTGAAAATGACAAAAAAAAAACAGAAAACAGGAAATGATGGCTAATTTTTGACTAAAAAAAGTGCAAATCGTAAAATATAGAACAACAAAAATACAATAGCAAGAAAATATATTATTAAAAACAAAAAAATAAAACGTCATAATTTATTTATATCAACTCACATATAATAAGAAGCAAAACAACATTCAAATACCATAAATAAATATGTACAGTCTCTGGCAAAAATATTAGAAACATTATGGAAAATTTTAATTATACATTAGAATTGTATACCTCCAATGCTTTTAATTTTTTTAATTGAGACCAACGCTCAGAGGCTGTTGCCTATATATGCAGAGTATTGTATTAGAAATAATGCAATATAGTTTTAATAAATTTCTTCTATACATTGGTTTTCAAGAAAATTAAATAATTTCAATTATTTTTTCTTAAGACCAACACTCAGGAGATGACCACCATTGTGCATTGTGCAGTGCATTGTGTTGGAATACAGGAAAGCGCACAAAAGGAAATAGGAGGTAGTGTGCGATAATTTTTTTTAAAGACCAATATATATACCTTCGTCATATGTTTTCAAGAACTGCTTTTGAGTAATAATTCTCGCTTTCTTTTTTTCTATTGTGGCGATGTGAATATTTGAAAAAAATGCTTGAAGTCTAAAAAAGTAAGCCTAATATTTAATTGTGGCTATAAATCAATCAAACCATGGGTCGCCCGTAAGCAATAATTTTTAAAATCTTTTTATAGAATTTCGGTTAGCATTTTAGCAATATCAACAGTGGAAGTGTTAGAGAAATTCGTTCCTAAGATGCCGTCAAACCGAACTACATAATGCATCCTGTAGAATTCATTATAAATTGCCTTTGCTTGTTCTTCACTTCAATTTCGGCAATGTTTACTCATTGAGACAAATATGAAATGGTAATGACGAGAGATGCTGTGCCTCAAGAAAAATAAGAATCTCAACTTCACAATCAATCGAACACCATAGTAAACGATTGACTTTTTTGTCCAAAATATAACACTTGAACTGGATTAACATGTGATCCCACTGGTACTAGACTACTTTTTGTAAGGGAACCTAAAGTCTCTTGTATGGGGGTAAACGCCCTACATTTTCATGCCTGGTGGACAACATTTCAACTGCCATTGGTGAGATACCAGTTGAAAACCTGAAAAAAGTACGACAAATTGTTGCTCACGCTGATCCACCTACAACAGAGCCTCAGGAATATTTATATGAATTAACCTTTTAAATCATTCGTGCTTACAATTTAATTACTTAATTGGTTATTATAATCCATTATTATAATGCAAGATTACAAGCTAGCTTCGCACACAATGTTAATTCTGTTTTATATTTTATCCATGTGTGGTGGGACCATCAATTTAATTTCGACTCCGAATGACAGAGTTGAGAAACTATTCATGGTAATTATATTTTACCCTTAGAGCTTTTGCCAGAAGATTGCAGAGAGGAAGACACTGTAGGAAACAATTTTTCATATTTCGTTTTATTAGAAATGTCTCAGATGGGGGGGGGAGTTGAACCACGGACTCTCGTCTAATAAGCCAACACACTACCTATTAGTTTTGTAAATATTTCGATTTAATCTTAAATTTTTATATACCAAACCACTAGAAAATCATTTCATATTGTACATAGTGTGAGCACATTGTGTAGTCTGACTACATACACACCTTAATAAACTCCACCTTTTTATAAGCGTTATACTAAAGGAAAATCGATTTTAATAGCAACCAATCTACGTAAATATGTTTGTCATAAATGCATGAGTATTTTAAATAATTCACATTAGTCATCAAATTGATAGATATGTATGTATGTATGTATGTATGTGTGTATGTTTATCTAACAACGTATATTAATAATAATATAATAAATTTATATATTTGTTATGATGTATTTATTTATAAACACTGTTTGAACAAGTAAAAGTGTAAATTATTGTATAAGCAAAGTGCAACTATTCGTTAATAAACGACAACAAAACACAAATATCAGCAAAAAAAAAAAAAATGAATGAATGACCCAATAGAATATTTTATTTCTTTTATATAAAAGTCCAAATGCAAATATGTATAAATAAATATACAAACAAATACGATATTATTTATAATACAATTAAACAAAAAAAGAGCCTTCAACTCAGGCGCAAAATAAAAGTTAAAATATAAAAATGAAATGAAAGGAATAAAACGAAATTGGAAATTGCGATGTTATTTGTGGACATTGTAAATAAGTATTTATGACTTTTGCCACAAAAATTATGAAAGATTTAAAATACTTTGTTTCATAATTTTCGTCAAACGGCATTGCATATATTTTTGGCTTCTAAAATATTTATTTGTTATCCGCTACTTTATTAGTGGTTTTTTTTTCATTTCAGAAATGTGAGTTCAACTTTTGTCTACGATATACATATGTATACGATACATAAATACATACATACATAAATGGTCATTGCAAGCAATCCGTCATGATTACAACCTAGCTTCTCTCAACCACTTATGCTGTTTGTGTTAATTTTATAGATGAGAGATTTCAATTACTTTCAGAGTTTTTTGCCAGAAGTGGAACTCCCCGAAAGGCATCTTTTTTTCGAATTTCGTTTTTGTTCAAGATGTGTGAGCCAGGGCTAGAACGACAATCTCTTGACTAATAAGCCAACACAGTGTCTGCTACTGCGAATTCCACACACTCTCGTTTGAAAGACCCATTTAGGCGATTATGTCTTGAATATAACACTACATATTCAAAGAAATTTACAATTTTCTATGACCATGGTGAATAAATCAGAGCGAATTTGACTGATGACGTGAGTTATGTTGGCTTTAAGAATCGCTGTGGTTTATAGCTTCTTCGTTCATATCTTCAAATCGTTCGTGCAGATCATCCAATGTGAAATCAGCTGTGAAGTGCGTAGTGTCACATGTCGTTGGTGTCTAGGTCATCCAACTCAGGCCAACAGAAGTTGTTGGTTATCGACCGTCGTTCTGAAAGAGATATTGACCAATGACACCGCCAGCCTATAATACTCTCCAAATTACTATTACTTTACGAAGAAATTTAGAATCATTTTCATAAAATAATTTTTTTATTTGCCCGTGTTGTTGAATGCTATATCCGTCCATAGTTATTTGGCAAAACAAATTCATTTATACACCTCGAAGAGAACGAAAAGCCTCAAATTATTCTCTCAGAGTGTTATTAAGAACGACATTACGAATTAATATTTCTTCAGATTACGGAAACAACTGATTTGACAAATTACGTCATTGAGTACATGATAATTTATTTGAGAAAACTAACTTCAACACGGTATATTCAATCAAGTAGGAAGAATATGGAAGACGCTGCGTTGGAATGCAATATACTAGAGAACAATTAGGCATTTTTATAACATTTCAAAAACCGCTCCTTAATGGGCCTAAGAGCCTAAAAGTTTGAAAATATTTTTCGTACCAATTAGTTTATTCTCCGGGCTTTTCAGAAAAGAAAAAAAAAATTATTTTTATTTTATTTATTATTTATCTGACTCCGGTAAGAAGCCTCAGGCCTTCCTGTAGTTAAACAACTTAGTAGATTATGGCGACAGCAATTGTCCGGATTTGATGTTAAATGTAGATCCCTTATAAATAAAATTTTTAAGCACACAACACGAGAAAAACCAAGCCCAAGTATTAGGCAGTAGCCTAATGGGTTGTAATTAATACTGTATGCAATGTATGATAGAACTTGAACGTATTTGTAGGCTGTTGTTTTAGCAAAACATTTTTAAGAAAGATTCATAGTGAAGAATGGAATTCCTTCTTAAGTCGATGAATTTTAGATTCTGGATGCGCTAGATATGTATATTTTATTTTTTTTTGGTTTTTAAAAGTTTGAATCATGTATATAGCCCTATTGATGGTATCATATATTTTTAGTTACACTTTATTTTCCAAAAAACGAAAAAAAGTAGGAGGAATAAACCAAAAAAAAAATCACAAAATACAAACCAAATGTAAACAACAGCTGAACTGTTATAACACGATATTTATTCAAATATTTCTACACAATTTAAAAATTTCTATGTATTTAAATCTGCATTAGTGTAGTAGCAGCAGCTTGTATATTTCGTATATATGACATGGTACGTACATATGTGCTAAAAAAAAAATTTGGAGGAGAAAGTCTTTGGCAACAGGCGTTAAAAAAATAATCAAATCTGTATCAGTAAACGTGGGCGGTGTTCCTCTATGTATGTATGTACAGACATACCAGGCCAGAACAACACCACCACAAACAGCAGCATATTGCTAAGACGGCTAGAAAATTAATTTAAGGCGACGATGATGCAAATGTGTCCAGTAATTGTACCATAAATAAATATGAATGTGAACAGCATTTGGTTTTAATTAAAAATAATTTTTATTCAACATTTAAAAGAAAATTCGTTCAAAATTGCATATAAAAAGTATCTTCTTTTTTATATAAAATTATTCATATTCAAGTGAAAAAAGAAATTTTAAAAAAGAGTTTAAGGCATACAAAAAAAGAACTTTAAACTTATGTATGTATAGTAGGACCATTAAAAAACGTATTTATTTAAAAAATATTCTTAATCACCAAAAAGTTTTTTGCCCAATTCCATCATACGATGATTACGACACACTCTCAAAGCATCGGCCTTCTTAAGAACAGCTGTTACGGTTGAGTTAACCTCTACTAACTGTGACAGGAAATCTTCATAGGCTGACTTGACATTAGCTGGCAAAGTACCAATTTTAACTTTTTTCAAGGTCTGCACAATACCCTCAGCCCAACCAGACTCGATGGCAAACTCAGAGATCCAGGGTACTAAAGGCAAAATGCCGCACATTGTTTGCATACCCAAGAACCATAACTCCGACAATTCCATCCAACATTCTTTGTAAGCAATGGATACCACTAAGGCAGTGGGATCATTAGACTCATCGATATTATAGGCATCCCATAGGAAACGTATAGTGGCTTGTATGTAACGGCAAATCGAGAAATCATTTTGTTTAACTTTTCTGGCTTGTTGTTTAAGTAAAAGCAGACCCAAAACAGACAAATTGCCATGCATTACCAAATTATCATGGGTATCTTTAAGTTCTGGCAAGTGTTCAACGACAAATTTGAAGAGATTGGCAAAGAAGGGAGCATCTTCAGCCAGCTTTGGTTCCAAAACAGTCAGGTTCATTAAATTGTTGCACAAGGAACAGATAGCGGCACGAGCTTGTTTCATTTCGGCCAACTGTTCGGGTGTAGGAACTGGATCGGGTTCATTCATGCGTTTCAAACGTTCAGCCCTGGGGATAGGAGGTCTCTTGTAGTGAGCAATGGAGAAATAAAATTCTAAACTTTCCAAGAAAACTTCCTCTTGTTTAGTGGCGAATATAACTTTTCTGGCATCATCTTCTACCACCAAGTGACACAAAGCTGGTAACATAACTTTGAGCACATCCTCAGGTGCTTCGGTAGTTTTGGGACCATTTCGCCATTCCTTAAGTTCATAGAACGATTCATTGGCTACTTTGAACATAAAAGGCAAAAGTTTATAAATAGCAGGCCGCATAGCAGTTGTTTCTTGGGCCAGCCAGGCAGCCAAAATACGCACAGTGCCTCTAATAAAAGCTTTCTCTCTGGGATTGGTGGTGTCTTTGATTTTATCATTCGAAACGCGTGTAAGTACAGCCAAAACCTGATTAAAGGCACCCTTTAAAGCGGTATAAGTAGTCTGTTTCTCTTTGGCATCCAAGTCCAATAAATCTTTCGCCATATATTCCACACACTGTTCCAAAATGGTAAAACAGCATTGTATTAGCTCGCTGTTGCGGAAAGTTGCCTCCAATTTCTTCTCATCCATTTGCATTCTCACTTCGATGGCGGCCATTTGCAAGATCATCAAATAAAACTGCTTGCCATCATCCATAAAAGCCCATTGTATACCCAATACCTTAAGAGTGCTGGCTATTAAGTGTAAGGTGGGATCTCTTTGCTTAGGGCCAATTTTACTTTTTAGAATATCACCACAACCCTTGAATAAACTCTCAGGCCATATTTCACCCTCCAAGGAGTTAAAAATCAATTCCTTTTTGCAGGTCTTCAAAATGGCCGACAAGATCTTGCACAATTCATATTTACGCTCATTATTCTCTGTTTCCATATCCAAGGCAATGCGCTGAACCAAAGCATGGAACGGCTTAGGATCATCGGTCCAAGAAGCAGCACCAAACTTATTCACCAATAAGACTATCAATTGCAAAGCTTCATCGGTTTGGAAACTCTGTGCAGAGTAAATTTGAGACATTTTGGGTATGGCTTTCATGGTCATTAAAGCATTTTGACCAGGTTCATAGGAGGCAATAAATTTCAAACAGCTGTATGCTTCGCTTACAACAATCAAATTATCATCACAGTCATCGTCATCGGCTTGCTCGACAATCTCCAACAAAGTGGGTATAACATCCAAAATATCCTTATGGGTGGCCAATTCTTCCTCCTGGCAAAAGCAGGTCAGTATAGACAAAGCCACACTCTTATACACCAGCGGTGGGCAATCATTGGGTAAATTCTTGCCGCTCAACAACTTCTTTAAGAATGTCAGGCCAATGGCCTCAAACAGTAATTTTTTGGCTTCTGCATTACAGTCCCTGCCCTTAACCAATTTGGTGACCATAAACAAGGCAGCGAATTTTTCCGTATCACTTTTGGTGACCTTTAACATGGAGGCACATTTCTTAACGGCTTCGGGTACTTCAGCCATGTTTACTTGAATTAATTTCTTTGTTTTTTTTTTTTCTACGATTCTCTTCTATAATGATTTATTTTGAAATCATATAAACTTGATTATTAACAAAAATTTGTCTGTATCTATATATCTATATATAGAATTATATTACTTTCTGTTCACACTTTCACCACTACAATATACGGAAAATATATGTGTGTATATATATATGTATGTATGTATCTTAAAGTATATATATATTTCTTATTATTTTTCTGTTTTCGAACACACTTTTTTCTCGATCGTATCGGCCTAAGAGATCTTTACTAGCCGACTTTTACTCCCGTACTGACAATATTGAAAATTTGTTTCGCTACAAAATCCCCTCAAATTCAAATTCAAAATTCAAATGGAAATGCTTATTTCACTCAGTTGGACTATATAAAAAAAACAAAAATTATTTCTGTTTTATATTCCTAAACAACTAAAACAGCCGGTGCAGTCAGCAATACATGCACAATTTAATACTCTTGCTTTTCTTCCACTGGCTGCAGAGACAAACAAATAAACACAATTTTCCGAAACTCAATGAAAAACTTTATTTCTTTTTTTTTTTTTTTTTTTTTGTTATTGACAACTGGTGAGCAAGAACATTTTTGTTTAGAAATTAATGCGTTGCTCGTGTTTTCAGTAAAATTACTTTCCATCTTGATATTATTCTGAAGTATAAAAATCTTGTTCTCTCTATCAATTGGGTTTTCTCTTTTGGCTCATTGTGCTGTGATCTTTTACTTTGAATACAATTGCAGGGTTGCCAACTTTTATTATGAAAAATTCTATGATTATTTCTGATTATATCGGATACATAATTGGTTATTACAACCTTTTAGTCAGGATTACAACCTAGCTTGTGTGTGTTAATTTTATCTGTCGTTCGCAATCGTTTTTAAATTGTAGGTCTTCACATTCATGTATAAAATTAACACACACATCATCAGTGAAGTGAAAATCTAGGTCGTAATCCTGACAAAAGTGTTGTAGTGACCAATTATGTTATGAATGTATGCAAGATTTAAAATATTTGAAGGCGAAATTATTCGTAATCCTGCTTCTGAAGAATAGTGCGGATGAAGGAATACAGTGCAAGCTTTCGTAGTTTTATCAACTCACGGGAGACAAAAGGTTTGTGGCAAAAACTCTGAGAGGAAATAAAAATTTGCATGCAAAGTTTCTCAAAGCTGTAGTTCGTTAAACTGCATGCAATTATCACACACAATACGTGGCTGGGTTGATAAGTTATTTTGTAATACTGACTGAAAAGTTGCAATGACCAATTAAGCAAATAATAAAGCAAAAATTGCTGAAACCCTATGATATTACATTGATACGTAAGATTTGTGCCTTTTGAACATTACTTTTCATATATGCATATGCGTCGTAATTTACCTTGACCTAGCTTTGCGTCAATAGAAAAAGATCGTCTGCGTAATCAAGTTTACCTATGTGACCAGAACTATATCACTCAGCTCTTTGTCAGATTTTATCCCACAAGTGAATCGTATATGTGCTTCAGAGGGATTCCTTTATATTTCAATGTGCACCAAACCACATTATGGTTATCGTCGATGCAACGTTTATAACATGAAATGATCAACAATTTTCTAATTTTCTATTTAATATGGTATTAAAGAGTTCAGATAAATATTTTACTCATTTATTATTTTATATTATTAATTAAGCAAAAATTTATATTTGCTTAGTCCACTTCCGATTCTAAATAAAAAATATTTAAAGTATTTAAATCTTAAAAAAACATAGTTTAATGACATTCTTTGCTTGTTTATTAAAGTCTTAACTTGAAACATTAACTTTTCTATATTTAGTCAAAGTATTTAAAAGTCTAAATTGTATTTTTTATTTATTTTCTTCAAAAGTTAAACTATTTTTTATTTTATTTTTAAAACCGAAGCATAGGCGTCAGCAAACAATATACTTTCAGTGGCAATAAACAAATTTATAAAGAGAATTATACTTACATACATATTTAAATTTTTTTCCTTTTAATCTTATGTCCAACGATTGATTGATAACTCTCTACCTTATTACTCTCCTCTACAAACATTCCCTAGAATAAAGCAGAATGCATACTGCGTTTGCAGCTATCTTTATATTAGAGCTATCTAATATTAAAGATTTTAGAAAATGCGAAATCAAAAATCTCTTTGTCTTCAAGTCAAGACCAGGACTCTGACACACGGGGTGAAATCCAGTCTCTTCCTCCTCCTCAGACCCACAGCTCCTGCAGATGTCATTTTCCGGAATGTAAAGTCTTTCGGCATGCCTACAAAAAGGCTAGTAGCGTGTCAGAATCGTTATTGTGCGATGGATGGCCATGCGATTTAAAGACAGAAGTGATTTTGTCCTCTTCTTACCCATAGGTGTCTAGCAGAATCTAGCAATACTGCACGTATCCTTCTGCTATCAACGAGATTGAATTTCCCTATAAATAGTGTGGCTAGTATCCAAATTAACTGAGGAATTGGAATACCTAGGCCCTGTAACATCTCGGAGTTGGAAGAGCTCCCTATGTCCCAGAACCCATATAAGAGATAGGGTGATAAGTCCTATGCATTCATGGACAAGGATGAATGTTATAACTACGTCCGTTAGAGTCTTAATTCACCCAGCTGCCCGAGAAAATCAATAGATTTTCAGGGAAAATTACGCCACCCAACAAGTATTGCCAAAAAAAAAATTGGATAGCCAAAGAATTTTACCTGCTTGTACTGCTTCCTTTTATGAAGGTTCAAATCATTTTTTGACCAACATTTTTGAGTGTACAGTAGACATTGTTCCGTAAAATATTCATTTCATTCTGACACTTTTTGTTTACTTTGTTGTTGGCAATGCCCATTTGAACATTGTTTATAATTAGTTTTAATATAACAATTTCCTTTTATACACGATACCTACAGTGTCAGTGAAAACTAACTCAACAAATCTTAATTTAAACGTCCAGCCTATGTAAAAAAGCAAAAGGATTAAAACTAGCACTTTTATAGTAGAGTACATATAAAAAAAAAAAAAAACTTTCGTTGCAGCCTCTGTTGAATGCTTTGGCGATAAAAACACATTTTATAGTTTTGGCACAGTTAGTTTTGACTTACACTGTACCATGTACGTTCAACAAAAATGTGTACAAATATTTTTAAATGCTTGTGCACATTTCCAAAAAAAACATAAAAAAATTCTTTGGGCCGATAAAGATAGAAATGAAAACAAACGATCATTGGTAGGGGTCCGTATAATTGCATTCCAAGTGTTTTTGTTTTGAAAATAGATTTTTTCGAGTAGCAAAATAAAATAAAAAATTCTTTTCATTCCTAATGGAAAGAGATTTGTGCTGAATGTATTATTTGTCGATAAAGTGCATTCATTTAAGACTATTTATTTAACTAATTACGTTTTCATAATTTATCATTTCATTTCCTAAGAACACCTACCCAAAAACACATGACATCGAGAAAACAAAATGAAATTTGTGTACCATATACATATGCCACATATCTTTAGCAGTGATAGTGTATATCTATAGTGATTATGGTGTGGCAACATCAAATCATTTGTATATGTAATTTTAAGTGTGTATCACATAAGCTCAATTCTTATAATTCAACACAATTACGTACAATTTAATTCAAAGTTCATTGGCCTCACACTTTCTATAGCAGTGTATCGCCAACATGTGTAGATATGTATGTGGCAGAGATGCTTTAAGAAAACTGCACTGCATCACTGTGCTATTTTTAGAGCATCTTATAGTTTTTTTTTTTTGTTTTTTTTTTATCATTACAGGTCAATGTTATTAATTTATATGCAAACGTAGACTTGTGTGTTTCTTTTTCATGAAAGGGAAGCATATTATATCGAAATGTTTTACAGAAATTACGAGAGTGGATCAAAGAGTCCTCTATTTTGAAATTTCCCAACTTTTAATTGGGAATTTATGGAAGACTGATTTTTGGAAGAAGTCGCCGTAGTCTAGTAGGTAGTGTGCAGGCTTATTTGACGTAAAGCCACGGTTCAAACCCCAGGTCATACACCTCCAAAAAAGAAAATATGAAAAAATATTTCTTAGGCAACTTCTTCTCAGCAGAGGAAACTATGAGAGGAAATAAAATTATCATGAAAAGTTTCTCAAAAATCTTTCGTTCGGAATCGACTTTAAAATGCAGTACCGCCATTCCTGTATAAAATTAACATACACAACGTATGATTTTATGAAAAAATTACATAAATCAGAAAAGTAGGCAACCAATTGCTCCCACATCAATTCATTTGCTGGTTTAAGTCCCGAGTGGCTCTGCGAAAATGATGAGAAATTTTGAAGATCTCGAGGAGTTCTTGCTTCTTGTAAGTCATAAAAAAATTGCAAAAATCTTGGATAGATTGTATGGAGCTCAAAATTTATATTTTATCCAAAAACAATATTACGTTCGAAAAGTCATCAATTATTGATCAATCCTCGTATATAGAGAGTTTTATGTATTAAATTTTGTATTACGTGAAGTATAGTGCATCACTGATAGAATAATACAGCAACGATGGAAAAAAGTTGAGAATAGTTGGCAAAGTTCTTTGGGTTCTACAATATCGACAAAATCAAGATTATTAGCTACGTTATGTGGACTCGACAAGAGAGTTAATTCAGTTAACCAAATTAAAATTTTGTATATTATTTTGGTGTTTTGGACATAAAAGTTCGTAATTTAAGAGAAAAAATTCTCCAATAACGCTGTGTAATAAGCGCTATTGATGATTTTTCCCTTTTTCAAGATTGGCGATGAGTAAGCCACTAGAATATTATATCTTTGCAGTCGCAGCTAGTTCAGATGACGATTGTTTTTGTTCTGGTATGAAATGTTGGAGCCATTTTTGATTAATTCTCAGTCGCCTGATTCTCTACATGAAATGTGATGTCATTTTGATGAAATCACATGTCCAATCCAGATTCATGCCGTTCCGTTAAAACCACAAGAACTGTGTTATCATTTGCCTGTAACGAATGCCGTTCATAGTTACTGTCATTTCGGCATGACCAAAATCGGCATCGCAAATGCTCGTTGTGGTTTCATTTGTTTCTTATGGATTACATACCAATTTTCTGTGAACTAAATTCTAAAATTTTTTGTATATGCAAAGCTATTCAGATGGAAAAGCGCTGCATCGGAGAAGAAGACTTTTCTTTCGAAAAATTTGTATTGACAATAATAACGAGTTGTGGTTTTGTAAAGCACTCCATGTTAAATTATCAGATTAAACACATTTGACAGATGTCAAATTCCAGAGTTGCAGCTTGAGGAAAAAAATGCACAAAATTTTTAAAGTGCAGTTTTACTAAGGCACATCTACATATTTAAGTTGCAAGAACAGTTTTTAAATTTAATCTGATAATTTCTTAAATATGCTTTTTTCGCTCTTTAAAAATATGAATTGCTCAGTAGTAAGAAGAAATTTCTTCTATTTGTATACCTTGCCCTTTAAACGAGAAAATCAATTTAAATGCTGATCATTTCTGATGACTTTGACTTTTAAATCTGCTCATCGTTATAATGATTGTGACAGTTTTTCTTTATTTTTTGTTTTAATTTATTCCAAGTGTTTTTTACAAAGTATTCTGCTGACAAGCTCATCACATTTGCATTACTGATGCACAAAAAGAATAAGAAAATTGCCAAAGCGAAGAAAAATATCAGCATGTATGTAAAGAGGAATTGTCAAATAAGTTTGAATTAAAAACACCCTATTTGTTGAATATTCAGTGCAAACTTCTAGGTGTTAAATAGAAAATCTTTTCGAATATCCATTAACCCTCAATTGATCTTGAAATTTTTGTGCATATGTCTTGTTTTTA
The DNA here is from genome assembly GCA_927399465.1 of Sarcophaga caerulescens. NCBI lineage: Eukaryota > Metazoa > Arthropoda > Insecta > Diptera > Sarcophagidae > Sarcophaga > Sarcophaga caerulescens. Next base: position 136,168,655 of record OV656872.1, on the reverse strand, counting down.
AAATGATATTTCTTAGCGTTTTTCATTGTTTAATTAACAAGTCGTTTTCCAAATCGTTTCAGTTTCTTTGTCAATATGTTCAGTCATCGTGCGCATTTACGATTTGTAAGTGAAAGGATTTTCGTAGAAAACGGGAGACAATATTTTCAACTCAATTCTTTCACGATATCAACTTCAACTAACCATACATGCGAGGATTGTATTTGAAACACATACAGTACATAGACAAAATACGTACATACATCCATACATACTTGGATACTGACATTCAGTTTAAGCATCTGCTTGTCATTTCATCATTCGGTTTGGCTTTTTGCTGAGCCAAAAACATAGTAAATTAGAATGCAAAGAGAAAGAAAAAGGAAAAAAAAAAGTTTGAATGAAAAGGAATTACATACGTTCCCTTTCAACTGAGTGACGCACTATTGACTGAAAAATAAATTGGATTTTTGCAGAAAGCGTGAAAGCGTTTATAATAGTTTTCTCTCTTTTTTATGGTTGCTGCCATATTTTTTCCCACCATATACAGAGAAATTGTTTGCGTGTTTTTTATACTGACACTACACATGTAAGGGTGAAAGTTTTGCTTTAATCATTGAACCATTTGATTAAAAGTTTAATTTTGATTAGAATTAGAAACATTTTGTAAACGCACTTTCATAAAAAATTTTAAAAAAATATTAAAAAATTTTCTGTTGTTGGTTCTGTTAATATTATTTCATACTAAAAAGGCAATATTTATTGGGAATATAGAGGATTTGAATCAACGTTTTACTACACTTAGCAGTCCTTAAGAGTGGCAAGTAAGCATTGTAACTAAAAGATTAATTTTCGATTTTCAATTAGAATCGACAGTTGATACACAAACACAAAAGACGAAATGCTATCTCTCCTTCTAGGGAATTTATATAGTGTCCATCATTCAGAAATATCTGATATTCATGGCATGTGTTTGATCATGTTCATCAGGATTTCCAAGTACTGAAAAATTCATGAAAGTCCCCCTTCAAATAATCCATGCAGAAACCATCTTAATCTTATAACGCCCATTGGAGAATAACGTCAAAAAAAGAATAAGGAATAAGCAAAAAACTTGTCATGGCAATTTTATTTGTTATCAGAGTTTTTGACAAAAAAAACAGCTGAGAAGAAGTTGCCGATAGAAATATATTTCCATATTTCGTTTTGTTTGAAATGTCTGTCCAGGAGTTTCAACCACGGCATCACACTATATTATGGCGACTTCTAAATCCTCAATACAAATACCACAACCTGTTCCCCATACATTTTCAACGAATTTGAACGTTGATCTGTACTCATGTTGAAGTAATGTCGGCTGTGGATAATGGTATCTGACCACCTGTTGAAGTAGTTGTAGGGAGACTTTATTACCAATCGATACCATGTAGTAAGATTCTAAAATCTGCGCTTGCCAAGAAGCTCTTTCGAACAGCCTGATATCTGCTTAAATTCCCTGTCGTTTCGATATCAGTTCGTCAAGTGCCTTAATGAATGTCGTCGACAAGGCACTAGCAATATGAATGAGAGCTTCACTTCTTACGTACGTTGTTGTGTTGGACCGTTCAACAAAATTTAGCTTTTGGTCTTAAAATATTTTACATATGTATTGTTACAGTACATATATATACATACCTTAAATCTGAATTGTTCTTTATATAGAACGCCAACAGCTTTCCTATTTGAAAAAAAAAATTTGTTTTTCTTTGGTAAAATGGAAATTTTGATAGAACAATACTGTGTCTATTTATAACGTGCACATACATACTTATGTTCTCCCAAAAACGGATAATAAAAAACACAATATTCCCGAGTAAGCAGTTGAATAAAACAATTTGATTGCATTTTTTAGGTTTTTTTACAACATTTTTCTTGTTTCAATTTAATTTTATTTTGTTTTTTTCATTTGCTTGTTTTTTAAGTGAAACAACAGAGCTAACAGAAGTGGCAATTGGATATACCAATCAAAATCAATGGAAATCCCCTTTGGTTTTCTTTTCATGCGAGTATTCGCTTATTTGGTTGCATTGATTTTAAGAAACATGAGCAGAACATACATACGTGAAAAGCAGAATAACCTGAAGAGGATTAAATTGAATGGGAAACGATGAGTTGTAATACGTTTGTGCATAAGTCATGACACTTACATACACCAGATAAATGTAAAAGAAAGATTAACTTATGGCCAGAAAGTGTTTACGGAAAGATGAAAATTTCTGGAAGTAAAAATAAATCGTATAATATTGTATAAAGGAATTCAAATTAATTTCTTTTTCTTTTATGATAATATTTTAATGCAAAATCGTTTTTACCACATACAAATGAATTCAATGGAAATGGATTTCCATTGTTCTGCCAACTTGTTGTGGAGAAAATGGGCCACAGATAAAACGTGACTTAATGAGTCTGCATAACAGTGATCAAACCTTGGCAAGAAAGCAAACCTCAACTGAAGACAGCGGATTTACTGATCTGCCAAAATTAATATTATTGGTGCATTGCATATCATACCGATTTATCGATGGTAAAGATAATTTCATATCTCTTTTCGATGTATCTTTATTTTAGGAATGCGGCAGATAACCTTTGCCTGTGCCTCTAGGCGACTAAACAGTGGCATCCGCTAATTCAAAAGATATAAAGAGATTTTGTGATTATTGATTACATGGCATTATTGAAAAGGCTGTAGTACAGCAAATAGTATGCTGGTTTATTAGACGAGAATTTATGGTTCAAGCCACAGCTTAAATACATATCTCGAACAAAACGAAATATGAAAAATCCTGAGGATAAAATAAAATTACATACAAAAGTTTTTTAATCTTTATCTGTCGTTCGAAGTCGACGTTCGGTTGTAGCTCCAGTTACTCATGGGAAAAAAACTAACAACATAACTGGTGTGAGAATCTAGGTTGCAATCCTGACTAAAGGGTTGTAATGAATAATTAAGCAAGTATGTTTGGAGAAGTCTGACCTGCGGTTTGAACAGTGGTCTTACGTCTACTAAGCCAGCACACTACCTACAAGACTATGGCGACTTCATGTGTGGAATGTAACATTATTAAAATGTGCTCCACGGCTTCTCCGGATGGAGCGTATTCGAAATGTCAAATATCCATGAATCTGGATTTAGTTATCTTTGAGGGCCGCTGTGAGATGACAATGCCCTCAAATCGCTCGTACATAATATACAAAGTTGCATGAGCCTACTCAAACCATATGTCGTTGGTATCCAGATCAACCATTTTAGGCCAAATGAAGTTGGTAATCATGAGTTTCATTTCGTTTACGTTGCCATTGATTTAGAAATGAGCCTCGTCGCTAAAGCTGTTTTTGCACGAAGTACGTTGCTGTAACAGAACACTGATTTTTATACAACAATTTTCTTTCTTGGTGATTTTGCAGAACAGAATTAATCAAAGAAAACTAATTTTTCAGATGTACCATCACCAATCACCAATCCACAATCACCATCACCTTGTTGAAGGAGTCTATACAATATGTCAGGAAAAATGAACAAATCGAACGTGTATATTCACAAAATAATTTCGTAGTAAAACTGTTTTCAGCTCTAATATGCAAATTTTCATAAAATTTCATTAAATAGCTGTTCCACTAGACCAAATCACACAAAACAAAATCCTGAATTTTGTTTGGCCATATTTTGCTAGTTGTTGACATTTTTGTATAATTTTTAATTAAACTTTGTGAATTCTATATTCATTCGAATGTGTAAATGTATGTATCTATGCTACCACAAAAAATTAAATTCAATACCTTTATGGAGGCATTATTGATAGTCAAGGATATCATAAATCCTTGGAAATCATTAAAATAAAATATTTTCGTAATAAATTTACTAGAAACGAACAGAGAATATTTGCACAATGATATCTCGTAACACTGTTACATTGAAATTTCAATGAAAAACATTTTTCACACTTCATAACATAATTTTTGTTTTCATTTGTTTTCGTTTGTTTTTATTTTCTGTTTTCATATCGAAATAGACACACATGGGAGTTGGAATACATAATACAATCCAATATTTTGTAAGCGGAGTTTGATATATTTCTCACACATTTTTCCAAGTCGAAAACTACGAAATTCCATTTATTTCCATATTTGTTGATGATTGATTGTATTAATCTCTCTCTACTGTTCTCTACTGTTCAGTTAGACCGAGTGTGAGAGAGAGAGATGATGTTTTGTTTCATTTTAGCTTATGAAATAAGGAAGAAAAAAGAAAAACTGCATTTGAATTGTATGAACGGCAAGTATAGTATATCAATCATGATAATAAAGCAAAATGTAAATCTTATTTAACAGATGTACGTAAGTGTATACCATACATAGTATGTACATATATACATGTGTGTAAATATATGCATACATATATGGTATGTATTGTACTCATATTTTATAAACATTATATTGCTTAGATTTTGTTTTGATTTAAATAAATTTATACGAATTTATTTATTAAATTTAGATTTGATACTGGTGGCCCAGCTGCTTTTTTGGGTTTATTTTCTTATGAAAAATATATTCTGCGAATCCTGTAAGGAAATTCGAAATATTAATTCTAAGTTCAAATGAAGACTTTAAGTGGTTACGTATGTATATAAAGTTAAATAATATTTTCAAGCAGGAGATGTTCTTAAAAATTGCTTTTTGACAATACAATAATAAAAGTTTCCGTAATTTTTATCGGGAATTGTATTCATTTCTTTGATGGAATACAACATAGTTCAAATATGCGCCAAAAGTTTCTCTGGATAGAGCACAACAGAAATGTCCAATCTTACATGACGCACAAATCAGTCTGACCGATGTCATGGGCTATGTTGGCTGTAATACAGCGCTATAGTTTGTGGCCTGTTCGCATTCACCTGCGAATTAGGAAACCCCCACAAGACAAACTCGAATAGACAATACCCTCAAATCACATGTTATTCACCGCCGTCCTGTTGAAAACACAAAAAGTTGGCCATCTCCGGCCTATAGAGATATAAACGGATGACGATGCGAGCCAAAAATCCACCACCAAAGAGTAACTTTATCGAGATGCATTAGACAGTCTTGGATCTCATATGGATTTATATCGTTGACAATTTTGTTCGTTCACGTACGCATTCATTCGATATCATTTTCGATAAAAACTTGTATCAGTTGTCCACTGCTCCAGAGGCCATTCAGCAAACACCCTTCGTTGTCTATGGTCGTTTACCTCCTTTTCCTGAGTCACTTGAATTTTTAACAGGTGCTGTGCGAAAGATTGCGTTCTTGTGATGCGATGCAGTCGATAGCTTCAATAGCACACCCTGACGGAATGTTTTGGCAGACCTTGTGTTTCCTCGACGTATGGGTGTTGGTCGATCCTTTACTGAATTTAAATTTATCCACTATTGTGAAATGTCTATTGGAATTGTAATGAAGCCGTTATTTTTAATCGGCATTTTACTCTTACCAACTAAAAAATGTTACTTTAAAAACGTGTGCAGTTGCAACGTACATTGATTAGGACTCTTATGGGTCGATTTTGCAACTTTATTTCAGTTGCCAGTTAGTATAAATGGCCATGAAAACATTTTAAAATTCAAGAAAAAAAAAGGAATTAATTTTTCGGCATCTACAAATTCATAGTTGCCATCTGGCAGCGTATTTGAAGTTCGGTTGCCATACATAATCTTCATCTCATTGTACGTATCCCTATAGATTTGATACTTACTTTCAAACATATGTATATTTATTTTATCTGCCGGTATTGATTTTGAAGTTTCCACCAAACAAATATCAAAGAACGACCAAATAAATGTTGTTTTAAAGCTTAAATCGATTTCTAGTCTGCGACTCTGCATTCAAAATGCAGAAAACCACTTAAAATATATTTGTCCATAAGAAAAATATAAGGAATACTCACATGTACATACATATATGGAAAAGAACACACCAGCAAAAAATTCACGTACGATGTAGACATTTTTCGCTATTTCGGTTAAAGACTTATACCATAGAATTAAACAGGTATTCAAATTAGTAAGAGGGGGAGACAGTGGCAGTGTTTTTAGGGAATGCATCTTTGAGAAAAAATTTCAAATCCATTTTGAAAATGGTCGATCTGTTGTCAAGTAACTGTAGGTTCAATAGACTATCAGGTAAGATTGTGCCACGGACACGAATACTGGCAGACAAAAGGAAAATACCCTTTAACTCCTAAACACAACTACAATCTTTGTAGAATTCTTTTGCAGGTAAATAAGTTCTTCAAATACTAACTGAGAATAGATATGATAACAATAATGTTTTTACGATTAAATTTTATGCTTTCTATCCCATTTAGGCCAGGTGAATCTGGTGACAAAGCAAGATTTTTCCTCAGCCCCGACTTAGTATGATAAACAGCCCAACAGCGGTAAGAGGTAAAAATATGTACGTTAACTCCTATCCAGTGTTTTAAATTTTTACGTTCAACGGTGTCATGTTAAAATTTCCTTTCAATTATTTCAACGTAATATTACTCAGAGGGTTATTAGAACAAACGGAGATGTGTAAGTAAAATGAAAAACAACAGCATTAAAGACAATAAATATTAAACTTTTCAATATGGCCACAGAAATACTTATAAACACGCTAGTACATAATACATTATTATACAGGGTAAGCAAAAAATATATAAATAAACAAAATTTAAATGGAAGAAGGACAAGAAGAGTTTTATGCCGAGACGGTGTTATGCTTTATAATTAAAAAATTTTTTTTCAAATAATAAAATATTTTTATAAATTGATCTCTTTATTTTGGATGGTATATAAATTAATTATTGATAACCCTATCCGACATTATTGTAGCACCTGTTGCAATGTATACTTTGATTTTCTTTTTATTTTTTATTTTATTTTTTTTTATTTGTTTCTTGAAAGCCTTAAATTATTCAAGAACATGAAATCATGTTGAAAAGAATGGAAGTGCATTACTTAAGAATATTAAAGTATTTCAAGTAAAAAGCATAAGCATTATGAAAAACACTTTAAAAAAAGTTTAAAATTAAAGCAAATAAAACAGAATTACTTGTTATTGAAGTGTATAAGACTCTTATAAACGATTTGTAACAAAAAATGTGAAATATTACCAGCCAATAAAATTACACCAACGTTTACAAACGTAAACATGCAATTTTATTAGAAACAAAACAAAAAAAAAAAGCAAAAGAGCTTAAACGAAATACTAAATCAAAAAATAAAAAACAAAAATCACTTGTTGCCAAAAACTTTTATTTCAAATAAATAAAAATCAGGCAATAAAATTGCACTTCTAAAGTATAAAAAAAAACCACGAACAAACAACAACAACAAAATTAAAACAAAATTTATGGTCATGTTTAAAAAATTGCAACATGAAATGTTTACAAATGTTGCTACAAATTAAGTACAACAAAAACTTTGGAAATTACATTTTATTAGCATGTGGATCTGTACTTGGAGTACTCTTGCCCTTACAATGGCATATTGTTGCGGAGAACTGTAGCAGGAGCTGCAATGATGTGGGTTTAAGGTGTTTAGTTATGCGGATGATTTTGTTTTTATGGTACTGGTATTTGATCCACACAGCATTTCCTTGAGGTGCAATCAGGCTTTAAAGCTTATACATATAGTTGGTCATTACAACCCTTCAGTCAGGATTATGGACCTAGTTTCTCACACCACTTATGTTGTGTATGTTAAATCTATACATGAGTAGCGAGACCTACAATTTAAAGTCGACTTCAAACGATAGATGTTTGAGAAACTTTTCATGGCAATTTTATTTACTCTTAGAGTTTTTTGCCACAAATCTGCTGAGAGGAAGTCGCCGAAGAAATATTTTTTCTTATTATCGTTTTGATGTCTGGCCTGGGGTTTGAACCGTGGCTTAACGTCTAATAAGCCAACACACTACCTTCAAGACCACGGCGACTTCCGCTGTCTGATGGTTTCAGCTTATTACAGTTACCCTGTAGTGATCCTGATGGGAAGATATCCTGACTATATATGAACTGAATAATGGCTAAAATTTTTTGAATTTTATCGTATATGTAATTTAAAATGATTTCGGAAAGAATTTTAAAGAAACATTTTGCTGATGCCATTTGCCAGCAGCCTAAAAGTACACATTTTTCAACAGACTATTTAGTTTGAAAAGCACTGAAAATAATTTAAAATACGTTGCGTTCTATATAGAATCGTTCATGTTCGTATGAATTAAGAACTAAAATTCTTTTGAATTCAGCCCGACAGTCGAGTAGGCTTCTAATGGGTTTTATGCCGTATGTTTGAACGAATTTTGGAAACGTAAAATAAGTCAGGATGAGGAATATACAACATCCTTCATAGCTATTGACTCGACCTTTAAGGGCTTGGACATTGACTGCCTCAATGATGTATTGCTGATAAATTTGATAAATTTCGTTCGGTTAGAAACCCGATTAACGTTTCAGGTTTAAGATTTTCACAAACGAGAAAACGAATCGCATGTATTCTTTTGTTACCACTAGACCGAGCGAAATAATCTGAACTTCCTTAACTTCTAGTAGATAAGTGGTTGGACTTTAAGTGTAAGTGTGGGTGATGTTCTCATTACGACTGCTGTAGGCATTGTTTTCGGTAAAGAAAAACAGGGCCACTACGGCACTTTGGGAAACTTGGGCAAAGCTCATCACTTTATATAGATTTCTTGGATATGGGTCACTGAAGAATCTTATGGGATATCTTGGTGTATTGAGTATTGGTTCCTTATTAGGAGAACCACAGGAAGTAAACATAATACCGGATTATGGCGGTAAAATTTTCAATGTACAACAATAGGCCTCTGAGCGAACATGCCAAACTTACAGTAAACCGTACAGTTACAAATTAATCCTATTATGGGTTATCCTGTAAAAAATGTTTCCTATTACATTGAATGATGTGTAAGAATTAATGTTGAAACATATTTTTGACATGCTATTAAAATTATCGTAATTTACGGATTATTACCTGCATGTTTTGGTACGCAAAAATTGCGAAAATATTTCTTTCATTTCTCTCTCATTTCTAATAAAATGTCATGTAAAAATAAATAAAATATTTAATAATCTGATACATCATATTGATGTTAATTTTTGTCATTGAAATCTATTAATAGACAGTTTCTCAATGAAAATATCTTCTTTATATACACTGAGTATGTAAATCATTAAATTTCTTTCATCTGTATGTGTTGAGAACAAACACGTTATAAATATTATTGAGTCTTATGTCATCAATTTAATCTTCACTTTCAGACATGTCTCATGTATTTCCTTGATTTCCATCAGTTGTTATATAATAATCTATGAAAAAATACTCTTGCCATGTAAATCAATTTAAAAATTCCAATGTTTTATGGTGAATGTCTATCCATTCCCCATTCTCAGCACTGCAATGCTTCCAATCATCGTAGATAATCTTTTCAATGAATTTCTTTCAAATCACAGGAGACTCGGTAAGTGCATGTATTTAAGAGCGCTACGTCATAGGAAAAGTGTTATAAGTTGTTGAGTGTGATTGTATTAAAAACTTATTGCCCAATAAATATGAAAAGAAAGATTTGTTGCTGCCATAAATGTTTCCTCTATCTTGGCCATATTGCTAGAATTCGTTAGAAAGGAACTTTTTTTTTTGTTTACACTTTAATACGCTTACAACAACCAACAGGTGTAGAGCATCATATAGCGTTCTTGGCCGACATTATCATATTTTCCTTGGCTATAGTATTTTTCTTTATACTTCCTTTTACATCATACATTTGCCACAACTGGTGTTGGTCTAGAGGTTTGCATTTGTTTGTGTGTTTCCTATATGCAATGCATGTCATACACATGTGGCGTGTTGATGTGTTAATTACAAACAGTTTTCAAATACAAGTAGAAGGCAGTGATTGTTTTACAGTCAGTGTTCAAAGTAAATCGAAAAAAAAAAACTTACACACGATTTCAAAGCTAAAAAAATTTAAATTACAGAACAAGGAGATACATGTATTGACTTGGACTTGAGCCTATGTTAACACTGAATGCACTGTTTGGTTCTTTGAGGAGTAATAATTTAAGCTATCTGTTCAGGAGAGCGCAATGGGAGGCAATGTTGAGTATATTGAAACTGAATAGAGGCAACTTGGATACACTAATGCTTCTGGCAGACCAGAATCAGGTAGAATTTAATTAATGGCCGGGGTTATATTGGATTTGACGATCGCATACGCTTGCAACTTAAGAAAATCCAACAAGAAAAACTCTGACGAGTATCGAATCGTATTTTCAATATTCGTATTTTAGAATTCGTATTTTTCGAATTTCCGTGGCCAGTTCATAAACCTTATTAGACGTGAGGCCACGGTTCAAATCATACAACATCCAGCAAAGCGAAATACGAAAAAATATTTCTTCGGCGACTTGCTTTCAACAGAGCAAACAAAAATTGCCATGAAAAGTTTCTCAAACATCTATCGTTCGAAGTCGACTTTAAACTGTATGTCCCGCCACTCGTGTATAAAATTAATACACACAACATAAGTGGCGTGAGAAGCTAGATCGTAATCCTGATTGGTGGGTTGTAATGCCCAATTATGTATGTTCACATCTCATTCATGCGAGATGACCATGAACCCAAATCGATTGTAAATAATGTTCAATGTGTCATGACCTGTGAAGTTGATAATCATTGACCTGGCCAACATTGATTGGTATCGACTCAAACTCAACTGATTTGTTTCCTCACGTACCAATTCATTCTGAAATGGGTTTCTTCGCTGAAGATGATTTAAAAGTTAGGGTCAGTTGCCTATTGCTCCAGAGCCCATTCAGCGAACATACGTCTTTGTATCTGGTCGTTAGCCTTCAGTTCCTGAGCCAGTTGTTTGAATGCAGGCGCCACGTCACAACGTGTACTTTGCCAAGTTGTGGGCGACATGAAATTGAATGCCTCGAGATCTTATGAACACCCTTACGGACAGCGGGGATGTTTTCGGCAGATTTTGCGTTACGTCGGCCGTTTATCTACCGCATTGCTGATAGTCATTCCAAGAGTATGTCGATCGTAAAATGAGCGAAACGAACGGTATAATTGCCGAACAGAATAACCATTTCAATAAAAACCATTGTATTATTTACCAGTGTTGTTGTTTGCAATATCCGTCCATTTAAATTTGGCAAAACAGGCAATTAGTTTGACAGACGTAGCTTTAAAATTGTCAAAATTTATTAAGTCCCTGTTGGAAGAACATGTGATAATATAAATTTCTTTTTATCCACTTTATTACCGAATGAATACTTTTCTTAATTAGTGTACTATTTTTGAAATCTTCTCTGCTAACGTTTGCTGGTTTGCTGCCAGTGGCTACTGAGTCTGTAACACTTTTCTTTATCTCTCTCTCTCTCTTTCATGTTACACTGTTATCGATAATCATTTTTAAATTGACGGCTCAATGTCTATAAATTCTTTTTCCCATTAAAATTTATAAAAAGAAAAGAAAAATGAAAAAAGAAAAAATCCTGAAACGGAAGGAGAATGCCTTCAGTTCTTTCATACATCCATACGTGCGCTTTCGATACGTGAATTTTTATTAAATATTGCACTACATGTACATACATATGTATTGTTGTTATTTGCTTAGCTGATTTTTATTACACAATATCCAAGAAACAAACGCTAGTATCCGTTGTTTAACAAGAGTGTTTCTGTAGGCGGTACCACACATCATATTTACATATACATACATATGTGAGTGTAAATGATTGTAATGCAAATGTAACGTAGACTACGTATGTATATAAATCATTTCACTTTAAATGTTTATTTGTGGAACTTTTAAATCATGTGAAAGATTTAAAGAAAAAAACAAATTAATTTCAGACACTATAAAGGATATTAAGAAGGTGAAGTGGTCACCTTTTCAGGGCATTCATCAGAGCAACGTAGCATCCAATTCAGAAGAAGGTAGACTAATCTATTGTTTTGAATTTTTGAAAAAATTCAGTGTCTTCACAAATAATTCAACAACGAAGTCCATAATCCCCAGAAAGAATACGTCAACAACATGTAGTCCAAAACGATCGTAATTGAATTGTCAGACTGCTGCAACTATTGAGAAAGAGTAAAACTAGCAACTAGCAAAGCTGCTGACCACTGCAACCAACATAAAAACCCATTACTCACAGGCAACAGGAAGTTGCCGTAGTCTAGTAGGTAGTGTGTTGGCTTATTAGACGTGAAGACACGATTCAAAACCCAGGTTAGACATCAAAACGAAAATTTTATTTCTCCGCGACTTCCTCTCAGCAGATTTCTGGCAAAAACTCTGAACGGAAAAAAAAGATTGCCATAAAAAGTTTCTCAGAAATCTGTCATTCGGAGTAATGTATGAGTGTATGTACACACAACATAATTGGTGTGAGAAGCTAGGTCATAATCGTTGATGAAAGGGTTGTAGTGGCCAATTATGTATGTCACAGGCAACGATAACTGACAGCCCAAAAATCCTACAATCTGCTGCAGAAGATAAAATATGTGTTTATAGACTAACCAAGTTTTTGCAGACAAATCGAATGCTTGCAGGCAACCCAGTATTTCTATACTGTGAAGAGCTCCATTACTGACTAACGTGTGAAAAATCCGAGACAGTCGATTTCGCCTTTCACAGTCAATAACTGGGCAAATTTTATATCGTGACGTGGCCTGTACAATTTAACTTGACCGGAAACTGAAATTAAACAACCATAGACTATGATGTGTATTTCCTGAATGAGTTCTGGCGCAGTTTGTAACTGACAATAATTTTCTTCCTCAGCCATTAAGCCATGTGGAAATTGGAACTTGACACTAATCCAAATGAGATCCAAGAAGGTGCAATCTATCCCATTTAGTGTGGATTTTGGGATGACTGCAGCTTCTATCCACATATGTATATTTGCCAATTTAGTCCACATTCCACAGCGTTATGTTATCCAAGCCATTATCATATTATAAAATTATATGTGGAATCGCTAAGACTGATTAGATTTCTTTTACATTTTTTTTACAGCAAAAAAGAGAACATCACTTAGCCAGAGGATGCATTTATTGGATGTTAGCTGATGCCAGTTTCATAAAAATTTCAAAGAAGAGAACATCACTAAGCCAGAGGATGCATTTATTTTGCTATTGGATGTTAGCTGATGCCAATTTCATAAAAATTTCAATTCATACACATCTTCACACCAAATAAAATGGACAACATGGCCATACCCTAGCACATAAATAATGATTTAATTATCAATTTTCGAGGTTATTTATAAATCTATCACTACATGTCAAGGCATAAACATGAATCGTTTGTCGGCAAAGAAAGAGATATTGTAAACTGCATGTCTGTGCAGTCTGTGTATGTACAACAACTGCTTATTGAAGAAAATTATTTAGATTAGATCTAAAGCCAAAAAACAAAAAATTATTATAATAATAAAGACAAACAACAAACTCACACCCCAAACCATATACACGAGTACATACATACATATGTATATATGGTATATCCAGTGTAACACTTAACAGACCCTTAAAGAAAATCTTTTAAATTTCCAAGAAAATACGACCAAAGCAAAGGCCAGAAATGAAAGAAATTGTAAAAATTGAATAAAGACAAGAAAATAAGGCATTAAGCCAAATGGTATTATAGAAGACGAAGACGAAGAAGAGTATGAAAGTAAAAAAAAAAAATAAAACAATAACAACAACACAAACAACATTAAATATTATCATAATAGAATATACATATATAACGTTTATTGTAAAACTGTCTCTGTGGTTATCGATAGATAGTAAGCGAGCGAGCAAGTGAGTGATTATCATGTTTGGCATATAGACAACAAAAAACAAACAAAAAAAAAGCATTAAAACTATCTATTTATTGGACAGACTATTAGACGGATACTCAAACACTAAAATTACAATAAACAAACGCACATACCCATGAAAAATATATGGCCAACTAGAATCAGAAGAAACCCATCATCCCAAAAAAACGCATATGTACAAAACACCCTGTATTTAGATGTGTGTCGATAAACATTTGTGTGTTTAGTTCAGAGTGATGACAATGTTGCACAGTGTATAAAAAGGGCCATAAGTAAGTGAGTTTCTTTAGAAAGTGCTCTATAAATAAACCATTAAAGAATTCATTTGATTTTCTTGAAAAATTTAATGTTTGGGTATTGACATCTGAGCCATAATCTCGAATTGGTATGTTAACGATATAGTCGTACTAATTGATGAAAATTCCGATATACGTTAGAAGCTAAACTATATCACTAAACACTGTGTAAACAGTAGAATAGACAAGAGTCAAAGAAAATAAACATACTGAAGATAAACTAATTTTGATATTAAAAACGTGGAACCAGCATATTTTTCAAGTGTCGAAAGAAGCATTCAAGTGCCTCAATTTCTTAAGGCGTTGCAATATATCTTTCAGTCTATATGATCACCTTAATATTTATGACACCTGTGTATTCTAAGGTTTGGAATAACTTACGTGTCTATTGCTGTTTTATTGATACTTCAAACGGAATGTGTTCGAGTTAAATAAAGAGTGTTTTTTCGAAAATCGAATGTGCTTACGTAACTCACATCAGTCACGTAAAGCACCTATCTACCATTAGACAATTCGCTCTTTAGCCACACTATCTGTGTTTGGAATACCCGTTCTGTCCTCCCGTCTTTCCTTTCTCAACATATTTAAATCTATTGTCGACATATTAGCATTTTCTTCTATTTCTCATAATTATTTTCCTATTGCAGTTCCAGCACCTATGCATTGTAAGAGTAGGATCCATTCGCTAAGTGGTAGTCGTAAATATCTTTACCTTTCCAAGAAACTCTGTCAGATCACCACACGCTGTGGTCTAGTGTTGGTGTGTTGGCTTATTGTTGTTTTCAAAACACACGTTTGGAATCCACGATAAACTGTAGGTTCCGACACTCATGGTTAAATTATCACACACAACATCATAATCCTGACTAAAGGATAGCAATACCCAATAAGAATGTTGAAAATGGCATGCTGCGGGAGCCCTTCATACTTAAATAAACAAATATCTGCTTAATATGCTTGGCATATAGTGTTCCCGCACCATCCTTCGATATCACTTATTCCACGAGACTAAACTACATGCTATTAAAAAAGAGATTCTTGAAAGTTAATTTGTTTGGATTTGTTACACACTAAGGAGACCGACAAACGACATCGCCCACAAAGCTCACGCAAAAGGGATCGTCCGAAAATGACTTGAAAAAGGATCTGACGACCAAATCGTTTAGCGAATGCATGATGGGCATAAGTATATATTCTCGGAAAATTGTTATTAGGTCTAATGCATTACAAAAAAACATATTTTTGTATGTATTATGGGCTGGCAGCGTCATCGGTCCACATATCCTTTCTTTGATTACGACGTTGGCCAGTACATCACTGACAACGGCGAGCACAATAGGTCGATGATTATAAACTTCTTTTGACCTGATAAGGCTGATCTAGACACCAACATTAATGCTCTACATGCCAAACAACTAATGCCAAATAGGATATTTTACACGAGTTATTTAGGACGTGTTTATCTCCAGAGTTGGCAGTGGCTAACAATAAATGATGATATTTCGCACACATTGCTTTATTTCAATTTAAAGATAGGAAGCGCTTAATGAATAACCCTTTATATGTATCTATTTGTAGGAAACTTAGTACTGAGTTTAGAAACTTAACAATTAAATGAAGTCGTACCACTGTGCCTTAATTTATTTCTTATATGCATTTGCATTTTATATTGTTTAACGTTCGCTGGCTTGCTGGTATATGTTACCGGGCGTATGTGTATTTGTAAATGGTGCCTTAAAGCACCGAGTGAGTCCATTATATGCACATTTACTGCATTGGACTCAGCTGTTTAAAGTTATTTCGTTGCATTCATTCAGTGGGACAAGTTGTTTATATTTGCGTGGAAAATTATAACGGATTTTTGTCTAGTTTCTGTCTTTTTTATTGTTGTTGTTTTTGTTGGCTTTATTGCTGTTGTTGTTCTTGTTGCTGTGGTCGGTTGTTGTTGTACGTTAAAACATTCAATAAAATGTTTACGTGTGTAGGTGTGTGTGTGTGTGTGTGTGTATGTTTGCATTTTAGTTGCCATCTATTTCATTTTCCTACAATTTTCCAGCCAGATTAACATGATTATTTTGAAAGCAGAAAAACAATGAAAGGGTGTGACACACGCAGACTATTTAGTATTTCAAGCGCGCCGTTACGGAAGTATTTTAACGCAATTTCGATGATGGACTGGCTACACATACTTGCATTCAATGCAAATGATATTGTTTCTTTGCAACGTATAGTGTAATTACTACATAGTGTATGTGTGTAAACGCGCCAAAAAAAAGGGAAAAAAATTAGAAAAAAAAAACAAATCTGGAATATATTCATTTATTTTATACAATCACTGTACTAGGCCAACGAATTAGATGTTTTTTTATTTTATTTTTTTAATCAGTGAAAATAAAAGTCAATTAAGTAATAAAATTGGTTTACAGTTAGTAATGTTATACAATTGCCCAGTAAAAATGGCAATAAAAAAGTGGAAAATAAAGAAAAATAAATATTGATTGTAATAAAAGGAGTTCAAATTAAAATTTCCAAGAAAAAAAGAAAAAAAATTTGCATACAAATACGCGTGGAATAGCAATTACAAAATTTATTATAAAAAAAAAAATAAATAAAAAGATATAAATTTGTTTAATAAATTATGTTTAAAAATTGTCTGGAACGAGTTTTAAATTAAACATTTAAAGTAATTGCAAAAGTAATAATAATAACAATACAATTCGAAAGGCAATTTCTGCTGCAATATAAATATTTTACTACTGATCGCTATTGTAAACGATCATTAATCTTTGCAACAATTTTAATTACTTCACCCATACACGGCCGCCGTATTTAATGTTGTTTAAAAAAATTTCGTGAATGTTAATTGAAAAAAAAGAGAAATAAAAATCAATAATCCAATGAAGGAATATAACGATACAACAAAATAAAATCAATACAATTAATCAATTAAAAAAGCACTGCGTAAAAAATTGGGCAATAAAGTATAAAAGAAAATAAATATACAAAACAAAAAAAAAAAGAGAATCTTGTGCAAAAAAATAAATCATGTAAAATTGTGATGCATAAAGCCCATCTAGTATACATTTTTTTTATTTTTTTTAATCGTGAAAATATTTTATGATAATTTTTTTCTTTTTTTCTTTTTTGTTGTGCTATGTGGTGACTGAAAATTTTCTTTTATAAGAAAGCGAAAGTGTGTGACGCCTTAGTAAAGAAAAAAAAAAAAAAACAATTAACAGGAAAATAATTAAAAAATAAAATAAAAGAAAAGTGTGAAATCGTGCTGCTACTCAGCATATAAAAACGTCATCAAAACTAAAAAACTATTAAAAAAATTTTGTTCACTGGTCTGCAATAAAAAGTACATAATTTGTTACATTTAAATTAAAGGGAGTAATATAATTTATATGGCTTGATTAGCTATGGTGTTTAAGAAATGATAATACATGATTCAAATGTTGTTGAACTGGATTTTTTTTTTATTATAACAGTCTGGTGCGTACTACATGGTCAACTCGATCAGTTAAATTTTTAACTACCGTTTCCAATGAATCTGCTCGTATGGCATCAACAGCTTGAGTATTCGCTTTCAGACCAATAAAAAGTAATTCCGGGCGGATTGCCAGTAACGGCCTATGTACTACATACTTTTAGTAAAACTAGATTAAATTGATTTTGCAATAAATCGATAATTAAGTAAACCATGACAAGTTACACAATATTTTTGGAACCAAATACTGTTTATGTTACTTATTTACCTAATCAAGATAACAAACTATCTTCCCACACAATCATGTTGTTGTGTGGATTAATAGTATTCAAGAGTTGAGAGACCCACAGTTTAACGTTGATTCCGAACGACAGATTCGAGAGACTTTTTCCTGCCAACTAGTTACTGATAAGCGGGGGATGCTGAAAGTAATATTTTTCACATTACTGTTTTCAAGACGTCAGAGCTGTTTTTTGAACTCTTGAGCTCTCGTTTACTAAGTCAGCATACTACTATTAAGATTACTGGCAGATGCAGGGCCCTGGTCGGGATTGAGACTGATTTACCAATCAGTTAGTAAAAATAACGACCAACGACCTCTGTATTTTATTCTCAGATTAATAAACTTAAGTGCTATTGGGCCTTTCTTTAAATTTAGATAAAACAAAATGTATGTGAGATATCACCGTTTATTATCATTTGAAAGACCTATTGATGTTATTGCATGTGGATCAAGTGTCCAATTTCACATGACACTGGAGCGTAAATCAGGTTGAATTTCGCCCATGGCATGGATTGTGGCTTGTTCGCACACGTCTGTATATTAAAAAAAAAAACCCAAAAAAAATTCTATCGGCGTCAAGTTGCTCGATCTCGGTGACTATTTCACATTACCTCGATGTAAAATGGCCAAGCCTTTAAATTGTTAGTTCAGAATATTCAATGTAACATGTACTGTGTGGTATGTAGCGTCGTTCTGTTGTAACTGCATATCCTTGGTTATGCGGTATACAGTGCTTGTCGTTCTCAAAGAAATATGAACCACTGAGGCCGCCGTCCCGAAATTCCATCAAACAGTGACTTTTTCTGAATGCTTTACATCTCATGTGCATTGATATCGTCAGAAATTCGATAGTTTTGTTTTTTAGCTAACCCATATGTATAGGCGCTGTAGTCTAGTAGGTAGTGTGTTGGCTTATTAGACGTAAAGCCCGGGTTCGTATCCCAGGTCAGGCATCAAAACGAAATATGAAAAAATATTTCTTCGGCGACTGCCTCTCAGCAGATTTCTGGCAAAAACTCTGAGAGTAAATCAAATTACCATGAAGAGCTTCTCAAAAATCTGTCGTTCGGTGTCGACTTTAAACTGTAAGTCCCGCCACTCATGTATAAAAAATTAACGCACACAACATAAGTGGTGTGAGAAGGTCGAAATCCTGACTCAAGGGTTGTAATGACCAATTATGTATGTATGTATATGTGGATCTGTGTCCCAAGTCCTAACGTAGAACAGGTTCATTAATCTATTTGTCTTTATGTATCACACTGTTGAATGCATTTTGTACGCCTAACCGTCAACGCACGATTTGATTTCGGAGACTGTAGACATTCAAAGACATACAATGTATTTACGCATGATAATTTTGGTTTACATCCGGTGGAATATAATACTTCACACCAATACAATCGATTAATATTTATTCAGTTTAATAAACCAAAAATTTCAAATTAACAACTTTCGAGAAATTGAATGAAAATCAATGCATTTTTCCAGTTAACTAAGCATAGCGTATTTATTTTATAAAGAATTCGTCATCAGTCATGTGCTGTTCTTTTTTTTTGTGTTAATATGTGCAGCAATGATTTGTTTACAGACTAAATATAGACCAGTCGTGATCAAAATGTAAATTCTTAAAATTATTGTAAAAACAAATACAAATTTTGTTATGAGCTGCTAAATGGTAAATGACAACATTGCACCTCATGTATGTATGTACGCATGTGGTATTGTATTGTGTGTTTCTAATTCAATTGTGTTGTATTGTATTGAACACAAAAAAATTAAAAGAAATTCGAAAATTTCGAAAAAAAAATTCAAATGTGTGTTTTCACTCTCTTAATCTGTTTTCATACAAAGTAAATAAATATTGTATGTGCATGTACATTAATCTTCTAATGTGTAGATTACTTTATATTTGGATGGGTTGCTGGAAATAATTGAAAAACAAGTAATGAATTTAATTTTAACGCAAACATACACATACATTTTCTAATGGCAAAAAACAAAGGAACAATAAATAAACACGAAAACATCGTCAAGATCGTGTGATTGTTTTCCTCTTTTTTATTTGGTTTTTTTTTTTTTTGCATTAAAGAAAATAAATTAAA
Source organism: Sarcophaga caerulescens (assembly GCA_927399465.1). Taxonomy (NCBI): domain Eukaryota; kingdom Metazoa; phylum Arthropoda; class Insecta; order Diptera; family Sarcophagidae; genus Sarcophaga; species Sarcophaga caerulescens. Next base: position 136,148,578 of record OV656872.1, on the reverse strand, counting down.
TAATGACGTGTTTGAACTGAAATAAATATGTTTCTAACCGTAAGGGTTAAACACCCCCAATAACAGATTAATTATAACCAGACAGTGAAAAGAAAATAATTGAAGAAAAGTAAAAGTACATACTGTGCCAGAAATTCCCTCCCAGCACAGATGAAAACAGAAAATTATATTTTCAATCAATGAAAGGAATTTATTTTTCTTTTGATTTCTTAAAAGAAACAATCACTTGAGTGACATTTTAATAAATTCAGTGTCATTATACGCTATGTTTACAAGACATGGACTTTTCACAAAAAAAAAAAAACTCATTTGCAGAACTAAATATGAAACACTTTGGCAGTGGCTTTGGAAAACCAATAAAAAAATTCAGATCGTAAAACAAATAAATTAATATTATACTATTTCAACGTTTTATTCTAGTTTGACAATTTGTTTTCATTTATTAATTTATTGTGAATTTCCAATTAAAAACTCTATTGGGAAAAAAAAAATTTGTCAATCAATTTTCAATTCTGTGAAAGAGAAAATTTCATCTGAAAATGATTTACCAGATATAGAAACTTGTGGTCATTTGTTACATACGAGTTATGACCGGATGCATCATCCTAATGCAACATAATGTTTCTATTTTCTTTTCTTTTTTTTTTTTAATTTTTGACAGTGTAGAACAGTGTTTAGATAGCCAAAAGAAATATTTTTTCCATCATTCATCAGAGATATAAATTCTCTACCCTTTGTCTAGTAAACCAACACCCTACTTCCTAGACTCATTTAAGTGTGCTGATTGCTCATGTTAAGTGTGCTAATTTTACGTGTGAGAGATGAGACCAATAGTTTAGTGTCGAATCCAAATTTGTCGAATCGAATTTAATAAGCTTTTCATGACAATTTTCATGTCATGGCAATTTAGTTGCCATGACATGTGGCAATACCAATTATACTCTGTGAGCGTGGTGAGCTTTGTCATTTCACCACGAAAACTCAGTAGAGTAACAAATATCAAGAAGTCTAACGGCATCAAATCACACGATCTCGGTGGCCAGTTCACATCACTTCCGCGTAAAACAGACATGCCCTCACATCGTTAGTACAAAATATCCATTGTCATATGAGCGGTCTTGCAAATTGCACTGTTTGGGTGTAACCACATGATGTTGGTGTTCAGATCATTCAATTCAGGTGAAAAAAATTTGGTAATCATCGACATATAGAGTTGTTACTAAAAGAATCCCAAAAATCAAACCAGACAGTGAACTTTTAAGGATGTATTGTATGCTTATGAATCGGATGTAGATTATTGTTGTCACAAATTCGACAATTTTACTTACCCTAAATATGAGTTTTCGTTGAAAATATCTAATGTACAGAACAGCCGTTTTAATGAAAATATATAATATATGTATATCCGTCCATAAGGATTTGTAAAAACGGCCTGAATAAAGGCCGTTATCAACTTTCTAAGTTTGGAAGTTCTTGTTGGAAGACCCGAAATGTTTTTTTTCTGTTCATAGCTGAATGTAGCATATCAATGTCTCTAAATCTCTAGCACACCTCTTTGTTTATGTTTTAAGTGAAGTACACGTAAACAAACTTATTCTAAAAGAAGATTTTCAAATTTGTTTCTATTAGAAATCAAAAGAATTTTATGTTTACATTTTCCAAAATAAAATGAAACTTAATTCTCTTATGTAAACTTAAAAGAAAGAATGTTGGCTTTATAAAATTTCTATTTCGGAAAATATAAGTTAAAGTTGAAATTTAAGACAAGTCAAGAGTGATAAATTTTGCAAAAAGGTAGAAGGATTGATAAGTAAATAGAATAAATAGAATAAATACACAAAAAATTTGAATGTGATAGCGTTCAATTTAGGATAAAGTTGGTAAAAAAGGCAAATGGTGGTAAAAAAAATTTAAATGACTCTTTCAACAGAGGACCAAACAAATAATCACACACAAACTGCACAAAATGATATAATGAAACCACTTGTAGAGAGACCAAACTGTTCTGGCCCGATATGGATATATGCGGAACAAATTTTGTTTTAAACCTTTCCTAAAAAACCTGCACAATGCACTGCATGAGTTGGGGCCATCCCCTGAGTGCTGGTTTCATAAAAAAAGAAGCTCAAATCAGTGATAACGTTATACAGGCTGCTGGGTGCATACTCGAAATACACCACAACGAATTCTGTATTTACAACGCAAAAGAGCAGCTCACAACACGTACTCTTAGAAACCTGAGATGAACGATTCTTGGGCAGCCAAAAGTTATTAACAGAATACGTCTAGCCAAAGGGGAGTGAACAAAATTATCGGGATGGTTGAAAGATTAGCTGTTACAATTGTATGATGAAATCAGCATTATTTTTGTTACAACAGGATTGTCTAAGCTCTGCGAATTAAAAATCTGGCGCCAAAATTATGCCTCCTTTTTTTATGAATCCCCTTTTTTTATGCACCTGAACATTGTTCGTCTTGATAGCTTATGTAATAAATAAAATTGCCATGAAAAGCTTCTTCAAATCAGTGTTTCTAAGTTTCATGTTTAAAATGCGGAACTTTATCATTTTGAAGGATAACAATATGGCAAAACGTGTACCTAAGTTGTTGAAAAGTACGTCCTTTTATACAAAAGTTTTAAATTCATTTGAAATGTCAAGAACCCTATGAACCGCCTATTCTTATTTCGCATTAGTGCTGCTTTTTAATTTTTTTTTTTTTTTTGGTAAAATTTAATTGAAAAAAACTGAAATTGTATTAAATTAATTTTCAAGACGGCTAATAACTATACCTTTCCAACTAATTATTAATGTAGCCCACGCTTTAAAGGAAAACAGAAGAAATACATTCATTTAGGAATTGTATTGAAATCAAATATGAAAACAAGTAAATAAAATAAAAAAAAAATACCAATAATCTTTAAAATGTACATACAGTCATAGTATTTAACTAGACAGCAGCAACAATCGGCCGACACAATCATCCAACCGGCAAGCAACATCATCATTATCGTCGTCGTCATCGTCATGAACAATTGTTGCTTGTTTTGGTTTTAATTTTATTTGTACTGTAACACTTGAACCATGTACGAGAACGAGTTGTATACATACAACAAACAAATCAATCGATAGGAATTATCGAAATCGTTCGCAATTTTTTTTTAACTTTTTTTTGTTTTTTTTTTTCTTTTGTATTTGTTGTTTCATTTTACTGTATGGTTTATTTGTTAAAATTGTATTTTCATTTAATTTTTTTTTTCATTTGTGTTGTGTTGTTGTTTTCTTTTTTAATTTCTAAAAGAGTCTACAGTGTTGAAAACAAAAAAACCATCATAATTCAGTACATTATTGTGCACGAAACACACACGTAAATTAACTGAAAATATTAAAGGCGCGGCATTAAATTATACGAATTTTTATTGATGAATTGCAGAACAAAAAAAAAAAAAAATACAAAAAAAGAAAGTGAATGTACTGCAGAATAAAAAGAATTTAAAAAAAAATTAGTGAAGGATGAAAAAATGTTTAAAAGTGAAAAAATATTTTATAGAGTTATCAATACAGTTAATAAAAAAGGAAAACAAATTATACAACATTTTCAATAAATGCACACATATGTGTATATGTGTTCATCTACATACATATGTAATATAATTAACAAAAAAATAAATAAAATAAAAACAGGGAAAAATAACCAAATACCAAATAAATAAACCAAATAAATCAAAATCCAAAGGGTTTTTTGTTAACAATAAAAATTGTTAAAAAAAAGCAAAAATATAACAAGAGAAAAATTTTTAAACTTCCAACATAAACGACAACTGTTAAAGCAGAAAAACTAAATCAAGGATGTCTTTATAAATAAAAAAAAGAAAACAATAAAAATACCATGACATGTATTGGTTGGATGGATTTACGTTCGATGAAAATTTAATGAATAATTCCTTTCTCAGTGCCGACAGTAATGGCGAATTGAGCGACAATAATCACCGCATATCAAAAGCTTCCACCTCATCATCCGGCCACATCAATAGCGGTTTCAGGTCATCGAATCGCAAGACACAACATCTACGAGGTTTAGCCGCTACAACAAAAGCAAGTAATTCTGCTTAAAAAATTTATTTGATTTTAATTGTTTTTTATTATTTTTCTCTATTAAAAACAAAAACATTTTAAAAATTATTGAAAAATATTTATTTTACTGTGTTCATTTTCCAATATAAACACTTGAATTTTTATTGCTTTATTATCAACAAGTATTTGAGTTATTAAGAATATTTAGACCATAAAAATTAAGCGCACGTTCTAAAATTACTAAACAATTGCAATTTATTTTGAATAGGAACAGTAAATCAAATTGTTTTTTTTTAATTTTTCTAAATACAGTGGGACCTCGATTTTCCGTGATGGTCGGGACCGGAAGCATTCTGTATAATCGATTTTCCCGGTTAATTGAGTACCAATTTTGGCTAGTTTTTTAATAGATATTTTTATTAATTAATAAATGAATATGTACATATTTATATAAAAACTAAATAATTCAAGGATTTTATATACATTTTATATATTCAAAAATAAAAAAAAATAATTTTGTCAGAAAACAGTGAACAGTAGATAAGGATTTCATGTACTAAAGAGGGAATTCCCATTTTTCGCTTGTTTGTCCAAAATAATAGAAACAAATTTCAGCTTATAATCACGGATAATAGAAGTAATCACGGTTAAACGATGCAGAAAAATTTAAGTCGATCCAAAATAAAATTAAGTCGATGCAAAAAATTTTCTTTGTCCATCCCGGATAATTGATGTTGCCGGATAATCGAATCACGGATAATCAAGGTCCTACTGTAATATTTTTTGTTTTTTTTTTTTCTTAAGATTTGAATTTTCTGAATTAATTTGATTTTTATTTAATATTAGAAAAATTTTTATTTGAGATGAATATATCCAGCCATACATAAGCGCTATAAAACGAATTAATCAGAAATTTCGTTATTCATTATTTTATCAGAAAAAAATTCTTATCAATTTCATTACAACTACAGTCTAAATTAATAATATTCGTAGCAATCCCAATCCTTAAATACACTGGTGAAGCATCAAATATAAGGGGACTTGATTAGACTTCAGATTTTTCTTGACCGCAATTAGTTGGTCTCCACCTCGCTGATATATGATTTCAACAGCATGGTGTCATATGCTACTAAAGCTGGAGGTCCACACCACGCGTTTTCGCGTCAAAGCGTTGCGTACATTTCATACCTTCTTCGCATTCTACGCTTCAAGTTACATGCAACGCTTTTTAAGCGCCAATGTTTAAACAAATTTAAACAAAACAACTTGTCAAAATCAGCTGTTTTGTACGCGCGCTGCTTGTGATGCTTACAAAAGTAGAAAGTAGATCTACTTTTCGCGTTCTATGCGTCAAGGCATCCTACGCTTTTGTGCGTGTAACTTGCACCATATAAATACATTAATTCTACTTTTTGACAGCCGCATAGAATGCGAAAACGCGTAGAACGCGTGGTGTGGACCTCCAGCTAAAGGGCGTGCAGTAATTACTTACTTACTTAACCACCATTGCAATACTTCAGCCAGGATTACAACATAGCTTCTCACACCAATTATGTTGTGTAAATTAATTTATTTAATAAGTGGCAGAACCTACAGTTTAAAGTCGACTTTGATTGATATGTTTTTGGGAAGAATTTCATGGCAATTTTATTTATTCACGGAATTTTTTTTCAGAAAACTGCTGAGAAAGAAAAATATTTTCTCATATAGAGTGAGCCGTTTAAAAGTTTAAATTTAAAAATGCAATAAAACAAAAACGGTTTGATATTTTGCCAAATTTATTTTTTTGTTGTACAATTTTTCCGATTAGAAATGGATTATTATTTCATTCATAGGGCTGCCACCACAGTACAACATTCGATCGTATCAATTTTCGTGTACTTGTTCGAGTGTATGAGTTCGTATCTCGGTATTGACATCACGAATGTTAGCCTTCAAATACTCAGTTGTCTTTGGTTTCTCGGCATAACACTTTTCTTTAATGGTGTCCCACAGAAAATAGTCCAACAGGGTAAAATCGCAGCTTCTTGGCGGCCAATTGACATCACCATTTCGGCTAATTAAAAGGCCATCAATCATTTGACGCAATAAATCGATTGTGGCATGAGATGTGTGGCAAGTTGTACCATTCTGTTGAATCCAAAAATCGTTGCAATCAATACCATGAAGAGCGGGTACAAAAAAATTGGTTATCATTGTGCAATAAGTGTCTCCATTGATCGTAAAGAAAGATAGACCCATGATGCCTTCGCTCTATAAGCCGCTCTAAACTGTCACTCGTAAAGGATGCATTGCATTCTGAAAGACCACATGTGGGTTTTCTGGGTCCCAATACTGCAATTGTACATATTAACGTACCCACCAAGAAGAGAATGAGCTGTATCCGAAAAGGTATCCATTTTTTGCTCAAGCCTAATTCTATTCATTAAGTTCAGTGGAGATAATATACTGAATTTTGTGACAGAATAGAGTATTGCCAGATTCGAAATAACCGAAGGTTCAAATTTAAACTGATAGATGACCCACCCTATTTTCTATTCAAAAAGGCTCGTTTCATTGATATCAAGAATATAATGGGCCTTCGAACAGGGACTTGCAAACTTTGAGAGTTGATACAGCCATCGTGTTGATACCACCTCGAGGAGTAGCCCGCGACATGAACCGCTTTTAGCAGCGTTTCATAGCCTAGTTTTGAATCAATGTTCGTCCTTCAATCGTTTGAGAAGATATCTTTTAAATAATTATAAACGTGAGAATAGTGTGTGTGCTATTACAGAACATAACTCGTTTTCATTCTATGCACTGATCTTTGTTAAATCGTACGATGCATGTGATTTAATTCAAGTGTAAGGAAATTTAATTTTTTTTTCGTTTCCTTTGCTTTCTTTGGTTTAGTTATTGACCAACTCTGAATGATTCGTTTAACCATAAATCATTATAAAATCAAATGTAATTATCTTGTGGCTACGAAATGTGTTTTCCCTTCCTTATGTCATTACTAAATGCCTATAATGGATATTGCTACTCTTGTTGTTATTGCTGTTGTACAAATCAATAAATTTTTAGACAGCATTAGACAGCTGACCAGAGAACATATTTAATTTAATTGAATTGAATTTAATTTGTAATTTGCAATTGTTGCGTAAATAAATCCAAATACTTGTTGAAAATAAATTGTTGACCAATATTTGTCAGTTAAAACAACTAACATTTTGATCTGTATTTGCATTTGAAGCAGTGCCATAGCAACGGCAATACAGATTTGTGGATAAATAATATTCAAAAGTCATTTATATTGTGAAATTTACTTAAAATAAACAGTAAAATAAATATTTATTTAACACATCTGATTAATTAAACAAATATCATGTTTTGCACTACAATTAATTTCAATATTTATTAATAAATTTAAATTGTTGCAATGACACTACAACGATAACGTACATAACGTATGTATATGGCTTATAAAATAAGTTAGGAATTTGCTTTCATGTATCCTTATATGAGGAAATTTTTATCGTAAATATAATCATATAAATATAGAGAGCACCATCTATAATATAGCTACACCTTGGAAAACAGCTCCAATACAATTTCACAGCGAAATGCATGCATCCAATGACCTGCTACAGACGGAAACACTTCGATTACAGAAACTCAAGAAAAAAAAAAAAAAAAAATAAAGAAAAGGCAAGTATTGGGTATAAGCTTTGATCGCCCAAAGTTCCAAAATAGTAAATATCCTAACATGTGAGGGTATGTAGGCAATATCAAAAATTGGAAACTTTGTAACTTTACCCTTCTTTATCAAATTTTTAACAAATATCTCCCAGGGACGAATCCGTAGCAGTAGATTTCGAGTCGCTCACAAGAACTCGTCCTTTCGCAGACCACAACAATAGCATGTTTTGTGTCGTGACTTAGTCCTTCATCCGTACAATAATTAACCGATACAGGAGCAGAAAATAAACAACCACAGACAATGATATGTGTTCACAAAATGTATACGTGAAGAAATAAAATCATTGAATTTGGCATGAATTTTCTCATAATATCCATAAGCGTCAAATGCATTCTGGAAAAGTCACTGCTTGTTTTGTTCCAATTCTCTTTAAGAACGATGTTGGTTAGACCATTACTGTAAACGGTGAGCAGTTTAATCCCGTTAATTACCATTCCCATTGATAGGGTAAAACACCCGTTAGATTTTAGAAAAGTTTTTGATTCTCTTTATCATCCCTTCTCTTTCAAATATTTCTAATCACTCTATCAAAAGCGTCATGCTGGTCATTACACATGACCTGGAATATCTGTTAAGCTCAGCTTCCCCAGACAGTCCAATGCTATTGTCGCGTTTACTGCCAGATATTATTTCAGTGTCCCGTCATTTATACTTTTCGTTAGAGTTATTTTGAGAATATTTTTTTGGCATTGGTGTGTTTCTATACTCGACGACAAACTGTCACACTGCTTTTAAAATATCATACGTGATATGTGCTTGTGCTTCTAATGCTACCTCGATTTATTAGGACAAGAAACCCTCTTATGAATCTCGTATTACGCTTGTCTCCCAGAAAACTCTGATTTACACTACCATGTGCAATAGACTTAAAACTAACAGAGCCTCCGGCGCCGCTGTAGAACAGGTTGACAACCCTCCATTTATACTTAAACAAACGAGCCTTTGTATCTATGAATCTGTTACCTGCTGCAGTCAAATTGATGATACGGAATTTACTGGGTTGTATTTCGAATTGGCATTAGTTTGAGAAAAGCCTACAGATCTGGTCTGATAAAAACTTCAGTAGTAACTTTGTAACAAAGCAATGAACTAAAAACGAATAAACGATCGAAAAAGAAGAAGAAACTATTAAAATATGCAGGGTAAAATAAGGTCGAAGTTCATTAAACATTTATTCAAATAAATATTAAGTTTTAATACAATATAATTAATTGGCTCATTTAATTATTGATTCATATTCTCTTTATATGACAATAAATTGTAGTTTCGTTTAAAATATCTCATTTCGTTTCATTTAGTTTTCGATAGAAATCCTTAAAATACTGTGTATTAATGATTAATACAAATTATGATTTTAATTAATCGTATACTTTGCTTATTCAAATGCTATATATATGATATAATTCAAAATAATTTAAAAATCCGTTTTTAATAGTTAAATAAGTTTTTAAGAATCGATGGATAATTAAAATTAAAATACACACACACACAGTTTTCATTTGCATAAAACCATTGCCATGAAATTATAAATAACCATTATTGCAAATATAATTAAACATATATATATATATATACAGATACATAATATAAAACATACATATATACATACATACACAATCGCCTAATTGACAAAATATTAAGAAAGCAATTGAATTGAAAATAAATGAATTAAAAAGCAGGCATGTGATAGAAATTATCACTTAGTACGGGACACAAAAATATGTTACACAAATTAAGGGCCATTATTACAATTTGCTGTTAAACTTGGGTTTAGTTAAAGGTACCTTTAGCTAAAGGAAACTGTAAAGTTAGTTATTTTCGTTATTACAACTTGCAGATAAAATAAAGTTTCAAACTGTTTTCAAAAATATGGCATTGCCGGAGCAATGTCGATAACACTGCTCAATAAAAAAAGTTTTTTTTAAACGCAGTGGCTTCGTATTTTGTTTTGTTTAACTCATTTTGAAGTCGCCGTAGTCTAGTAGGTAGTGTGTCGGCTTATTAGACGAAAGGCCAGTGTTCAAACCCCAGGTCAGACATCTAAACGAAATATGAAAAAAAAAAAAAATTCCTTCGACGACCTCCTCTCGGCAGATTTCTAGCAAAAACTCTGAGAGTAAATATTGCCATGAAAAGTTTCCCAAAAATCTGTCGTTCGGAATCGACTTTAAACTGACGGTCCCGCTACTCATGTATAAAATTAACGCACACAACATAAGTGGTGTGAGAAACCAGGTCGTAATCCTGACTAAAGGGTTGTAATACGTACTACGTACGTATATGCTCATTTTGTTTACATTTGAAGTTGCCATATTGAAAATAATATATAATATGGCAAGTTTAACCATAAACTTAACTTTAAAAGTTACCGGTACAATGATATTCCCTTTAGCTTAACGCTCACTTCTACCATATTGTCTGCTTATAATAATGAAAAACAATTTATCTGCCCGTTAAAATCCTGCCTTTAGTTAACGGCAATTTGTAATAATGGCCCTTAATGTTATAAAATTAAATACAATTGAAGCCATTTTCTTTTTACACATTTTCCAAGTACCGGCATGAGATGAGTATTGTTTTGGGAAAAACAAACATGAATTTTTAATGGGAAAGTAAAAACCAATTCTTAGCGAAAGTATTGGCCATTTCTGGATACAAATCTCTACCATATTCCAGGTAATTTGTAGATTCCGAGAAAATAAAATTGTTCGTCTTTTGATTTAGGAATTGAAGTCAGCCAATGTGTCTCTCATCGATGAAAACAAGTAGTAGTCGAAAGGAGCCAAGTGGGGTAGCAGCCTAACCGAATCCTAAACAGGATTTGTTATATGTGCAGGTGCGTTGTCATTGTGTCTTATGGCTTATTCTGGTGGTTTATCGTTCAATGCATGGTACAAATTGATCATTTGTTTAGGTAGTTCTCAGTATTAACGTTTTCACCAGGTTTTAAGAGATTGTGGTACCTTTCAGGTGTTCCTACTGTGCAACCGAAGTTGATAATTATCTCATATTACGCCATGATTTTTTCCGATTAGGATTCTGAAAATAAATCAATTTCTCATCGCCAGTAGCAATTCGATGCAACAGTGATTTTTTACCGCGGTTTTTCCATGTTCCATCTGTCTGTTATTCAATTCATATGGCACCCATTTTACAGACTTTTGGATCTGTCCCATAGCTTTTAAATGGTCAGAACGGTTGTTGGTTTTGCAACATTTAACATTTCTGCCGTTTGTTTCTGACTCAAATATCATCTTTCAATATTGTTTGCTATTCGACGTCTTTCAACTTTTTTGGTGATCTTCTATGCTCTTCATTTCTCACATCAAATTCGTTATCTTTGAACCATAAAAACCATATTTTGCTTGTTGCTCGACAAGCATTTGATGCTATTCTACAGCATTTTTCTTCAAATGAAAACGAAAAATTAATGGTTCCTGCAAATCATCATTTACTGGTAGAAAATTCGCAATTTTTAACGCGATTGGTCAATATTTTGGACCTTTGTTCGCAGACAAGCAAGTCAGTGAGAGACTCCCAGCCAAACCTTGACTAAACCTGGTTAATGACCCTTTTCGATCGAAGGAAACTGTTCAGTTGCCTTATAAGATGGCCGTGAAAACATTCAATCGCTTTATTTGTGAAATGTTTTTTGCACGTGAAAAATATTCTCATCGGTAAACATAAATTGTCTGTGCAAGTTATCAGCATGCCTCATCAAAAGACATTTTCTTTATTCCGTTCTATTTTTTTCAAGTTGCAGTCAATAAGTATCCAATACTTTGCTTGAAAGCATCAAGCTCTTGAGTGAGGAACGGAAATCTTTGTTTCCAAGATGAAATATTCAGAAGCTTGAGGGTATCTTCAAAGTAATCTTCAAGGTTTACATAATCGAAAGATTTGCTTAATTCTATTCGGATAAGAGGTACAGAAGACAGGACATAATAATATAATCTAACAGTCAGGCTGACTGTTAGCACTTGGTGCTTATGCGGTTAAATCGAAGAAGCTGAGAAAAGCTGGGACAATGAGCAAGCAGACGAGCTTGGGAGGAGGAGAGCTTCCATGCCACTGATGGGACCAGATTAGTACGGTATTCTTAACAAAAGGAAAAATAAAAAGAGGCAAAGTTAGTTAGAGGCACAAAAATTTTTTATTGTTAAATAACAATAAGAGAGGATGCATCAGATTATCAAGAGATAAACTGCGGTTGATAGTCAGTATTTTGAAAGGAATCTCAGAGTATGTTTATTTAATATGGGCGCTGTTCCGAGTACAACATGTAAATTCCATGACAACGAAAATGAATCATCAGAACATATTCTTGGATTCACTGAGACGTTAATGCATCATTGAAGGATACGCTTGGGTGCATATCACATGCTAGGCAGGGATATGGTATTGTTGACACCAAGCAGCATCCTGAAATTTGTTAGGGCAATAAACTTGGAGAAGGGACTATAGACCTAGCCTTAGGGGATTACAGTATATCGTATCTTCACCAAGGCACCTACGACTTTTTCAAAATTTTTGTTTACGGAGTGGATTTGAATTGACATTTGAACTGTAGGTCCTCTGTCTTAAAAAATATTTATGCACTAATCCAGAGTGGGCGGGGCGTTTTAAAAATGTCTCCTTTTTTCATATCGCACACAAATAGCGATATAACAGCGATACGATTCTTATTATCTACTACTGCTTGGAGAAAACGGATTTTATTTAGAATTTTCGGTGCAGAACGTTGCTTTACAGATTATGTATTATAACCAGTGGTGTTGTGCTAATTTTTTTTTATATAGACAGGGCCGATCCTGGGTAGGCGGCCGCTCTGTGGGGTCTCATGTCCAAAATTAACGACGGGGGTTATTTTCCATGATAATCCTGGCGGCGGCGTTTTTTTTCAGGTCTCATGTCCAAATTTGACGACTGGGGGAGGGAGATTTCCCCCAATTTTCGCCCGCCGCCAGGATCGAGTTCACGTATTTGTTTCGGTTCGGGTCAAGTTCCGGTTCAGCAGAAAAAAACATTCCAAACTCCGATTCACGGTTCGGAAAAACAAGCCGGTTCGTTTCGGTTTTGGTTTCGGTTCGGGTTCGGTTCTAACCCTTGTTTATAAAAATACATATAAAAATTCGTCAAAAATTAGAAAAAAAAATTAGCAATTCTTTTTAATTTTTTTTTTCAAAACGTCAGCCAATTCTCGTTATCAGAAATCATCTTTAGTTCCGGAACGCGTTCCTGCCCAAAAAGGAAGTACCGGAACGACGTTCCGGAGCGTTCCGGCTCGACAACATATATATATACATAATTGGTCATTGCAACCCTTCAGTAAGGATTATTGACCTAGTTTCTCACACCACTTATGTCGTGTGTGTTAATTTTATACATAGGTGGCGGGACCTACAGTTTAAAGTCGACTCCGAACGACAGATTTTTTTGAGAAACTTTTCATGGGAACTTTATTTACTCTCAGAGTTTTTGCCAGAAATCTGCTGAGAGGAAATCGCCGTAGAAATACTTTTTGTATTTTGTTTCGATGTCTGGCCTGTCGCTCGAACCCTGGCTTTACGTCTAATAAGACAACACGCTACCTACTAGACTACGGCGACTACAACACCACTGATTATAACCCATGTAGTAAAAAACTTAGTTCGCAATCATAATTTTTCTGTTTGATTTGATGTTCCCGCTAAGTAAATTTAAAGAAGGAATAAAATCTATAGAAGTATTGGTTAAATGAGGGCGTATTTTTAATTGAAACCGAAAGAGTATTTAAAATTGTTTAAAATATTTTTGTAGACTATGAGATACTTTTTCTTTTCACTTAGTTTGCAACATTATATCATTCTCTTTTCAACACGTTTTTCTTTATGACATTTTAATTAATTAAAAATATGTCCGTAATAAATATTTTCTCTGTTTTTTTCTAACCACAAAAACATGGCTAAAAAATAATGAGCACTAATAAACAATATTTCGTTGTTTTTTTGTGTTTGGTGTTTATATGTTATTTTATGTTTCATTTTTCTACACTTTATTTTGTGGTCCAAACAATGTTATTAAAAATCATAGACAAAAAACAAAAAAAAAAAAAATAATTAAAATGAAACTGAAATTGAAAAGAATAATTCTTAGAATATTTGCTTTACGAACGCAGTTTTTTTTTCATAATTTCGGGCGACTATAAAGCAAAAAAATAACTGAACTGAACTGAATACATGTGGAAGTATACATCATTTTCGAGAAAATAATTTTCAACAGCACAGAATTACGTGCGTATTTATGGTGTATTTTTTAATTACTTTTTTTGCTTTCAAGTAAATACAATTTAATGAGCTTTAGAACATAAATTGAATAAAAGGGAATGCCTGGAATAATATCGTATTCTGTGTAAAATATTAAGTGGATTAAATAACAGGTTAACTGTTTATATTTTTCAAGTTGCAAAATATAAATTGTTTTAATTATTTAATTATTTCTGACTAAATTGTACCGATTCGCGAAAATACATATATTTTTAAACGCCAAACAAAAGCAGATATGGTCAGCAGGAATTTTTTTGAAGCATCATACTATAAACACAGGCGCATCATTTATGTGTAAGCATATTTACAAATATTTTTAGAGTTTAGTATTACAACGTTGACTAAAAATAGATCCCGAATAAATATAATTAATTCCGCAAACAATATGTTATTGAACACTATGAACAGTCTCATAAGTTGTATTGATGACTGGTATGAGTGCACTTTTTAAATTTACTGTCATATTCTTTTGCGCAATTATCTAATCTGATATTTATGCAGCTGTCCCATATGTATGTATGAAAAGTGGTCAACAATTTTCAAAAAACTAGTTTGGTTATGGTCTATTAGACTCCTGTGCGCCAAAATTCCCGTTGGTCTCTTAAAAACAGTGCTGCTGTAATCGAAAGTGTAACTGAAAAACTGAAAACATCAATTCGACATCGTTTTCAACTGCTTCAAATTTTGACCAAAAACAAATCACAAAGTAATGTCCACTGAGAAGCTCAAACCAACAAACCAAGAAAGCCTGGATAATTCGTTTAATGAGCAAAGCAATTTTTCGAACAGAGATATTTTCGCCGGAGTAGAGTAATTTCATCTCAATTGCTTAGTGAATACACAAAGTTGTCAAATCTGAAGCTCAGAAAATCCTCATGCAATACATGAAAAAAAATGCATCCACAACGAGTAAATGCTTGGTGAGAAGTTGTGATTGATCCTGTCTTTTTTAGAGAAAAGATCGAAATTATAGTAACTGTGTTCGACAATCTTTGCAAAAACATGATATCGGAGTTTTTGTAACTTTCTCTAGACGCCATGGATCTGGACGACATAAAGTTCTAGCAAGACGACGTCATCTGCCGCACTGCGCCGGAAAAATTGTATTTTTGCAGCAACAATTTCGAGAACAAATCACAACAATTTATGATATCAGCTGGCCACCAAGATTGTCATCCGTAACGCATTTTTGTGAAAAAATCATGTAAAATTTCATGAGGAGATATTTTATTCCACTATGGACAAGCAGCCTGCTTGTTTCTCAAACTACATGACAAATGATGTGACATTTGCTTATTGCCCTTCTCTGGCAGACGAGTCATAATTTCTCCCGTGAGTTCAGACGTGTTTTATTTGCCATTCTAGAAGTTCAATACAAGCGAATGTATTTTGAGCTTTATATGCATTTTTGGTGTTGAATTATGCCCATGATTGTCTTTACCATTACGGCATGCGTCTATTGGGCACGCGTTTAAAAATCAACCGAATCATTTTGTTCAAAAGGAATGTCAAGAAAACCTGTCAGAAGTAATCTTTTCGGAGGCGATAGGTATAGCCTAGCGAAATACTGCAGCGCTTCCAGACAGAAGTGTCGGCTTCGGTAGGGTTTACTTAGAATTAAAATATCTCTAGGACACCATTAACGAATGTTATAAAAATATAAAGATTAAGATTACATTTCCTTCATTATTATAGTACAACAATCCAATGCTTTGTCATAGATGACGTTAATTCTACGCCAGGACAAATAGCAAGCCTCTCATTCTAGAATACGAAATAGTAGACTAATCACCTGCTTAACTGAAAGAACTGGTAATGACGAAAGTAAAACAAGGCAAAGAATTAAGAATATGAGGCATATGAAAGGCTTTGCGTCAATCCGAATTTTATTAAACTTTCATAAAAGGGGGAACAAATTTACCTTAGCCTTACCTATATCTTTATATAAACGTTTATACTCCGGCGAAGAAAAATATATAAAGCGCTAGAAAATTTAATTTAATTTACAAAAACTAAAATAGGAAATTAAATTTAACGCCACAATTATACTATTTTTTCTTTTTTAACTTCTATTTTCTATTTGTTTAGCTTACTGTCTATCCGCATCCAGTGGAACGGAGCATTAACGATAACAAAAGAAAACAAAAATTTGTGAAATTCTATCTCCAATTCAATTTCATTTACGACTCATTACTGTATACGGTGTTAGGGTATAATTTAAATAACTTTTGTAGCAGGGGCATCATTAAGAATTATTGAATGGATTTTTTTATTGTAAAGAATTAAATTAGCAAAATAAAGTTTCCGTTTTTTTCACACTTAATGGTTTTATGAGTTTCTGAATTGATTATTAATTTTAATTTGCATTTATTATATTTCATTTTTTTAATGTTTAACGCATAACTTTTATGGTTGTGTTAATATTTTTTATTTCTTTTTTTTGATTGTCCCCCATACTGCATCGCAGCCTTTGGTAAAAATGCATTTCTCATATATTTTACAATTTTTGATTGTTATCTCATTTTTAAATAATTAATACGCTCAACTTGTTTTACACTGCTACGCCCACTTAATTTAATTTAAATATTTCTCTCCATGTTATAAATTTTGGAAACAAATGGGTACATTCACACGAATAAAAATAAGAAAAACCAAAAAAAAAAATTTAAAAATATAATCAAATAAAAATATTGTCAGCGTCAAAAATTGGAATTTAAAGCTGATTTTGTATTCTAATAAATAAAAAAAATATATTTTTGCGGCCACAGACACTAAAAACTAAACTAAAAAAAGTCATGAAAAGTGATTTGTTAGACAATTTCAGTTCTTTGTTTTTTTTCGTTTTTTGAAGCTGGCTGCCAGTCACCTTAACATGTAGATATATAGATTTTTAATAGGGAAAGACATTTATAGACGATCTCTCAACACCCAAAAAAAAAAAAAAAAAATTCTCTTGTACAGAGCGGTACAAATATGTACATACATATTGTGAAATTTGTTTGAAGAGCATTTTTTTACTTAAGGAAACTGATGTACTAATAAGTCAGGAATGTAAGAAAATTTAAATTACACTGAAAAAAATATTTGGTTAATTATTAAATAATATTGTAACAAATTTCTGCTCATGTAAAATTGTCTTTTTATAGCAATTGATATGTGATAGAAATTTTATACAAATTAATTTTTTTTTATTCCTCATCTGTGTGCAGCACTTTCGAATTTAATGGTCCACATGGTCAGTCCAATTTGTTACTACTTTTTTCAACAAATCCAGCCATATGGCGTCATTCTCATTAAGACTTTCCTATCTTTAAGTGTAATTTAACAAAGTATGTGTGAGATATCATTGACTTCTTTATTTATTTGAAAGATATATGTACGCCACGTCGTCTCAGGTGAAGTGCATTCGAAATGTCAAATCGGCCATGAGTACCACTAAGCTTTGTGTTATCTTTGCATATTCTGCTTAAGAAAACCCCATATCGTACGACATTCCGTAGCCAGCACCTTCAACCTTTATATGAAATGGCGATGCCCACAAATCGGTCGTTAAAAATGCCCATATTTTGTTTGTGTTCAAATCATCAAGCTTTTTATGTCATGTGGATTTGTTTCGTCCGAGAATTTCTACAATTTTATTTGTTCACATACCAATTCATCCATAAACGATCTTCATCGCAAGTCAATCCATCGAACACATGTAGTTATGTATGGTCGTTTATCTTCAGTTCCTGGATCAGTTGATTTTTATACGATAGCAGGCTCACATCACGATGTAAAATTTTCTTAGTTAAGGTTTGCGACGTGAAATTGAATGCGGGATCTTATGCACACTCTCACGGATATTAGGTATGCTTTCAGCAGATCTTACGTTTGGTCCAGGTATGGTAGTTAATTGGTCATTAAATGAACCAGTGAATTCGAATTTATCCACCATATGGCATTTGGTAAAATAATTATGGCGCTCGTAAAATTGACGAAGCGCTTGGTAGTTTGCCTGCACAGAATACACGGAAGATGCCGTCAGCTGATAAACCGCATCAAGCAGTAAATTTGACTGGATGTAATGATAAATCGTTCATTATTTAAAATGCTTATCTTCGTCCAATTTCAAAAGGACCCAATCCATAAAATTGTTCGTTTGACTTCAATTGTTTTACGAGTTGTACTTTATAAGCACATAAGCCAAAATCCTTGCGTAAAATTTTCCTCGTAGGAAGAAAACAAAGACTAAAGCCATCCGTTTCATGCGTGCTTGCGTTACATGCGTATACCGAAAAAGTAGAATCAGTGTAGTTGTTTGTGACAAGTTACAGAAGAAACGCATAGTAGAAAGTAATCCTACTTTTCCATGCGACTCATGCAGTGTTGGAAAAAGTCAGCAGTTTTTTAAACATTATATACTATTGTGAATGTTTTCGATAAATATATTTAAATAGTGCATTACTATTTTCGCATTTTTCTTTTTGCATTACAAAAATATTAATAAAAACATATTTCATAATAAAGTTTATTACTAATTTAAAAGGAAAATACATTAAAATGCATTTTTTAAACACATTTCTGTCATGAACAAAATATGTATACTAGTTATCGATTGTTTTTACGTACTGAGTGTCATCTATTTTAAATTTATTAATTTGTAAACAAGAAAAATGGAGGATAAATTAACTGAAAACACTCGTCTTGTGTTCTTTTGAGGATTTTTGTAGGCCTTAAGAGCACAAAATATCATATATGTAAACTCATAAATTTGTAATTAATGCCATAAATTCTTTTAAAATCACAATTTGATTTTCTATTTTTCCCAAAAGTGTTCTTGTTTGCTTGTTTGTTATTTACCACAGCAGCTGATCAAAACAAAAAACCATTCGCATAAAACGCATTGTGTGTAACTCGCAATAAAAATTGCATAGAATGCAAGAATCGCATGTAACGCAATGTGGCATGAAACGGATCGTATGGACTTTCGGCTTAACAAATCGAGAATGATATCGAATAGATATTTTAGCGATATCTTCAATATTCTCTGAATATTCTTTGTTTTGTTGAGGGTTTTGAATTGAAAGAACTAGAATTAGTTCAAAATCGATCAATAATATGTATAATGACTACGGCACAGGAATGTCAACAAAGCTACCAAAACTTAGTTATCGAAAGTTGTTCTCTGCCAGCAAAAAGAACACCCTGTATTATAATGAGTATTCTGAAGCATAGATAATTTAGAAAAATTAAAAAATAATATTCAATACGTTATGGTAATTACTCATATATCATAAATGTAATTTTTTTGACCTCATTTTTTGTTATTGTTGTTTTTTAATCAAAAAACATATTTTTTTAATATACAAAATAATCTTTATTCACATTAGTCTTCTATTAACGACTATCACACAATTTGTGCGCCGTACAAAGCGTATCAAAAGCGCTACAACATGCTACAATTTTAATGAAGCAGAAAATTTAAATATTTATGCGAATAAACTGGGTGGTTTGTTTTCTTTTATTCTGTCTAAACAAATTTTTATTGTTGACTTTAATTTTTGGAGCAAAATTCAAATGTTCTCTTTTCTTTTTAGTTTTTCGATTAGTTTTTTAAACGATATATTGCGTTGCTTAAGTCGTTTGTAACAAGGAGTTGTAATACCAACACAATAGAATGCAGGTATTTATTTGAAATTAATTTCGTTAATTTTATTGTTTTTGGAAAGATCCATATAAAGTGAAATTCCACCAAGAGGTCCAAATTAATATCTATGGAAAGAGTTACAATACAACCCTTTAGTCAGGTGTACAACTTAGCTTTTCAGTTGTTAAACTGCATACATAATTGGTCATTACAACCTAATTTCGCACACCACTTATGTTGTGTGCGTTCATTTTATACATGAGTGGCGGGACCTACAGTTTAACGTCAACTCCGAACGACAGATTTTTGAGAAACTTTTCATGGCAATTATATTTACTTTCAGAGTATTTGCCAGAAATCTGCTGAGAGGAAGTTGCCGAAGAAATATTTTTTTTTCATATTTTCGTTTTGATGTCTGACGTGGGGTTTGAACCGTGGCCTTACGTCTAATAAGCCGACACACTACCTACTATACCTACTAAACTACATCTATCAAATTAGTTGTCGTTTATTCAGACTG
This sequence comes from Sarcophaga caerulescens, assembly GCA_927399465.1. Lineage (NCBI taxonomy): Eukaryota > Metazoa > Arthropoda > Insecta > Diptera > Sarcophagidae > Sarcophaga > Sarcophaga caerulescens. Next base: position 136,128,309 of record OV656872.1, on the reverse strand, counting down.
CTTTGTCAAATCGCCATGGACGGATGTAGCATTTAACAACAGATGCAAATAATAAAATTGTTTTATCAAAAGAGGTGTTCTGTTCGTATTGTGAGCTTCACTCATTTTACGATCGCTATAATTATCCTACCGAGAGGTCTATAAGCAATGGAGTGGATAAATTTAATTTCACTGGTTCAACCAACACACCGAGGAATCCGATAAAGTCGGATTCATAGTGCTCACAATAACTCGTGTTTTCGCAGAACACGATTTAGTGAATTTTCCATCTCGACTTGGGCCTGTACACGTACAAAATTTTACTGACCAAGGAACTGAAGGCAAACGTCAAAGACAACGACGTGTGTTTAACGAATGGGCTATGGGCAGTTGCTAATTGACCCTAATTTTCATTGAAAATTTATGAGCAGCGATGAGCCCAATTTCTGGAAGAATGGATATCGAATGACATGAGCATGTGGTTTCAACAAGACGGCACTAAGTGCCTCATAGATTACGCCACATTGGATATTGTGCACGAGCGATTATAGGGCATTGTCATCTCATGTAGATGGGAGCTAACCACCGAGATCTTGCTTTAGATTTTTTCATGTGTTCTTCATGTCATCGGCCAGTTAGAGCCTGATTCATGTGCCAGAATGATGGAGAGTTGACATTTCTGATACGCTCAACCTACAGAAACCGTGAAAGACATTTGAGTGCTGTTATATTCCACACAGTCGTAGTCGACATAGTCTAGTAGGTTATGTGTTGACTTATTAAATGTGAAGCCGCGATTCAAACCCCAGGTCAGACATCTGTAACAAAACGAGCTATGGCTACTGTGAGAAGCTAGGTCGTAATCCACACATATTGGCAACAATACGTCTTTCAAAGTAATAAACACTTTCAATGATATCTTACACACCCTATATTTTTTTTTAATTTAAAGAAGCGTTTTATAATGAAAGACCCTTTAGTTGGCACTAAAAAGCTTCGGAAATTTGTCGTTTGGAGTTTACGCAAAAACAATAGTTATTGCCAGTCGTGTATAAAATTAATACACTCACCACGACGTGAAAGCTAGATTGTTGTCCTGGTAATTTAAACATGGCAACTGTTTTATTTGCACAAATTCATGCCTTAAATAATTAGCATGATCTATGGACAATCGCATCTGATCTAATATTGGTTGATTCGATAATAAATATTTTCATTTTATATTTTTATGCTATAAGGGCCTATTTCAATACCCATTTGGTGCCATGAAAACGGCTCTTTGTATCATTTCAAATATCCTACTATAAAACTAATCTGTTAAAGCAGTGATCCATACATTGAAATGTAAATGAGTTGTCGCCTCATGCCAGCCAAAAAGATTCATATTCTCTTTCTGGTCGTTAGTTTAGTTAGTCCGAAAACAACAACAAAAATAACAAAAAGTTTTGTTTTTTACTACATTCGGCAACAGCAATACAAAAGACAACAGCGTGAATGTGATTACTTTTTAGATGCGTAACGTCTGCGTTTTCTAGTGGTGTTGGCCAAGATTTGTTTAAAAAATACAAAAAAAAAAAAAAAAAAAATATAAAAAAAATTTACATTTAAAATAAAACGCAAGAATTACGGAAAAATAAATAGAATTTCTTTATCTTCTTCTTCATTTTCATTTGGTTGTACAAACATTTTCCCAACAAAACAGAAAAAAAAAACAAAAGTTGCAAACGCATCCAAATCAAAGAGTTCTGCTCGGCCATCGTGCAGTTGAGTCTTAGTCGCGTGCGTGCTGTGTTAGACGAAAAGTTCTGATTTCCTAACGTGAAAATCTGAAAAGTACGAAAACGAAAAATGAAATGAAAATTAAGGCAAAAAAACCAGTGAAAATGCTATAAAAATATTTGTGTGCATGTGCGTGTGTGTGAGTGTTTTAATGATTATTCTTGAAATAAATATTTAAATATTTGCGCGGTTTTTAACTAAATATTTATGAATTTATTTTAGAACTACAATAGAAAAACAATAGAAACCGAACGAATAGTATTTCTTTTATGATATTTATTCATACCCAATATTGATGGGAAAGTTTTATTGAAATTAATAAAAACGAATTAAAGGAAATTTAAATGTTTTTAACATCCCTATGAGTTCATTTTATGATTCTGAGTAAGTAAATAGATTCTAATCGAAATAATCAAAACAATTTTTTATTGTTCATGGTCAAATTGTTGAGTAATTTTTAGTTTAATTTAGTTAAATGGGTGAAAATACATGTATTGTAGGCTCATTCTTTAGAGCTGTTTAGAATCAAATATATTTGACGCATTCACAATTGAAGTAATTGATTGTCAAAGAAGTTTAGAAGTTAAAGTTAAATTTCTGGTTTGAATATTTATTTAAATTTTTAATTATTTCCTCACGTATGGCTTCATTTTATGATACTGGGTAAGTAAAACGTAAATTTTTTTGAAAGCAAGTGTTTTTTTTTTTTTTTTTTGTTATAAAGATATCGTTTAAATAATTAATTCTTTACATGCATGTTTACATGGTTAAATGTTATACAGAAGCAAGCGTTAAATGAATGTTATTATAATGCAAATAAAAGTTCGTAGTAATATTTGTGAGCAGATCTTATGGCTAAATAAAAAAATATTCGTATATTATTCCGAATCGTATTTTATTTGTTACTTCTGAAAGGTCTTAATTCTACAAAACAATACTTTTGGTCCGGTTTTACCTGCATTTTTTGAAGACAAGCCCTCATGGCATGGTTCTTATTCATGCAGTGCATTGCGTTTTAATGAAGAAATTAGGTTGTGGGAGGGATGAAAGAGGGAGTATTGTTCGCGGATATTAGATTTGAATCTATTTATATTAAATGTAACTGAAAAGACTTCCCTAGGAAGAGTATTTGATTATTACAACCCTTTAGTTAGGATTACAACGTAGCTTCTTATATCATTAATTTTGTGTGTGTTAATTTTAGGCATGAAAGGTGGGACCTACTGTTTAATAACTACTCCAAACAATACATTTGAGAAATTTTGTTTTACTCTTAGAGTTTTTGCCAGAAGACCGCTAAGAGGAATTCAACGAAAGAAATATTTTATTATATTTCGTTTTGGTTGAGGGGGTTGAGTTTCTCGCACCACTTATGATGTGTGTGTGTGTGTTACATTTATACATGAGTGGCGGGACCTACAGTTTAAAGCCAACTTTTAACGACAGATTTTGGAGAAACTTTTCATGGCAATTTTATTTACTCTCAGAGTTTTTGTCAGAAATCTGCTGAGAGGAAGTCGCCGAAGAAATAGATATTTATTTATTTATTTATTAATTACAATACAATTACAAATTATATTTAATTATATACGAGCTAAGTAACTTTGACCATGTTCTCGGTGGAGTGTCACAGACCATAGTCTCTGGAGGGAATCGAACCCAAAACCCTCACGGTAATAGTCTAGCACTTTACCCAATAGGCTACCAGGGCACCCTACCGAAGAACTATTTTTGTCATATATCGTTTTGTGGGAGTTTTCTGACCTGGGATTTGAAACGCGGCTTTACGTCTAATAAGCCAACACACTGCCTACTAAATTACGGTGACTACAGAGGTTATACGGTAGAGTAAGACGTCCTGACAAAATTCGTCCTCAATGATCTGTCATGAGCTATTAGTTGTATCCAAATCATTCGAGCTAGCTTTAGTAACTATCTGATTAGAAATAAAGGATCACTAATTAAGCACTTCCTAATAAATCAAAGGAGGTGTAGGATACCATTGAAATTTTTTATTTGTTTGAAAGATCAATTGAGCATGGAATACACCATCGAAATGTCATCTTTCTCATGTCGTTATCGTTCGTCGTTTACCTTCAGTTCCTGGTTCAGTTTTAGAAGGTTGTGGTTTGCGTTATGCCCAGAACCTGTGAGCGATTCGAAATCGACTGTCTCGAAATCTGTGCACACTCTCACAGATAGCGAGAATGATTTCGACAGAACCAGTGGATGTGCATTTAATCAACACTTTGCTAATACTTGTGTGATGATGGCATATGGTTGTGATAATGATGTATGAGTATGATGATGTATGGATATGCTGATGATGTATGAATGTATTGTATAAATGTATATTTTCTTAGATGTAAGATGTTAATAGAATATAATTTGATACTCCAAGTTGTGGTATTTTTAAATGATCAATTGAAATTTTTCATTTCATATGGGAATATGCTGTGGATTACAAATGTTCATCATGTATTTTTTTTTTTTTCTTCCAAAGTAATAATAATGTACTGTGACAATTTCTGGATAATTGTTATGTTATTGTAAGCTTCTATAGCACTTAAGTTTTATACATCTACATTGTATATACTTAGATTTATGAGGGTTAAAAGAAAATTTCTTTAATCCTTTAATCTAACGCTGTTGACCTCTTTCGTATTATTAAACCGGCCTGGTTGTTAAAGGGATTAAAAGGTATTCATGAATGCTATTCATATGTCAAATTGAAAAATTATTAATGAGTACTTGAAACGAATATTTCAAAAACTGTCAACAATTTTAAAGTAAATATTTCTTAAAAACAAAAAAAGAAAAATAAAAAGTAACAAAAACAAAACGAAGCAAAACATGATATTTGTATTAGAAACTATATTGTACATACTTATAAAAGAGACGTAAATAAATAGTGTACAAGTGTTAAATTAAGAAAATAAACAAATCAATGGAAAGTCTAAAGAAAATATAAACACAAGTATTAAACAAAATAAGATATAAAACATTAATATTCTTTATTGTACGTTATTTGTTTTAAGATATTCTCAACTAACAATTTGTGTAAAAATTTCTCTTCTCTTTTATCTTTTCTTTCTATATTTATTTTCTCTTAAATCTTTTTGTTAACTCTTAAAAAATATTGAATTTTCCTTTTGTCGTTCACATTACATTTTCTATTTTGGTATTAATTTTCCAATATTTTCTTTATTTTTCCAATTTGTTATTATTTTCTTTATTTTGTTTCTTTTTGTTGTTATTGGTTTTTCTTTATTTTTCATACTATGGGAACGTTTAACGCACGGCAATGCTACGAGAACGAAGACGGCATGCGCACTATAAACTAAACACCAGGTAATTTTTGTTTACATTTTCCATTCTCTGCCTATCTCCCTTTTTACTATTCCTGGCCTGGTTGCACTCAAAGTGTTTTTCTTTTGTTTTCGTTTTGTTTTTGTTTTTTACATGAAGTTTTTCCTTTGTTTTTATTTGAAATGAAACTAAACCGGGGAAAATGTAGAAAACTTGTGATGTATTGACAACATGTGCTGATACTAAGCAGACAAAATTGAATTGAATTCATATGAAATATGAATGCATGTGTGTGTGTTCTTAATATTCTATATTATTTAAGTGTTTTTATTACATTTTTCGTTTTACATATGGCAGCACTTACAATAAATGTTTTACAATGTTTTCTTTACCATTCGAAACAATGTGCAAATATTGTTGAAAAATTAAAAAAATTATACACTAGTTGCATACATATTTTCGTTTTATTCATATTTAAATGCATTCCAAATAGCTTACGAATGAATTGTAAATAATACACCACAATGCATAAAAACATCTAATTTTCCACGTACTTTTCGGACCACACTTATTCGCTTTTATAAGCAAATATTCCGAAAAATAAAAAGTACCATTTCAAATAAAAGGTACCAATTTCTTAGATTTTCATTAAATAAAAATATGTATTTGATGGTGGCCCAGGTCGTAATATGGAAAATACCGAAGTATGTTTTCTGCAAAAACTCTGATAGTAAATTAAACACACAACATAAGTGGTATGAGAAGCTAGATTGGAATTCTGATAATATTATTTCCTTAGTATTACCACTAATTACACAAAGTTAGTTAATTTGAAAGATATGCCATGTTAAACATTCGGTGTTAAACGCCGGTGTTCAAGATGCCTTAAATTCTGAACATGCTTTTAATAAATTTTTAGAATCTTTTTTAGAGAATAGTGGTCTTTGTCTGTTCGTTTTTCTATATTGTGGATTACAAATAATAATAATAATTGCAAATAATATAATAAATCATTGAAATATGTACGTATTTTAATTAAAATATTAATTTTATAGCTATGTAGAGAATTTTATTTCATATTAAATATCTCTTTAATTAATAATATTTTCACTGAAAAAAAAAAAATAAAATTTGAAATGTTACCAACATGCATGGCTAGTGTATATAAATTTTTTCAATATATTTTTTTCTCTTGTGTACAATATTGATGTATTATTATTTTTGTATATGATTTATTTTTTGTTTTAGCCATTCAGCTTTTACCTTTAAACTTATAAAGTTTACGTTAATTTAACAGTCAATTTTAATTTTAAATTTCTATTCCGTATGTGTGTTAGCATAACAGAAATATAGAGAGCTTTTCGAACAAAAAGGAGACAGATCGTTCAATTGTTTTATTTTAAAAGCTTTTTCAAAGTTTTCTAACATTTCTAAAGAATATTTATTTAAGTTACTGAAATGTTGAACATTGGGACGTATAATTAATATTAAAGACTGTAAAGTAACTTATACGTTGATGTAGAATTAGTAAAAATAGGCCTAAATTTTTAATTTTTATAAAATAAAGTGTGAGATATCATCGAATAATTTTTATTCGTTCGAAAGACCTATTGATGCCAAATTAAGCGCATTTGAAGTGCCCAACTCTCCATAACTCTGGCATAAAAATCAGTTATGGCATGTGTTATATTGGATTTGAGGAACGAACCAAAAACTTAAGAAAATCCCACAACAAAAAGTCCAATGCGGTCAAATCAAACGATCTTTATGGCCTGTCCACAATGTATCCACGTGCGTATCTAGTTATTTGTATTTAACATAATTATGTATATAGTATATGAATGTTATCTAAAATTTCTAAGCAAATATTGGACTTAAAGCTTTTTCAGCAGAATGACTAATGCTACCAGATTTATCTTTTCCAATAATATCTTCAATTTATTGTGGATCATTTATAAATTCGTTAACCTTAAAGTTGCATAAAAGCTCTGTCTATTAAGGTGGCCAACTGTTAAGAAAAGTTGCAGAAATTAAGAAATTGTAAAATAAATTATAAAATATTCGATTAACATTTTTTCAATACTGAGTACATTTATAAATCATTCGATTTAAATTTTAGAATAATTTGCCGCAGGCAGTGATGTACATCAGAATGTGATTTACACCAGAATTGTTACTACGCTATTTCACACAGCAAATTAAACACACACATACACAAAGCCAAATAAATAGATAAAGAAAAGCGTTTTAGTATATGTTTATGAAAAGCATTAGATTCCGAATGACTATGTTAATATGGAACAAAGTTTCATAGAATAATGACAGACGCTACAAAAAAAGATGTGACTGCCTTCTAACTGTTTTAGACTCTCAGTTTCTGCGACAAAATTTGCGCGATTCTATTCCATTGAATCTTACAATAAGAACTCTGACCGTTAATAACGGCCATTTTGTTGAAGATACATCTGTCAAATTAGTAGTCAATTATTCCGTCTGTTTTGCCAAATCACAATGGACAACCATAAACAACAACTTGTATTCACTTAATGGCTCTGGAATCATGAATTAGACTATGAAGACATCAATAATAAGAGAATTTTATCATTTGCGTACCGCGTGCTTAATCTATTTTCGACCGCAATAATCGTCCCTCTAAAAGAACTTTTCGTAATATGATGGACTAATTCGAGTCCAGAGTTTCTATAAACTATTAACCAATGAATTCTAAGATCCGCCGAAAACATCGTCGCTGTCCCTATGAGTGCAAGAGAATCTGAGGCAGTCGAAAATTAAACTGATCCAGGAACTGATGGTAATCTAGCATGGACAACAATGCGTGTTGGCTGGATGGTCTCTGGATCAGTTGGCAACTCACAATAATTTTCAACGAAAATTCGTTTTCAGCTATGAAACACAATAAAAAATTAACAACAACAACAATACGTAGTCACATGGGATGCAAAACAATGACAAATTTATTTTCACTTATGTTTTTTCAATGCAGTAGAACTATCCAATCAAGTATGCATGACTTGATTATCTAAACTATCCAACCAAGTATCCATGTATTGTTTGTGTAGTCCTTAAACCCTGGACAGTATATTCGCAAAGATATTGATTCACAAACAACTGTACTTTTTAAATGTCACGGGCAATGACGCACAGTCATAAAGGAGGATAACTACAATATTTGCTATATATAGACGCATCCGTTCTATAACATTCTAAGTCGAAAAAGTGTGTTTTGAGTTATGAGCTCTCAAAGTTTTCACGCTACATACGATTATATGTGTTATAAGTAGATTTTTCCCTATAACTGCGGAATGTATCGGCGCATCTTAACCAAATTTTGACAGTATTTAAGTTAGAGAACGTAGAATTTAAAAATGCAAGAACATTATAGAATGGAGGCGTCGATATATTGACAATTGTTTTGCACTGGGAAAAGGAAGATGACTTCTAAGCGGCATTTAAGCGATCGAATGTCTGTCGTGTATTATTGATTACGGCGCCTGATCAGGCATTTTGGAAATTTAATTTACCTTGTGTCTCTTATTATGTTCTGCAGATTGGAGACAAGGGCTCAGAAGTATTGAACTAAAAGACATATATTTTCTGAGGCATCAAGATCGTTTAGACGACCGACCTTTTATTCTCCCATGTCAGTCCATTAACAACTGTGCCTGATGCACAACCTTGACTAGGAACGGTTTCCATTTTTATCGTGATAGCTAAAGCGTTATGCTTAATTCCACAGGCAAGCATATACAGTGGCTCCCACCTTATTTCAACCAGCACCTTCAAAAAAAAAATTTAAGAGGATTTTATAGAATATGTTTAAAAATTAAACAAAAAGGTTTTTTTCAATCTCAAATTTATGGGCAATTTGTGATCAAAACGTCTGCCAACACCAGATTTCGAACAAGAATGGCCTTATAGCAGCTCTGAAAAAGGAATGGGCAAAAATAACTCTCCAAACCACTAGGAAGTGGAATCAATGCAAAAAAGGCTGAAAGCTGTAATTAAGCAAATAGGAGGTCATACTAAATTTTGAAATTAAAACTATTAGTTAATTAATCATTTAATTGTTTTTTTATGGTAAGTGGTTGGAATAAGCTGTGACGAATTGGGTTCCTATATTTTTGGTTTTTAGTTTGTAAGTTTACATTTGAGACTGAATAAAACATTTTTTCTTCATTTTTAAACATATTCTATAAACTCTTATTAAAATTTTTTTAATATCTTGTTTCGTTTCGAAATTATACGAGCTTAATTTTTTTTAAAGGCGCTGGTTGAAATAAGCTGGGAGCCACTGTAAATTGTCGAAGGCTTTTTTATTATTTCGAGAAAAAATATTGCAGGGTTAGTTAGACATATCTTTGGTAGGTTTTCCTAATACGCAGATATCGGCGAATAAACCACAGTGGTCCTCAAACTCAACGTAATCCTTACCATCGATCAAATTCAGGTTGATTTATGCGTGTTGGAAAATTTGATATTTGATAGGCGTACATTATTTGTACGATATTATATTTCACATACAATTGCACAAGTCTTTCAAATGAATAAAAAATTTCAATCACAATTAAATTTAAAAATTTAAATTTCAAAGTAGGAAGCAATTAATGATAGACTCGATATAGTAAATTGTTGAAACCTTTAGCACCCTGTATTAAGAAACAATAATATTAATTTGTAAGATCTAAAGAAATGTGTCCAAAAATTTTTCCTTAAATCTTAAGTAAACATTTTATAGTCTGTACCGACAGAACAAAAATAAAAAAAAAAAAATCACAACCACAAAACATATTTTCCAATTTTTCATACTTTTCACGACAGGTGTTAATCCCCAAATGACAGTTTAAATGATTCGTCACTAATGCTGCTACTTGTGCGAAATTTATTTGCTTCAACCACTAGGAAATTTATCCCCGGCATCTGTTTAAAAGTCCATAAAGAAATAAAGTAGCCCATTAACCTTACGAATTTGAACGTTTCATCAAAACCGTACATAATAAAACATGCATAAAAAGTTTATTAATCGATAAATAATAAACAGATGTCTAGCTAGCTAGGTTGTGTTTATCGAAGTGTTATTGGAAAAAAACGCATAATTCATACAAATATAAATTGAGTTCAAAAAATTCAATTCATTTAAAACATTTTGAATACGTTTTTTTTTTGTTTTTGTTTTGTTTTGTAAATTGTTTTTGACTTGAAAGTGATTTGAATGTGTTATTTTGGAATTTTTACGAGACATGTAATTGACACGTTGTAACACTTTGTTTTCATCATTTCGAACATTTAATTGAAAAGCTTTGAGATTATTATGCATGAACTCAAACAAATCATACTTGATGATATAATCCACACAGCGTAGAAATCAATGTATATTTGATATAATAATGCAAATATATTGGATGCAATGGGTGGATATAACTTAATTCATCAGAGTTTAATTCTCTCTAGCGGGATTAGCAATAGTTTCAATCTCGTAGAACTTAAGGACTGACAAATTGTTCGCATTTCACCCTTGGGAGCATATAAATTTTGCAAAGGAGCTCGCACGGTTTTTGCTCTTGGACTATATGTTACACTGTTCTAGTGCTTGCTGGATAATGCATGTACAGTTGCTCTTCAGCCCCCAATGGCTCATTGAATTTTGGGGATTTCCCATGGGGATCGCCATCTTTATTATAATATCGGGCTTCCTCTATTTTCAAATTCTAGGCTTGATTGCATTGATTTCGGCTGAAACCAGCTGCACAATTCCTGATGGTGTTCGATTAGAATGTACCGGGTTATCCATTTCGTGGTTTCAAAAGTAAACGTAAATAAAACTCATATAAAATATTTTTTTCAACATCATTTAAATGACCTCCACGCGAAGTGTTGAAAGCATTGATTCTTTTGAGGTAATTTTCGACCACTTTTTGACACATATTGGGCGGTATCTCAGCCATAACTTGACGAATGTTGGTTTTTAAGTGCTCAAGAGTTGAAGGTTTATCTGCATAAACACACGGTCTTTCGCGTAGCCCCACAAAAAAAGTCTAATGGTGTCAAATCGCATGATCTTGGTGGCCAATTGATATCGCCACGATGAGCAATTACGCGGCCAGGAAATGTCTCTTGCAATAATGCCATATTCGCTCGAGTTGTGTGGCATGTGGCACCGTCTTGTTGAAACCACATATTCTCCAAGTCGTATTCTTCCATAGCAGGCAAAAAAAAAAGTCGGTTATCATATGACCATAACGCTCCGAATTGAGGGTGACAGTCGTTCCATCGTTGTTTTCATAGAAGTAAGGTCAAATCACAACTTCGGACCAAAGAGCGCACCAAACAGTGACTTTTTCTGGATGTAATGGCCTCTCTTCAATTACTTGAGGATTCTCAGAACCCCAAATACGACAATTTTGTTTATTAACATACCCACCGAGTGTGAAATGTGCTTCATCGCTGAAGAAAATTTTGTTCGATACGTGGCTGTGGCAGAATCACCATTTTTGTAGTAAGTTTTGATAATTTTTATGCGTTGTGTGATAGTTAAGCGATCCATTTTCGTCAATGTCACACTTTCAACTGAAAAGAAAAAAATTGGTTTCACAACTTAGTTTGACAGATGTCGAATTCCAGTCCCATACTTTTGAAACCACGAAATGGATAGCCCTTTACTTTAGATGACTATAACACACATATCTGTAGTTTTATAAAATTGTATTCAATACTATTCAGTTCTATATAACAGATAAAACTAGGAGTGTTGAGTATTAAAAAATTCTTTTGTCTGAAAGCTCAAGAGTTGTTCAATGAAACCGTTTACCTGTCGTTATTGCTTTATTGACTTCGTTGTCAATATATTGTCTAGAGAAAAGAAGCTCACTGCGTGCTCAATTGATTAGTCAGCCCGCATGATATTCCCTGCGGTAACACCATACGGTATGATGTGTATTTCAAGTCTCACATCACGTGTTAAAAAATTTCGACAATTTTGAGCATGATTTTTCGATGATAACCAGAGTCAGTTGCCAACTGCTCCAGAGTCAATTAAGCGAATACACTTCGTTGTCTAAGACATCTCCAACAAAATGAAATATGAAAAACTATTTTTTTGGTGTCTTTCTCTTGGCAGATTTCTGGCAAAAACTCTGAGAGTAAAATAAAAAAGTTTCTCAAGAATCTGTCTTTCGAAATGGACTTTACTGTTGTACGTCCCGCCACTCATGTATAAATTCAACACACACAACATAAGTGGCTTGAGAACCTAGGTCGTAATCCTGATTGAAGGATTGTAATGACCAATTATGTATGTATATAGGTTAACAAACAAAAACAAACTAATTTGTGTCTTTTATTGATTCAAAGTTAATTGTTGATAACTTGTTGAGAGCTTAATTGATTTTATTACAGAATCCAAAAAAAAAAAAATGGAATCTGTTTATACATATATAATTTAAGAATCACTGACATTTCCACAATATTTATTTGTATAGAAATGTTTTCTTTTTTTTTTTTATTTTTTTCCTTAATATTGAGAACAATTTTCAAAAAAATAAACGCATTGTAGTCAATTAAATTTAAAATTTTTATATATTATTTGGATAACCAAGCATTAAGGTTGACCAATGGTGAAACACTCTATAATAGGCATAATAAAATGAAAATAAATTTGAAAATGTTTTTGTACACTTTTTCTTTATCGCGTTCATGTTTTTTGCTGCTCTTAAAGGTCGTTGGCATCATAAATTTCTAATTTTAACGAACGCCTGATTTATGTTACAATTTATGTTTGTTCACACGAAGTCTACAGGTTGTCTTTTGGTGTAAATGCTTTTAAATTTATAGCTCATGTCATACTTGTACTTGACCGATTTAATTTTATTAAATATTTTTGTATTTTTTTTTTGCTTTTTTGTTTTTTTAAATATATTGTGTGAAAAACATTTTTACTCCCCAACAACGACGACGAGTCAGTCGATTTGCAAATGATGATTTGTTGTGTTCGACGTAAACTTTTCATTCTTCCAATAGACATAGAAAATCACATTTAGTCCGGCCTTTCAATTTTTGTATATACTATGTATACTTATTGGTGTGTTTGATGCCTATGCCTTATGGCATATTGTTTTATTCTATTTTGTTTAATAATAATCAACAAAAATGAAATTCTTCTTTCATAGATTTCCATTATAAAAGAGCATCAGCAGCAGGAGAAGAGAAAAGAGGAGAAAAAAATAAAAATTTTTCTGATAACTTTTCTTTCAGTATATACAGTCTCACGTTGATGCCTTGAGTACAGCAAAACAAAAAAAAAACACAAATTTTAGTCTAAGCTGACTGACTGTTAAATAAATTCGCAGCCGCCAAAGGTTTAAGAGAATAAAATACATGAAAAAATTTAAAGCAAAAACAGAAGCAGAAAACAAAAAAAAAACAGAAAAATAATTAAAGATTTTATAGACAACATGATTACGTCGGTCGAACGGTTTTGTTAGTTGTATACTAGTCCATCGTTCGTAGAGTCTTAGAAAAGAGTATGAAAAGAAATTGAAATTATTAATAAAATGTTGAAATGTCAATTATTGTTTATTTTTAAATTCGTAAGATAAAACGCATAAATTTTCATTAATTAAATAAAAAAAAACAAAAGAAAAAAACAAAAATCATTTTCTTTTTTTAAGTGACAAAATTGTGAATTTCTTCAAAGGCATTAAATCTACTGAGAAAATTATGAAAATATGCAAACGAATTTTGCAAAAATGCTTTTGAAATTTCAATAAATTATTAAATAATTAATAATTTATGCAAATGAAATTAAATAATTGTTAAAGTATAATGCCATTTAAATAAATTTATATTCTTTTTTTAACGTCATGTCTAATGGCTTTATAATTTGAAAAATATTTTATTGAAGGCGTTAAAAATCTATTAAAAATCAAAAAAAAAAAGAAAAAAAAAATTATTTTTAAACTTAAATGAAAAGTTCAAAAAGTGTACGTCAGCAATATGGAAATACCGAACGTGGTAAAAGTGGAAAACGTTCCGAGAAATATTCAAAGTATGTTTTTTAAGAGAAAAAGTGAAATTTTTTTTAAACAAAAAGTATTTTTAAACCTAAGTTTATAGAAATTCAAACCTATTTTAATTATTAAATAAGAAATGCCGTAGTCTAGTGTGTAGGCCACGGTTCAAACCACAAAACGAAATATGAAAAAATATTTCTTAGCCGACTTTCTTTCAGCAGATTTCTGGCAGAGTAAATAAAATTGTCATGAAAAAGTTTCTCATAAATCTGTCGTTCGGACTCGACTTTAAACTGCAGGGATTCCGTCACTCATATTTAACCTTCCTATACCCGCGCCAAAAAGTGAAACACCAATACCCGCGCGTTGGTCTGTGAGACCGACAATGGAAAATCCTATATCCTTGGTACTATTTCAAAAAATTTTTTTTGATGCAAAAACGAAGCTTATTACGAATAATGAAGCTACCAGTGATATCAACTTACTGGCACTATTGTTTTACAAAAAAAATCGCAATAATAAAAAAATCGGTCTCACAGACCAACGCGCGGGTATAGGAAGGTTAAAATTAACGCACACAACATAAGTTGCGTGAGACGCTTGAAATGGAGCTCCAAGTCTTTATGCATTTCTACGATTTGGGTAGCATTCTCAGTCAAATCGCCAAGCAAATAAAAGTAAATAAATAAATCTCTTTCTGGGTAAAAATACTTAGTACCAAAATTCAAATGATTGTTAAATTTGGAAAAGAATATGACGATGATATTTCATTAGAAAAGAATTGCCACCAGGGAAGACAGACAGTAAGGCTTTGAAGTTTCAAGAGCAAGAAAAACCTCGAATGAAATCATTGTTACTATTATATAAAACAGAAATTATCGGCTCTAAGCTGCTCCGACTACTATAAATATAAAGGGTGGTTTTTTTAAAGCACTTCCAATCTTTAAATTTAAATAAAAAAAAATTTAGGTGTGATATAAAATCGACATATATTTGGGAAGACGTATTGAAGCCATAATGTGTAGAATATAACATCATTTCAATGTCTGCCGAAATCAGGCTGAATTTGACCAATGACATGGATTATATGGTCTCACTTACACCTGCGACTTAAGGAAACCTCCGCAGAAAAGTCTAATTGCACGATCTTTGTTGCCAGTGTATGTAGATCACTTCCACTTACGATGACCATCTCTTAACTGATTTAAATTTCCATTAAAAAACACTTGAACTCATAGGTCTAATAATAGCTATAATAACAATAAAAGTAAAAACAAATTGGCTTTTAAAATTAGTGTGAGTCGCATAATGTAGTAAACGTACACGTTATGTGTGAATCTGTTTTTTAAACACTTTTCGTTAAGCAATTTGACTCAACATTATTGTCTATATTTACGTGAGCATTATCGTTAACTAAACTTCACTCCTACGTGCTGTTCTTTCATTCAACCAATTAATCACTTAACACAATAAAAATACATTGCTATTGAATGTTCGGTAGTGGTAGTTTCACTAGAAAGTTGGAAGAAACCCCATTAAACCACGTTAATTATTCCATATGCACGACTGGTCACATGTTTAACATAATCGACTGGGTATTCATCGTATAAATTTGGACACTTAACAATGCAAATATTTAACTTTGTTTCTTAATATGTTTAGTTCAGCTCTTTTAAAAGATAAAGTAGAAGAGAAAAGATGTGAGCATAAGAGAGCGCTGGACTATTTGATTGGAAACCTCGTTACCTACATTTCAAAATCTAATCCTACCGAAAGATTTGAGAAGCTGTGTCATTGGAATTAGTTTAATCACAGCTATTTGGCCAGAAATCTATTGTACGGGGTCGCCGAAAGAAATAATATTTTATTCAAGATGTCAGAGCTGAGCTTTAAACTCTCGAGCTGTCGTATAGTACAACAACATCCTACGCACTAAATAATGGCGACCTCAAATAATATGAAAACCATGGCATAGAATTAAGAAATGGATTATGGATGGAGATTACTATACGTACTATAATGCAATTCAGAACAGTGAATTTCAAGGAGTTAAGAAAATTTCTACAGGATATAGATCTAATAAAGACTATAGGGTTGGTACCTTTTAATGGTAAGCGAACAACAAGCCGACCTGATGGCTTAGGTGTACGTCTAATTTTTGAACATCTATGGTTGGTTTCCCAAACTTCAAGCTATTTACTTGTCTACCTATTATTGGAGGCAGATCTGTATGCATCAAGTTAGTGTTTATGTCCATGACAGTCGATATTTACATATTGAGCCGTGATATAGTAGGTAGTGTGTTGGCTTATTAGACGTGAGGCCTCGGTTCGAACCCCAGGTCAGGTATCTCCCACTAAACGGAATATGACAAAATATTTCTTCTGCGACTTTCTCTCAGCAGATTTCTGGCAAAAACTCTTAGAGTAAATAAAATTGCAATGAAAAGTTTCTCAAAAATCTGTCGTTTGGAGTCGACTGTAGGTCCCGCCACTCATGTATAAAATTAACACACACAACATAAGTGGTGTGAGAAACTAGGTCGTAATTCTGACTAAAGTGTTGTTATGACCAATTATATATGTATGTAATGTACAGGTCTCCAGGGATATCTAGTTGAACGTCTCTGTCTCTGGTGTACTATCAAGATAAAGTCGCAGTAGTCTACTAGGCAGTTTGTTAGCTTATTAGGCGAGATTTCGAGACAGCTGGAACAAAATGAAATATAAAAAAAAAATATTTCTTACAACAGTCTTTTGACAAAAACTCTAAGAGTAAATAAAGTTGCGATGAAAAGTTGCTCAAGTCTGTTGACCAGAGTCGATGCCGTACAGGGATAAAATTAACACACTCACACAAGATAAGTGATGTGAGATGGTAGGATGTAATCCTATCAAAAGGGATGTAATCTGATCTGAAGATCTGTCAAATATTTTGTAAATTAATCCAGGAATTTTCTAAGCTTTTGATTTAATTTGTAATTCAAAATTTTTAAATTTGATGCAATAATATTGTTTTCTTATCGTATCATAATAATTTAATACTGGTCTCTTATTAAATTTCTGTATACAGTTTCCTATTTCAATGTTAATTTCAAATGTATACTGCTTTTGAAAACAAATCATGAAATCAATTTCAACTTTTTTAAGAACATTTACGAGAAGATAAACTTTCACGTGGTCAAACTTGCATGTAAAAGAAAAAGATGTATTCATTTCATGATACCAGGCTTTCTAGATATTTTATTATCCCTGAACCTGTCTCAATGTCTAAATTTTCTAATGACCTGTTATGTATTTCGCTTTTTTAAAATGCAGAAAAAATACAATAAAACAAAATAGAATATTTAAAAAACGTAACAATTTACTTGGGAAATTCAAATTCAAATCCTTATTGAATTATAATATTGCAAAATATTTAATCTTACATTCCAGTGAGGATGTCACGCACAATTTCAATAAACAACGGCAAACTACACGTAAAATGCTTGCACGTGTAGATGTTTAAACATTTTAAAATCATAAACAAAGATGAAAATGTAGAGAAAAATTGGGAGAAAAAAATTAAAGAAAAATGAAAACAACAATAAAAATTAGAAAAATATTTAACAACAAACAAAACGACTTGTATCGTACCAAACTTATTTTTTTTTACTCTCTCCTAGGGGACAGTAAAATTGTTTTAGATTTTCAGGGTTATTTAAAATAAATATAGCGGTATAGTATATTGTAAATAAAGATACAGAAATAAATAGAAAAAAAATGTTTATCATCCCTCGTACATATAATTTTTTTTTAATTTTTCACCTTTATTCATAAGAAAATTTGTTTAACCCTCTCATGCCCGAATTAAAATGCGCGTAGCTAAAATTTTTTTGAGTAGACATATAAGATAGGGTTGACCTCAATATCAACTGACAAAAATTTCAATGTCCTAGGTGTCCTGGTTCAAGAGCTACAGGATGTTGCTTATTTGGGCAACATTGGGCAATGGTGTTATAAATTTCAATACAAGTTGATTTTTTTTCAAATGCCGTTTATTTCAATTTATGTATGGAAGGATACAAAACAATATTTTTTAGGATTGGAGCATAAGTGCACATTGCATCTGCTGCATTTGCAGCTTGGAAACCCATAGCCTACATCAGCCCCTTGTTCCCCATTCCAGCCAATGATTATAACTATCAAATCGTAGGGATTTTGCAGGCTGTGCAACATATGCTCTTTTATAGGGGATTGATTCAGAACCCGTAGAAGGAGCTGGTGATGACGGGATCGATGGAGAAGATGATGAAGTTCCTAAATTCATTGTCAAAAGGAGTGATGAAGTCTCTGTTTTGCCACAACTATAGTTTGACTTGTACAATTCAAGCATCATGTCCGCAAGATCAACTCCTCCCATGTGCTTGTTATAGCATTCTATTAAACCTGGACGAGGTATAGTTATAAACATCTTGTCTTTGCGGCACCATCTCTTGCATTCACTCATAGGGTTCTTACCTGCATAGTTTGAAACTAGTTGTACACTCTTATTATCATCTTCTTATTCATTTTCCTCATCAGCCGAATCATCCCAATCAAAGTTGGCAAATTTTTCAATTTCAGACTGAGTCAGACTTTTTGGGCGCATCTTAGAATGTACAAAATACAAAATAAAAATAAGTTTTTATTTTTCGAAACTTACCATAATAGACCAATGTTGCATATACGCAACACTACATTTAAAAAATGATTACAGATAAACTAAATAATATTTTCATGCCGGGTTTTTTTTAAATTACTCACCTACCTCTCATTATTTAGTTCTGAACTTGGTTTTAGGATGACTTAATTATATTAATGTTTTTTTAACACTTTTTAAAACAAGGTTTTTTTGCAAAATGAATTTGTCAACTTTGCTCTCGGGAAAATAGCTACTAAATGAACACTTGTACAGTTGACTACCAACTAATTAGCTGTAAGCTTAAACAACACTTGAGGTTATATTTTTGCGAAAGAATCAAAAAAAAATATTTAAAATAGCGGAAGTTAGACGCTCATAAACACAATGTTGCATATACGCAACATCGGGCATGAGAGGGTTAAATCTTCTTTGGCTGAGCACAAATGTTTTGTTTATTTATGTTCAAAACAACACAAAAAAACAAGAAAAATTATTATTTTTTTTAAATATTTTTCGACTTGTTTATGAATTTTTTAAAGGGAAAAATTACAATTTTATTATATTTTATTTGCAATTAATGAATGTATGTATCGATCTTTTGATTTCACAAACATAAACATTTGTTTTATTATGATGCTTCAATTATTGTTAGACAAAATGTCTGAATACGCATGTATGTATGTATAATTTGTTGTTGAACAATACGTATAATTTTATTAATAATTTTAATTAATTAAATTCCGTTGCAACATATTTCTTGTGTTAGTATTGATTGAGGTAAAATAATTATCATCTGCCTATCAAAATCGATAATTTATGATTGCCAGTTTCGATAACATAAATTTACACTTTCTTCAAACAACTTCCGTTGAATTTTGATGGAAATCCTTTGCCTTAAACCATGTAAGATTAAACTACCCAAGGATGTCTGGCAAGCAGAAATGTAATACACCGAATACTCGTTCAATAGACATTAAGACAAAGTTGTTCAACCCAATAGAATGTTCTCGATAAAGTGTATATAGCTTCCCGATTAAATTAAATTGTTAAATTTGAGAGAAAAGTTGTTCCCAAAGAGCAAATAAGACCATGAAAAAATATTGTAAGAACAGAACAGAACAGAATTATTAATTTAACATAACATAAATGAAGTCGCCGTAGTCTAGTAGGTAGTGTGTTCGCTTATTAGACTGAAGGCCCGAGTTCGAATCCCAGGTCAGACATCAAAACGAAAATATGAAAATATTTCTTTGGCGACTTCCTCTTAGCAGATTTATGGCAAAAACTCTGAGAGTAAATAAAATTGCCATGAAAAGCTTCTCAAAATACTGTCGTTCGGAGACGACTTTAAACTGTAGGTCCCGCCACTCATGTATAAAATTAACGCACACAACATAAGTGGTGGAGAAGCTAGGTCGTAATCCTGACTGAAGGGTTGTAATGACCAATTATGTATGTAGGTATGTAAATGGCATGGTACAGTGATAGAAATGTTTGTCTACTAACCTTAGCAATCAAGATTTGAGTACGGGAGCTGTTATAGTCGCCGTAGTCTAGTTGATAGTGTGTTGGCTTATTAGATGGTTCATAGCCCAGATCAGACACCTCCAATACAACGAAATATAAAAAAATATTTCTTCGGCGGCTTCCTCCCAGCAATCTTCCAGTAAAAACTCTGAGAGTAAAATTTGCCAACAAAAACTTGTGAAAAATTTTGAAGTTTCTAAACTGTATTCCAACACTCATGGATAAAGTTAATGCACACAACATGGGTGGTGTGAAAAGTTAGGTCGTGATCCTGACTAAAGGGTTGTTTGTAGTGACCAATTAAGTAAGGAGGTTATGATAATGGCCGGCAGTTTACGTCGTCAAAATTACTTCTGTAAACATCGTGGGCATACATTTGCGATTGGACAAGAGGAAGTATTTTTAAAAGCATTAAAAAATCAATCTATGCGACATCTTATTCAGCATGTTTAGAAAAAACAGAAGACAGGCCTATTTGGTCGTCTGCAATGATTATTAAATAACTTGGAGCGAACATGACATACAGACCAGATAAGGAAAAATACTAATGCAACGCCGCTACCTGCAGCTGAGAGTATTATGCATGCTGAGGAACTTGATCTTAATTAGGAAAATCTTAAAATTTTTTAAAAATCTTCAGTATTTCTTGCACAACTGGTGGATTATTTCGACCATAACCATAACGTACGACTCGTATATCATTAGTGTTGTAGTAAATTTCGACTATTTTTAACATTGTTCTCGGTCTACACTTGTATATGGCAAAACTTTCACTAAATAAATGACTTTTCAGATGAAAGATATTTAAAAGCTAGACCGGCAATTTTGTAAACACTGAACGAATAAGCCTATCAATTTTTTTATTGTTACTGACATGAGGTCAAACATAATATACCATACCATTCGTCAATTATACTAGTGTAGAGTAAACACTATCGATGCATATTAATATTAAGTTGCTGAATAAATATGTTTTCTTTACAAATGTCTCATATTTTTTTTTTCTGTATTCTAAAAAAGACTTTAAAAACAACACTCGTGCTGTTGTGTTATTTAGTTTCTACAGGTTATGGTTGGTTAAGAGTTTATTTGTAAATATTTACTCGTCTCTTTAGCGCAAATCAAACGTGCCACCGATTATGGAATCGCCTACATTAATCGCCTAATGATGCTGAACAAAATAGAAAATAAAAAATTAAATAAAAATCAGCGAAATTAATTTATGAGTTGATAAAAAAAGAAACAAAAACAAAAATACATATTAAATGATTTTTTTTCTTGTTTTTTTTTTAAGGAAAACACAAATGTTTGGTAGTCACATAAAGTGAATATTTATTTATTTTTATTATTTTTTTTTTTTTTTTTTGGTGTCTTATCGATCACCAAATAAGCAAAATTAGTTTATTTACAACATTCAAACCAAGAAGAAAGATATTTAGTTGATGTTTATAGTTATTTTCAAAATATTCGATTAAATAATTTGTGATTTGAAGGAGAATCTATTGGTTTTAACACAAAATAAGTAAAACAAAATGATAATTGACCTTGGCCGACAGTTTACTCCATATAAATTGAGAAGGCAAATTTTTTGTATTTTTTTTTTTTATAATTTAACATTATCAGACATACCATATAGTATGTATTATCTGTAATAATATTTTACTTCTATCAAATTTTTCAGATTGGATCGAAAGTCATCGCGTGGCATGATCTATGAAAATGAAGAATTAAGACTACGTACCATCAACATTAATGCTGAGGTAGAAAGAGGTAAGAACGCCATATACTTACGTGGGTATTTTGATCAAATTTATAAAAAAAATTTAGAATTTACGCATATTATTTTCTATTGACCCCCTAAATAAACAATATTTTCATATCGTTTGTATTTGCATTGTTTTCAAGAATTGTGCACTTTTTATTGTTATTGTTTATATACACTTGCAGCTTGTCTAATTGTTTGCATAATTAACAAAAATTATTGCCTTTTGATTCAAGTGGTTTTGTAAACAATCAATTAAATTTTGTGTTAACATTTAATATAAACAATTTCAATCGCTGCATATAATTTATGGTGTATAGTGTTGTGAATAATTTTTTTTTTAATTGAAACACCATTTACGTTTGCAGCTTTAGTACTTATATGAAAAGAGTTAATCTTTAATTAACTCAAAATTGTTAACATATCCCCACGCCCCAATACCATTCACCATTGTCCAATAACACTTTGATTCTCAACGTTTTTGAAGACTTATATGAACCAATAACTCCACAAGGCGGTAAAGTGTACTAAACAGTAATTTTGTGTGAATGAAATGATGTTTCAAGTCGTTATAGTCTAGTAAGTAGTGTGTTGGCTTTTTACACGTGAGGGCACTATTCAAACCTTAGTTTCGGCGTCTTCCTCTTAGCAGATTTCTGCCAAAAACTCTGAGAGCAAATAAAATTGCCATGAAAAGTTTCTCAAATATGTGTCGTTCAGAGTCGAGTTTAAGCTGTAGGTTCAGCCACTCTCGTGTTAAATTAACATAAGTGATGTGAGAAGCGGTATAATTATGTTATGTAATGGTGTTTGAACAAAAACTTGTGCTTTATCTTCACTTCAAAGATGAGAATTTTGCTTTTTACTTCCCCATTCCAACAAAACGGACTTCATTGGAGAATAATATTTTGAATAGAAATTGAATATCATGGCGCGTGAATATCTTGTAGCGTCGCTTACAAGAATTCGGCTTTTCACAGATTTCACAGATCACAGCTTGGCGAATTTTATGTCGTGTTTGGGCCAGCACTCGTAGAGAATTCAAATAATGCAGGAACTGTTTGTAAATGATTATAGGCAATGACATATGATCGCTGAAATGGATGCTGATTATCAAATTCTTTTAGCCGGAAATTGTTGATTTAGACACTAACGACATGGGATCATCCTCGTGACCACGGAGGTCGTGGGATTAGACCGCTTTAGACTTTTTCTCGTAGGGTTCTCTTCGGTCGCATGTGTAAGCGAATAAAGCACAAACCGCAGCGTTTCTCAAAGCCAATATAACCCATGCCATCGGTCGACTTCAGATTTATGCATCAGAGTCCTGGTAAAAACACTAAAAACTTTGCATAACTGAATGAAATATTTATTTGGGGCGATGAATGAGCGATGAATGGCATTTGCTTCTTAAAGTTTGCTTTATGTCACCCCATTAGCTCCAGTATATTTGTTCTAGCATTTCGGTCAGTATCTAAGCAATCTAAATGCACATATGTACACCAAAAGAAAAAAAAAAAAAATTGTCTAATCGAATGATCTTGGCGGTCAATGAACCTCTCGAAAACATAAGTTTAATTGCTTACCAAACTTGTCTATAGATTGGCTTATGGGACTGTGTCCGCTTGATATCACATGTAAATTATTTGAATTCCATTGTACTTTGTCACAATCGTATCGTATCTTGCCCCATTGACATTTAAATTAAAATTCCCATTAATTTTAAAGGAGTACGATTCAGTTATACTGCGAGAAATAGTACTTCTTACAGGATCCTTTGGCAGATCCTCAACTTCGTCTGGTAGTCTTTCACAATATAATCGGCAACTAAAATTGTTTGCATAACATTTCAGTTAAAAATGGGATTCGTTGCTTGAGATAAGTTTTCGAAAGGAAGCAAATTGTTAGAATAAAAATCAATCATTAATCCTTGGTTTGATTCCTCAGGTGTTTAAGGTGGACTCTTGACCCGACTTCTATGGTCTCTTTACGAGTGGATTCTCTTACCATATATCCTTTGCAAAACATACAGTCTGAATGAGATTATTTGTTTTTCGCTCTGCACAACCAATGATATTGGTTGTATTCGAACAACGGCACAGGGTACTCTAGAGGGTACAGTGCATAATAGAAGTAAATGAAATAATAATCGAATGCATAATAAAAAAATATGTTTTAAATTACGTTCCATTACAGGCCAGACGGATATTAAACGGTTACGCAAGGAAAATGAACAATTACGACGCGAAATCTGGACGTTGCGCGATGAATGTGATCGACTTAATAAAAGAGTCAAAGCGAAATTTATAGAACACGATCAGGGTGTGTACAGTGCGAGATGTAGCGGTGGTAATGGCTGCACTTACCAGTGCAATGATGGAATCGGTTGTGATCACGTACACAGTAGATGCAACAGCGAGGTATTTTAATGTTAAATTTATTGTTTTAATATTTTCATATCCTTTTCTCATAATTTTAAAGGACTCCGATTCATGTGATTCTTGCTGTTGCCATGATGACGAAGAAGAAGTTGTTTGCCATGATGAATGCTGTAGTGAAAGTAAAAATATGTCGAACAGTAATGAATGTATGTCACCGACAGTAGTAAATGAGGCAAATGAAACAGTGATTAACAGTGCAACAGAATCTGTGCCAGCGGGTACAAGTAAACTAACAAATTTTGATCATTTGTCAGTTGTTTCCGAAGAGAATTTAAGCAATAGTGAAGTGGTGTCAGCTCAACAATCGGAAAATCTTTTAAGCTATACACACGACATTAGTGGCTCTCAAACTACATTGCCCAGCCTAGTGGGGCCTTTGACACCGCTCACACCTGTAGAAATGGTAGCAAATGAACTGAATGATTTACAGGCTGTCGTGCCACCACTATCCTACTTTGAAAATATTGTGCATCAACATATGAATGCAAATTATGGTGAGTATTTGAAAATATTTGTTTTATGTTCGTTTATATATCTTACAATGCGTATTTACAGGCAGCACTCCCGAAAGTACATCTACCACAAACTCGGGTAAAACTATTGTAAAGCATACTAATGGGTGGGACTACAATCTAGAATCACCTTTTGCTCAAAGACGGTATCCAGTCAACTCTATATCGCCTATCATGTCAAAACGTTCTTCAGCACAAACTTTAACTACTTTTGTACCTACGACCACTGTAACACCACCACAACCACCACCTCCTGCCGCCACAGATGTGATTACTTCGAATGGAAAACCTTTAGTGCCAAAGAAACCTACCGAACTCAGTTTAAATATGCAACAAAATCCCATAGTTATAGAAACTGTACCCATAATAACAATGCCACCTAATAGTGGAATAGTTCAGCAAGTAACAACATCTTCAAATAACAGTGACAATAATGGCAGTACTACGCCTAAACATTTCTTTGCACCAATTAAACCGAAATTAAAGTTAAATACAGCGCTGGCAAATCAAAAGCGTATGCCACCACCTTCACCTCCACTTGTTAATGAACCAGTAGCCCAAACGCAATCATTGGGTTCACAACAAAAATGTGAACCACCTGACATATATGTGACCAATGGATTGGCAACGCCGTATAGACCACCCAATAAGCCAACAGTGCAACCGCCACCTATACCACAACGTTTGACCAGCACATCAACAACAATGCAAGCACAAGTAAGTTCTAGTCAACGTCAAAGAAACAGACAACAGCAACAATATCAACCGCACCAGCATCAGCATCTGCATCAAACACACACACATCGTAGAATGCATCAAATGTGTCGTTATCAGCATCAGCAACATCACAATAATCTTGTTATTACTAATAATAATGAACATAATGACGATGATGTATATGTAATGCCTGCAATATATGTCACTAATGCCACCTCAATAACAACACTAACAACTACCAGCACTGTAATAGTAAAAGCAACAAATTTAACTAACAACAGTTTATGCACCAGCATGGAAACTAATTTAAAAACTTTTTGTCCTCTGACAACAACTGTTTTAACATCTAATACTTTATGTAATACTTTAAATCCATTACTACTAACAACAATAACAACAACAGCAACAGCAACAACACCAGCATCATCATCATCATCACCACTACTGTCAACAATATCACCAACACCACCGCCTTCATTGTCACTGCCAGCACTTGCAACAGAAATTGGTGCAGCAACAACAACGACATCGCTTCCAATGACAATGGTTTATTTGACACCAACATGTCCAGTACCAGCGCTACCACTACCACAACCACCACCACCACCATCATCACCACCACCGCCATCAGCGTGCTTCAAGTTTATAAATTCCAATATTAACTTTCGTAAACCTAATGATCCTGTTTATGCAATCGCACAAAATGTTTGTCAAAATTTAATCACAGCTTCTGCTGTTACCCAACCTCTGATGTCATCGATTGTCAAGTGTTGTATAGCGAAACAACAACAATTGCAACAACTAATAACAGCTGCATCATCATCCTCAACATCATCCACAACAATTCAAAGTTTTTGCATTACAACAGCTGCCAACAAGGTTGCCAGAGATGTTGACGGTGTGGTATGTGATGATGATGGTGGCGTTGTTACAATGCCTCCACTACCATCAGCCAACAATGTAATGCTTTCTTCACTAACAAAACATTCAAGCGTTGCATGTAATTTAACCAAAAATTCTTGTTCTTCAACTTTTATTAAAAAACCAATAACAACAATGCCAACCGCATCAACAAATTCAATTGTTATCGATAGCATGTGTCAGGTGAGACTTGGTTTTATTTACAAACTGATTTCTATTTTCATCATCACCATTAATTAGCGAAGAAATATTCGATTGTGAAATTAAATTCTTGCAAAAATCTTTTTTGCATCAAATACTGAAATCCTAATAGTCTACACAACAGCTACAGGAAATAGGCAGAAGTAATGCGATAAAACCGATAGATAAATTCAAGACGCTCCAATACCAATGCCCAGAATTTTTTAATTGTTTACAGAAAATTTAATCAAAGATCGTTTGACATTGCAAATTAACTGCAAATTAATTGATCGATTGAGAATTACTTACAGCCACCTTCTTAGTTCGGTACTGAATTTTGTTTATAATTTACATAAATTAAGTATCAAATTTTCTTTAGACCAGGTACGAACACATTTTTTCCATTGTTTGCTGAGCAAATAAGTATCTGAAGAATATTCCATAAATGTCTGCAAGAAAATTGAATTAGAATTACTTATACGTCCTTACATTGAATCATAGAGCGTTCATTAATAATATCTATAATTCCTGTCAAAGCAGGCCTCAGCATTATTGATAAACTGCCTGCAAGTGGGGACAATAAAGCACCTGCGTTGCGTTCTCGGGAGATACGCCAGAAACGTTAGACAGGAAATTGTAACATGCGAGAGCCAAGCGGTATCATTGTTCTGATTTGTCAGTGGCATATTATTCACACAGTCACCAAGATTCCTAAATATAAAATCCAATACAGCAGAGTATTCACTTAAAAGATGTTGTACGGGAAGCCTATTCTTTCTCATACATTCTAACATACGCACAAATATACGGTGATCGATAATTATGTCCAATAGAAGCCTTATCGATGTTTTACAAAAACAGCAGAAGAGTTTTCATCCTTACCGGAGATATTTTGGGCATTCTGGTAGGGGTGATATTAGCCTCCACACTTCATTTAAGTTCGACAGCGAATGAGCCGCACCAACAACATCCTTCAAATGCGCAAATAACTTGAGATCGTCATGATGTCGGTAAAGTTGGAGGAGTGAGCGCAGAAGACACTTCGATTTAACATAACATACATACATAATTGGTCATTACAACCCTTTAGTTAGGATTACGACTTAGTTTTTCACACCACTTCTGTTATGTGTGTTAATTTTATACATGAATGGCGGGACCTACAGTTTAAAGTCGATTCCAAACGACAGATTTTTGAGAAACTTTTCATGGCAATTTTATTTCTAAATTCTCATAGTTTTTGCCAGAAGAAATATTTTTTCACATTTCGTTTATTGGGGGATGTCTGACCTGTGGTTCGAACCGAGACTAGGCTACTAGACTATGACGACTACATAAAAATATACAGCGACCAATAATTATGTTCGTTAGAAGCCTAATCCATGCTCTACCAGAACGAAAAGACAGTTTTCGCTCTTACCAGAGACATCTTAGGCATTCTGACAGGGGTAATATTAGCCTCCATACTTCATTTAAGTTTAACAGCACAACTAAAGGGGCATACATGCTCCTTTGCGAAAGAGCCGACCCAACAATATCCTTCAAATACCCGAATAACTTGAGTTCGCCATGATGTCGGCAAAGTTGCAGGAGTGAGCGAAAACAGTTCAGAAGACACTTCGATCTTTCTGCATTTTAATTGAGAGCGCTGTTCGATCCAATTCTGACCACTTAGAGATCGACAACCAAAGTGCTCTTTTAATATAGTAAATTCAGAAGGAATGAAAAGAGTACGTGGCCCATCTAAACAATTATTGTATTTTAAGAATCAATAGGTTCAGTGCCTGGTTTTTTGTTAAATGCCATCCCTATTGATAGTACAACCTTAATGAGAATTTTTAATGATAAATTTAATGTGTCCCTGTACATTTAATCAAATGATTCAAGTAAGCTTTTGTAAGGCATTGGTCCTTAATTTACTTAATAAAATTTTAATTTTCTTACTTACTTAGTATTGTGCATGATTTTGTAACTCAAATTTAAACTGGAAACATGAATTTTTACACGTTTCCTAACAATTTTTTTTTTGTATTTCAAATCAATTTAAAAAAAATTTTTATTTACAGACTGATTCAGCCAATTTGGAATCAATTTTAAATGATATTGAAGCTATTTCAGAGGACATTTTAGCGATACAGTTGGTTAAAAATAAATCACGTGATAATCTCAATAAAAAATCAACGGACGAGCTGAATAAAACTGAGATACAGCCACTGCAGCAAAACAATAAAAATACAAAGCCCTATAGATCGGAAATGAACTTATTGCTGACCTATGAGGATAATAATCCAACAATAAAACCAGTACAGCCTTTGAACATTACGGAAAGTAACAAAGAAATTGCTGGCAATTCCAATGTGGCTAGACGAACACGTTCATTGGAAAGAGATCACACGGATAGTCCATCACCAAATATACCCGATCCAATGCAACCATTTCCGGACAATCGCAAATATATTGGGTTTGATCGTTTAAATAAGGTAGCCGTAATTGCAACAACAACAGCACCAGAGGTAGCGGCTACGGCTACACAAACGTCGCCAGTTTTAAATTCACCAACGACACAAAGGATACATTTACCATTGTCGCCGTTAGTCACCAATATCAGTGGGCAAAAGGCGGCAAATGGTAAAAGTTTTCCGCCAACACCACCTGTTCGACAATATCCCTCAGCATTGAATATTAAATGTGCTGGTATTGCCCGCAGTAACTCAGTAACTGGCAGTGTGCCATGTACCAACGAGCCTAACACGAATTCTCCAGTACTCGCTGGTGTATCACCAAACAAAAGTCAATTATATGCCGCCTTGGCAAATGCAGCCGCTAAGAGAGCTCAATTTCGATCTCAACCCACACAGCTGACCAAATCATTTGATTACGATTTTAATGTGCCAGACAATACGAATGAAAATGAGGTGGCAACAGCAAAGGAAGAAAAGGACGTAAGTATTTATTGGAAGTGTTATTTTTCAATATCCTTTCTGAGTTTTTCTACTTGCAGCTTGCCGAACATGCTAAAAGAAAAGCGAGAAGAGTCTCCATTGTATGTAATGATACTGATAGCCCGGGTACACCAGAAAAACCAATACCTTCTATACGTACTCAATTGGCTGCACAAGCCTCTGCCAGCGGCAGTTGTATGGATTTACATACAGTGCTATCGAATCCTTCTTTGCGTAACCTCAAACAAACTAGCCAGAGCACACCGAATTCGCCACATTCCGCACGAAAACATGAAAGCTCTCCTTTAAGTACACTACCTGTAGCGCCCATAATTTCGGTAACACCCACATCGACACCACCACATCTACAGCGTATGAACTCTAGTATAAATAGTGCTGCACAAATGCTAGCACATAATCATGCACACAGCAATAGTTATCCCAATGTAGTGTCGCCGCTGACACAACTGCATCAGCAACCGCGAAAAAACAGTCAAGATGCCATAAAAGCTAGTGCAGCTGAAATTGCTTGCGCCGCTGCCAATGCCATGCGTACGAAATGTTCGCGGCGTCATTCCGATGGTACGGTTTCACACACGAATCAACGCATTAGTAATACCAGTGGTGGCACCAATGGGACCCATCACCATCACCCTCACAACCATCATCATCACCAGCACAGCTCATCTTTGGTAAGCCAAACGAACCCGCATCATAGTCATCATTCCCGCCAAGATAGTAATCATGAAACGGTGGCATCGTACTCAGATCGTAATTCAAACAGTTTAGCTTCGTCCAGGGAGTCATCGGCGAGTTTCAGTATGCGCTCACAAAGGCGTAAATTATCCGTCAGTTCCCATACGGGTGGAAAAATACCCTGGTGCGGCTGTTGGGGTAATGGTTGTTTGTGAATATTTAGTCGTTTATGCAATTTTTGTTTTTGCTTTTTTTTTTTTTTGTTTTTAAATCGTGGGTAAAAAACATTCGAATACATTTTTAGAAACGTTTTTCTTTTTTGTTTTTCGATTTTGTGTTTTTTTTTTTTTGTTGTTAAATTAAACCACATTCTTGTATAGATTTTAAATAAAATAAAAATTGTTTAGAAAAAAAGTCAATAAAAATAAAACAAAAAATAATAAATGATTAAATAAATAAATAAATAAAAAGAGTAAATATTACACTATATATGTATACATATTGTAAATGTACATAAATTGATAAAAATGTTTTTTTATTTTAATAGTTAGTAAATATTTATTTTTTATTTAGGTTAACAAATTGAAAAAATAAATTTAAAATAATTGGTTTAATTTCAATGTATACGAATCCATTTTTTTTTATTTTTTTAGATAGAAAAAACAAAACCTTTATCTAGAGTACGTAAAAAACCAATTAGAAATAAAGAAAAAATAAATTAAAGAACTATTTAAACAAAAATAATATAAATTTCCATTGTTTTATGATATTTTATTTAGTTTTTGTTAATATTACTTGAAAATTTATAACGTTTGTTTATCGTGTCAGATAATTTAAATTCAATTAACTAAACTCTAAATTGTTTTATTTATCATGCAATTAATTAAAACTCATTTTTGTTTTTTTTTTTTTTTTTTGTTAAGACTTAATAATACGAGAATCTAATACAAATTGTCATTGTAAAAAAGCAAAAAAAAATTTGTTTTATTTTCCCCTTTACAGTGCTTTGGTGGGCAATATGCCGAACGAAACCAAGAAGTAAAAAAGTAGGATATTTTTTTTCCTCATCGTGATTATTTCCAAATGAAGTCGCCGTAGTCTAGTAGGTAGTGTGTTGGCTTATTAGACGTAAAGCCAGGGTTCGAGCCCCAGGCCAGACATCAAAACAAAATACAAAAAGTATTTCTTCGGCGATTTCCTCTCAGCAGATTTCCTGCAAAAACTCTGAGAGTAAATAAACCTGCCATGAAAAGTTTCTCAGAAAAAATCTGTCGTTCGGAGTCGACTTTAAACTGTAGGTCCCGCCACTTATGTATAAAATTAACACACACAACATAAGTGGTGTGAGAAACTAGGTCAATAATCCTGACTGAAGGGTTATAATGACCAATTATATATGTATGTATGACTAGAAGATTGTACCCGGCGTTGAGCGTGTTATGTAGTTTGGATTAGTTTAAAAAATTAAAAAAAAATTATTATTGGGTCACTTTTGCATTAAAAATAACAATAAATAAAAAACCAGTTTATATGTATGTTTCGAAACCGGTTTCTTAAAAATTGCAATTTTTCAAATTATTCGGAAACCGGAAACAAACAACCCAGTTTTTTGAATATTCTAAGTCCTAAATATAAATGCACTCAATTTGCCCGTTTTTGGCTCCTTTCCCTTTTTTGGACCCCTTTTGGTCCAACTTTATAAACGGAACACCTCCAATAGCTATTTGGGAAACTTAACCAAGCTAAATCGTAAACAATACCTATAAAACAGATAAAATACGTCATTTATACATAAAAGTACTAATTTTTGGCCATTTTTTTCCATTTGTCCCATTTTTTCTCCAATTTTGGTCAAAATTTTGAAAAGATTTATTGCCTATAACCTGCACCGACAAAAGCTCGATCTATATCCCAAGTTTCAAGAAAATCTGTCCAGGCGTTCAGGCGTGATTGGCTAACAAACAAACCAACAAAAAAACAGACTTACAGAAAGATTTATAATATATATTAGGATTATTTCCAAATTCGGCTTTAAACGATGCATATAGAAGTCCTTACGTACTTAATATTGTACCACTACACACATTTTATGCCAAAAAATTAAATCAAAAGCAAATATTTATTCTACATCGGGCACTGTTTTGCTTTAATGCATGTTCGGTCTTTAGTCAGGACTAAAACCTTTCCGCGAACAAATTAAGTGGCGGGATCTACTGCAGTTTAATATCGCCTACAAACGACAATTTTGAGAAACTTTTCATGTAAATTTTATTTACAATCAAAGTTTTTACAAGAAGATAGCTGAGAGCTAACAGCCGAAAGAAATATTCTTTAATTTCTCCTTTTGTTAGAGATGTCTGAGCCAGGGGTTGAATCATGGGCTTTCGTCTAACAAGCCAACACACTACCTATTAGATTATGGCGACATCGCAAGTAAAAAAATGTGTAAAATAGGTGAAATTGTCTGTTGATTTTTACTAGGCCCTATTAATACAAAACACCCCAAATAGTGATATGAAAACAATATCTCCGGGCACTATTGTTCTCAGCGTTTCTTAAAACTAAAATATTGAAGAAGACGCCAATTCATCGTCGTTCTCATTTGTTGAATTTTGGTCTTCAACAACGTGGTAAATTTAACGTAAGAATTTTGACTTACGGGCCTATAAATTAGTACTCTTCACCATTCAAAACATTAAAACAAGACAAAGAAATGTGCGTAACGACGGAAATATTATTGCTGCAAACTTAAAAAAGATGCCAGTATATCGTCGTTCTCATTTGTTGAATTTTGGTCTTCAACTACGTGGAAAATTTAAAGTAAGAATTTTGACTTACGGGCCTATAAATTAGTACTCTTCACAATTCAAAACATTAAAACAAGACAAAGAAATGTGCGTAACGACGGGAATATTGTTGCTGTAAACTTAAAAAAGATGCCAGTATATCGTCGTTCTCATTTGTTGACTTTTGTATTTCGACCACGTGGAAAATTTTACGTAAGGATTTTGGCTTGCATTGCTACAAAATACTGCTCGTATAAGAAATGAAACCAAAGGACCATTGTTTGCTTAGCATTTTTGCAGAATGGGATCACCTGAAACTGGCTGAAGAAGAGTACTTTTATCAGAGAATAGTGTTCAGTAGTGAGGCTTATTAGGCTTATGAGGCCTAAAAGGCTACGTCAATAAGAATGTGGTGCGATGACAATTCCCAAGTTAATGAATCGTCATAATCGGCTAGTAAAATCGGCAGTTTGATGCAATTTATACGTTGACGACATAACTTGTTCTCATTATTTTCGAAATGACCCAGAAGCTAACGTGCAATGATGGTGCATACCATCACGCTCTGCTGTCTGATTTTTGTGTGCTTTACAGCCCACCCAACAATCAGTTTAATAAAAATAGTGCCAGGATAATACAAACAACCAGTCTGAGCACTATAGTCCTCCGCTTACCATCAATAAAACTTTAAACCAGTATAACCAGTATAAGCACTGATCAACTGATGGATAACTTGAGCTTTTTTCAAGTGCTTTGGAGTGAATATTGTTGTTAAGCAATTCAAGTCATCCCATATCTGAGGTCAGATTTAAGCTAACGGTCTATCAGTTACCAGTTGTTTAAATAACAAATACTACGACTTGAAGAAAATATTTTTGCAGTTAAAATGCTGTAAGTATGTTCTGAAGGAGTTTGCCAACTCAAGATTAGAAAATGAAGAAAATCAATTACAACTATCGCGTTTTCGTTTTTTACATACATTTTCTTTTGTAGTATTTCTAAAATCAAAAAACAATGAATCTTTTTACAATAAAAAGTTCTAGAAAAATTGCTATATTTTTACCTCATGGGTTACATTAAAGAACTGTCTCAACCTATCATTGAATGAGGACTCAACGCTTACAAAATGAAATGAAAAACTATTTGTTTACATTTGTTTGGAGTCAATATTTTACACGGTTCCCAGTAGAATAATTAATATTTCAGCATAATAATGTTTCTTTGCTTTAAATTTTTACGAAAACAAATATCAAGCCAATCTATTTCATTCATTTCATTTGTTTGAACTGCCGAAGAAGCTTTATTTAGATATTGGAATTGTACGTTACTTCTAAGATAATAAAAATTTTAGTACTTTTATTGCTTTTTTTTCGCTCTACGAAACTGAAATAACAATGAAGTGTGCTATTACTTATATGTATGTAAATACAGTGAACGCCAGTAAAAATCGTACATTGGCGTATTATTTATGATGAGCATAATACTTCGCGACCATCTTCTTATTTGTAAACTCTTATCAAAATTAACTACACTCTTTATCAAAATTAAAAACAATTGTAGTACATTTGCTTCATATCTTCTGTCCGATTTTCATAGGCATTAACTGTACTAAAACACTGCGTCTTAAAAAAATCACGTAATAGGCCCCATACAGAACTACTAAAATAACAATCAATAACTTATTCACTACGACTAAAACATTACTGCAATAAAAAATAATAAACAAATACGTTCATAAAATACACACACACCATCATATTCCATGCCATACCATATTCACCGCCCTAACCATAAAGTCAAAGATATAAAATCGAATGTATAAGAGAGGCATTAAAAATGTAAGAGCATCGAATTCTTTACCAGAAGTATGCCTTGGGAGGCAGCTGTATGTGGTGGTATGTTGAAAGCCAAAGACTAAAAGTCATAAACTCTAAAGAAGAAATATAAATACTGATGGCGTATTCACGAATTAAGCAAGAATTTACTACAAATAAATACATTTGAACTTTTAACCACCCCTCACCCCCCGTTATAAACTAAATATAGGAAGAGAAATAAAGATAAGACAGAATAAAATAAAATGGCGTAAAAATCAAAGGTCTTTTCATTTGTTTATTACAGTCGAATTTTTTTGTTGAAGACTTACGCTCGTTTAGATATTGATAATGACGGCAGGTCATGTATTTCCTTTACTTTACTTATTTAAAGTGTTTCTTTGAATTTAAAACAATCGAGCGTATTTCATTGAGAGGAATAATGAAAAATAAATGCCAGAGGGTCAGTTGATTTATATGAAATGCTACACGAAGTAGTCTACAGTTTGTTTAGTGCACTGGTATGAATGGAGCGTTGTGTTCCTTTTTTTTTAACAAAAAACTAATTTTTATTTATTTATTAATTACAATACAATTACAAAATATATTGGATTATATACGAGCTGAGTAACTTCGACCATGTGCTCTGGTGGGAATCGAACCCACGACCCTCACGCTAATAGTCTAGCACACTACCCACTAGACTGCCAGTCTCTGCCAGTGCTCTAATAGTTGAGAACGTTTTTGCAAAAACTTTACTCTCCTCAATTCAAAACCATAAGACACACATACATAATTGGTCATTACAACCCTTCAGTCAGGATTACGACCTAGCTTCTCACACCACTTATGTTGTGTGCGTTAATTTTAAAGATGAGTGGCGGGACCTACAGTTTAAAGTCGACTCCGAACGACAGATTTTTGAGAAGCTTTTCATAGCAATTTTATTTTACTCTCAGAGTTTTTGCCAGAAATCTGCTGAGAGGAAGTCGCCGAAGAAATATTTTTTTATATTTTCGTTTTGATGGTCTGACCTGGGATTTGAACTACGGCGACCAGACAACTTAAAGTAATATGTGGAACGACGAGAATATTGTTGCTGCGTCTTATTAAAGAAGATGCCAGTTAATCCTCCTTGACATTTATTGACTTTTGTCCTTCGTCTGCGTTGTAAATTTGACCTAAGGATTTTGGCTTCCGTGCCTATAAAATACATTTCGTACAAGAACTGAAGCCAAATGATCATTGTTTTCGTAGCATTTTTGTTGAATGGGCTTACCTGAGTACTTTTATTAGAGAATAGTGTTCTGTAGTGAGGTCCATTTCTAGTTAAAAGGCTACGTCAAAAAGAATTTGGAGCCTATTAATATTGGCTGTTTGATGCATTTTATACGATAACATTCTAACTTGTTCTTATTGTTTCTGAAATGAGCCAGGAGCTGCCGTTATGGTGAAAGTGCTATCACGTTTTACTGTCTGATTTTCAAGAAATTCGTGACAACTTACTATGCAGAAGCTTTCACGTATATATTTTTTTTTCTGGAGTTAATCCATATACATACATACATGTGTTGGAATAAAGAAATGATGGTTTATAAGAGAAAAGAAAGAGGGAGTCGTGTGCGCCATTTTTTAATTACTAGTGTTTATGCCTTTGTCACTTTTTCTCGAGAATTGATTTTTCGTATTAATTCTCACTTTCTTTTTTC
The DNA here is from genome assembly GCA_927399465.1 of Sarcophaga caerulescens. Classification (NCBI taxonomy): domain Eukaryota; kingdom Metazoa; phylum Arthropoda; class Insecta; order Diptera; family Sarcophagidae; genus Sarcophaga; species Sarcophaga caerulescens. The sequence goes on along the minus strand of OV656872.1, from coordinate 136,091,547 downwards.
TACGGCAAGTAATCGCATATAATGTCAGACAAATCACAAACACAAAGATTCGCTAGTGGGAATAGAACACACGGCCACGGTCCTAGATTATTAGCACACAACCAACTAGACTATCAGGGCAAACAATACGATTTAACAGATGTGGATCACTTTTGTGCAGGTATATTTAGGTCATTGGTTTATGCGGTTAAACCGGTAACTCCTGAAGTATTGGGTGCCATATACGCCATACAATTAGATGCGTTAAAAGAAGTCATCAGAAACTGAACTGATCGAGTGCCTCGTGCAACTCGAACAAATTAATAGCTTATCTGCAATGGTTTTCAACAAAATTTTTGTTTTGAATTGCCATTTTAAGGTTTCAGTGCCTTATAAAAGACCCGATGCGTTTAGGAGAACCTAGAAATTTTGAAAAACTGTGTACACAGTATTCGGTTAACTAAGACGGATCTTTAATTAATCTTTTTGACGTTGTAAAAGTAAACGCTTAACATTGCCGACTTTTGCAATAAATTGAGGTTGTTTTACTTAATTTTTAGCAATTTGAACGAAGAAAAATAACTTTTTTTCGATTTCATGAAACATGCCAAAGATCGAATATTTCGTACCATTTTTTATTTTATTAAAAAAGCTTCAATCTAATTTGAAATTTGTTCCTTAATATTTAAGGTTTAGTTTAATTTTCCGTATGAGAAAGTGTACAGTGCGAGCTTTAGGTTTGGCTTGCCTGTAAACAGACATTAAAATGTACCAACGCATTTTTATTTCATTTTAAGGATTTAATGAAAAACAAAACAAAAACAAAAAATGATTCTGGATAATATATTGTTTCAATAGATTTTTTATAATTATTCCTTTTTTATTTTGCTCATTTTGTTGTTTTTCCTAAAAAGGTCTTTTTCAATCAAATAAAAATTTCTAGTTATTAAAAAAATTAAAAAAGGAAAACAAAAAAATTTCCATAAAACACAAGTAAATCATAAGAATGATGAAGGAATGAAAACAATTTTAATGAGTTTGCAATTTGTTTGGAAGTTTAGAAAAAAAAAATTCAACACAATAATATTTGAAAAGCGTTAAACATTTAACCTCCTGTTTATTCATCGTTTTCTATTATTCGTAGAACGTTTAACTTTTCAGTTGTAATGAATACTTTTTCTAAAAAGAGAGCACGCAAGAAAAGGTTCAACAAAATGAACAAAAAAAAAAAAAACTAAAAAATAACAAAAAATTGTAAAGAAAAGAAAAAATAAAATAATCCGAATGAGAGTAATTAAAATTTACAAGAAGATAATTGTAAATGCGTTTAAAATATATAAATATGGTAATAGTTCATATTAAATAATGCAACTTGATCCGTATTTTGTGAGAATTTTTTACTAAAATTATTTACTTTATAAAAATATATCAAAATTATATATGTATGAATGGGAGTACAGGAGCTATTGTCCTGTTAAAATGGGTGATATAATGGGTGCCACATTGACTACATACCTGAATCCGCTTTCGATCGTTTATGACGAAAATACCAGACGAATTCCATTATGATAAAGGTCATTGAAGAATGCCAAGTGTCCTAAATACATGGGCATTATATGTAACAATAAAACAGACATCCTTGCTGGTATGGTTGGTACAAGTTCAAATAAATTCTTATGGATTGAAACAAACGATCTGATTTAGATATTTGCAAAGGAAAAATGTAATAATAAAGCCACTCGCATTGAGGCCAGACAAAAATGCAGAAAATAATTTATGTTAAATCTAAGTAAAGCTCACTTGAACATCTTCTATGTCGTAATGATCCAGTAAACTCTTGGTATAACAATTCCATTATTTTACCTGCCACTCCATCAGATTTTTTGTCCATTCTCAGGATTTAATTAAACTTGTGTTGCAATTTTGGTCACCTTATATTTCTTATTTACTTAACTGGCCATTACAGTGCATTAGTTAGGTTTGCGACTTATTTTCTTACATTAATTATGTTGTGTGGGTTAACTTCATCCACTGAATGAGTTCTACAGCAGATGGCAACTGCTAGCAATTTTCATCGAAAAACCATCTTTAGCGGTACATACAAATTTCTGGTTGGATTTGTATGTGAACAAACGGAATGATCGAATTTGATCTGATACCAATACACATGAGGCACGAGAGCGTTCAATGCATCCCAAAAATGTTATTTTTGTTGTAGATTTTTCGCTGGCGGCATTATCGATTCATATATCATTGAAAATGATGTTGCCCAAGCCTACAATGTCAACGGCGAGCACTATAGATCAAGATTGCCACATGCTTTTGACCTAAATTAAATAACCTGCACACCAAAGACATGTGGTCTCAATAGGACATTGGATATTCGTTAGAACTTTCCAATTCAGGTTTTCTTAAGTCACATAAACGACAAAGCACAGTCCTCAAAGCCCACGTTACGCATGCCATTGCTCAGAGTCATTGAGAAGCCCTGGCGAACATTTGAACGTTGTTATATACTAAACACATAATGACATCAACAAGTCTTTAAAATGCATATAAGAGTTCAACGACTTTGTTTTACTTAAATTTAAAGATAGGAAGAGGAAGCACTTCCTAAAAGGCCCAATGGAAGAACAAGCATAAATATAGAATATATTTTTTAATATTAAAGACAAAACAAATATAAAATAATGCAAATACTATAAATACTGCATACTCATATGTGTTGAATTTAATTTGTTTTCTACTCATTTACTAGCATGTTTATTAAAAAAATTTAATCCAATACTATATACATACATACAAAAAGAGAGAAAAGAAGTGATTTTGATTTTCTGCTTATAAATGTAAAGGATTACGCTTTGATGTCATTATCCGTAATAATACTTTAAACCACTTTCGTTGTATAAGTCACTGTGCACACATTGAATTTTTATGTTAATTTATTAAATAAAATTAATTACCTTTCATGGTGCTTAGGATGAAAAACCACAGAGCACACTTTAATTAGTTTGTCATTTTTCTAGGTAAGAGTAACAATAAAACCTTTAAATAGAAAATAAGAAGATGAGAATAGTGTGTGTGAAGAAAAGATTTAAAAAACATACATACATTTCATATCAAACAAACAAATAAACAAAGGAAAAAACCAGTATGTATATCAAACTAATTAATTAAATGCTTATATCTACACGTAAACACATACAAAGTTCTAACCATAAAGTAATAATGATGAAATACACAACAACACAACACCAATACAACACCTCATCTCAGAATCATATTTTCAAACACAAACGTACGAACCGTATAAAAGCATATTGTCTCGTATAGATTTTTATATAAGGATATACATATTCACATAGACACATATAAATACATACATATAAGCATAAATACACATACATGCATATTCATACAAATAACCTGTAGTATAATAACCCTGGTCACTTTAGAAGGAAAATGTGCACACATAAGCTCAGATGTTCAAGAGTTCAACAAGAGCAAGAGTAATAACAGCAAAAACCACAACAACAACAACAACAACAGCAACAACTTTAACATCATGTGATAAAAAAAAATATAATATTATGGAAAATAATTGTTGTTTAAAAAAATTTGTTTTTTTCTTTCTTTTTGAACAACAATAACAACAACAACAACAGCATAAGTAACTAAAAGTTTAATGATGATGACATTCTTCATTGAAGTCGACGGTTATGTTGACAATCATAGTGTCGGTGACAGAAACAAGACTAGTAGGCAACCATCACAATATTACCACAGCAATAACCGTACTAGCAAACAACAACAACTGCCATACAAGCATTAAAAAAAAAGATAAAAATAAAAACTAAAGTCTACTTATGACGACTACAATGTCACATACATAATAGCAGGAGATATGATAATGTTATATAAAGGATACTCCATAGAGACCATGATGTCAACAACAGGAACAACAGCAGTGATATTTAGTGACCATAATTTAAGTGAAAACACATACATTTACTCTACACACTCGTACATTTATATGAAAATTGCATACCTGCATACATGCTATGCTTATACGCATTTCCATAAGAGCAAACATACATACATATATACACACACATTTAAATATCTTAACAGCTGTGTACATGTATGCATATGTAGAAATAAATTGCCAAACAAATGAGAATTAAACACTTAAAATTGGTATAACAATATGGCAGATATGTATGTAGTAGGTAGGCACGAAGATTGACGGAGAGGAGAGCAATCAAGGGTCTTATGCCCATTGAATGCTACCTTACTTTCTATAGGAAATCAGTATCTTGTTGAACTTGCTTAACTTCTTCCATTTCACTTCTCTGAGACGAGTTATGTCCGGTATAGTTGCATACCCAAAATATTGGGATATCGCCATCATGCTATGCATGCATCGTTTTCCGCCACGTCAATATGGTTCCGGTGTGCATGTGCGCTCATTATTTAGATTTAAAATGCTCATCCTTATTATGATTGCCACAAAGTATTTTTGTAAATCTTCCCATCGTGTCACTTGGGCCCACTTTCCCAAATTGGTCTTTAATGCACTGAAATTAATTGGTATCTGCTTATGGTATCTGGATCTATTTGCCAGAATATGGTTTCATCATTTTAAATTACTCCACGATGACTAGAAACCCATATAATGCCCACCGTTCCATGCCTGCAGCAATTTTTAATCGACTTTTTACTGTCCAGAACAGATGTCATGGCATTGGTGATTGAGATTATTATAAAGAAATGTTATGCCCTCAATCTGGTCACTCTTTCCAGAGTTCTCTTTCTGTTAATGTCTACTCTCTTAACACCTATCTGCATGGCACCTTTCTGGAATTGAGGAATACATTTCCAATATCGTCGCTAACTGTTCCATACTAATTGCTAATGCTGGGTAAATATTTGTAAGTAACTGTGAACAGATACGAATTAAACGGTTCAAAACCTTTTTGAATCTATCTCTTCTATCCCTGTAACCTAGTACGAAGTGTATTGGCTTATTAGACTTGGGACCTCGGTTCAAACCAGAGATCAGCAATGAATCGTTTTTCCGCTACTCATAAACACTCATGCAATTTTGAGTATTAATGAATCAACAGATTTGAAATTCAACTACTCTGATTCATTCGTACTCGCTACAGCATTGATTTATAAGTATAGGTTACAATGAGTATGAGTACAACGTTGACATCAAACTCACAACATTCGAAATGTGTTTGATTCATACGCCTACTCATTCTGATTCATAAATTTAGAAAAATACTTATAATACTTATATGTGAGTGGCTCGAATCATTCATCAAAATTTACAGCCTTTGTTATTGTTGCATATACAAACAAAGAAGGAAGGAAAGACAAAGATAACAAGCAAAGCATACACACAATCTTCTTGTGAGTATAGTAGTGTTCGTACGCGAATCATACTTATTTTGTGCTTCGTGTAAATGTTAAGTAGAGACGAGTCGAAGTCAATAACATCATGCGTATTGTTAAGTATGAATACGACGAGTACTTCCAACTTTGAGTATGAGTAGTATGAGTATCATATTAAAATAAGTCTGAATGCGTATAAGTATCAGAAATAATAAGTATGACTCAAATCTACTCATCGTTTTGAATACTCGTTGCTGATCTCTGGTTCAAACCCCAGGTTAGACTAAACAAAATAAGCAAAAGAAAAGATTTCTGGCAAAAACTCTGACATTAAATAAGATTGCCATGAAAGGTTTCTTAAAAATCTATCGTTCGGAGTCGACTTTAAACTGTAGGTCTCACCGCTCGTATATAAAATAACACACATAACATAAATGGTGTGGGAAACTAGTTAGCAATCCTGACTATAGATATCTCTTCTGTGCTGTATCTATAGTGACTTTTTAGAGATGCGTTGGACACTTTTAGATCTCATACAGATAAGTATCATTCCATATTTGACAATTTTGATGGTGCACGCCTATGTTCACGTTCATGCCTATTTATCCAGAAAAAGCCCTCATTTCTGAAAATAATTTTTCGATAAAACTTTTTGGTTGTCTATGGTCGCCTATGGTGATTTTGCAAAGCATACTCAATGGCTATTAACTTTCAAAGACCATGTTGGAAAATCCTATACTACTCCACCAACTGGTATAGAGCAACGACTGTGAAGATGGAATTCTGGCCTTATTAGCCACAACTCGAATATTTTGAAATTCTAAGAAAATTTTAATAATTTTAAGGTTAATTATTTAGAATTGCTTGTATTATTTTTGAACGTTCTTTACATGAGAAAGCACTGTCTAATGCAGTTCAAAAAACAATGAAAATTATTTGCAAACAAATGAAAACTTTCAGAAAATTTTTGGTAATTTTGCTTTCTTTATTGATGCCACAATTAATTGTGGTTTTCAAAAGCTATTGAAAATCCAATTTTAATTGAACAATTTTGAGAATTACACTCTAAAATGAGAACAATTTTTTTGAGTAAATGAGAATGAAGGACGACAAATGCTTGTCTTAAGCTCTTTATGCGTTAATGTAAACAAACACTTGCTTTGGTAAATACACCTACGAACTACATACACCTCCTGCTCACATGTCTCTTGCTGTTTTGTTTCTAACCGAAAACATTATGATGCTGAATATTATACACACACACGCTTATATGAAAAACATTTAAGTGTAAAGCCTTAATCACAAACGAACACAATTCACACCCACCAGTGACCAGTAGATGTCTAACAGACTTAGGTGGTCGCCATAGATTGCCTATTAAAGATCGCACCTCGCATAATGCATTTTGTTTTGTGTTCTAAGGACACTCACTCTCTTTTTACCTTCTTCCTTTTGGTTTCCTCTGCTTTAGACTCAATGTGGTTCTTTCTTTTTGTTGTGTGTATGTGCTTATAAATGGCTGGTCTGCAAGACTCTTTCATTTTGCCTTCGTTGTAATGAGAAACATTACTGTTGTTGTTATCGTTGATGTAGCTGTTGCTGTTGTTGTTACTGTTTCCGTTTCGTTAGTTTTAGTCATTTAGTTTCGTTTGCAATTCCTGTCTGTCAAACGTATCGCCCGTAACGTTACCTTTAATGTCTTATAATAAGGCATTGTTTTTGTGGTTGTAATTGTTGTTTTCTCTCTATTTAACGATCTTCGAGATTCTTTGTCCATGATTTAGTAGGGTTTGGTCAGGTCTATTTAATAGTGTTTATATCATGTATGTAGGTGTGTGTGTGTGGGTGTATGTGAGTGAGGTTTGTTGGTTCCGTTGCATATGAAATATGTCTGTTAGTTTGCTTTTGTGCTATACTGTTGCATTCGTTTCGGTTAATTTTCCTTTGTTTATTTATGAATTAATTTCCATCAGCTGCATAAAGTTAATGAATATTAACTTTGTAGATGGAAGACTTTCATTTCATGCATCTCATAAGTTGAGGTTTTGATATTAAAATCAAAACAAAACAAAAACAACAAAATATTAAGAATTTGGTATGATAATAAATATTTAGTTTGATAGAAAATTTGTGTGTAATTATGCATAAAAATTATTCAAATTATAACATTTTACTAAAAATGTTAAAGGTAGAGAGATAGAAGATTGAATAGTTCAAGCAAAGCATAAATAGCTTGAAGGCAAGTGTTCAAGCAATATTGGCAATTTAGTTCTGGTCACAACAAATCTTTGGAAAACATAGGAAATCCACAATTTTTGTAGTTATAAGACCGAATAGACAATATGTCAGTGACATTACCAAAACTAAGTATGTATATGAAAAATGTAAAGATGCTGTATCCTGAATACACTTCGTTTTCATAGAAGCAATGAGAGTGTACAATAATAAAAGAAAACATTATAAACAATAAAACAAGTACACATTAATGAGGATTCGATTGGCCAAGAGATCGAAAAATGTTCAATGCAAAGCACTGAACGGGTTACAAAGAACAGTTTTTAGTTTGTTTATTAATGCTAATATGTATGTGTGGAATATAAGTCCTCCACATCTTCTCTGGGTGGAACGCATTCGAAATGTCTAATTTTCCATGGCTATAGCGTATAAATCGTGTTATAATAGCTTTGAGAACCGTTTTGATTTGTCATATATTCGCATATACCTGCGGCTTAAGAAAACTTCTGAAGAAAAAGTCAAACAAGGTGAAAGCATGCTATCTCAGTGGCCTATCCGCTTCACCTCCACGTTAGATGACCATGCACTTAAATCGCTCGTGTGGAATATTCAATGTGGCATAAACTGTGTGGCACAAAGCGCTATCCGTGATTGATCATTTACGGTGATTTGGCAAAACAGGCTAAATGAATGGCAACTAATTAAGGGTTAAAAAGATGTACTAGGAATATGTGATGCGACATAGACAATAACAAGAATGGTGTTAAAACTGATTCTAAGCGTACTGCATAAGGCGGTTCTTGAACCTCTTGGTATCAGGCTATGGACGAATGCATGGTCCAAGGCCGGAAAGCTAAATCTACAGTAAATATTTTATAACCTGGATGATTTACGCATTAGTTCTGAAGTCTTGGGCGATATATCTATTATGACCAATTACACATCTTTGATACTAGTTTGGCAATCCTGAGTATTATAAAAGGTACCTTTAGCGGACACTCGATGTGCCGAAACCCTAGATGTTAAAAAGCGGGCAAACTCACTTGTATCAGTACAGAGAACGGCTGCATTGCGTATCGCGTCGGCATATCGTACAGTGTCCGCCCCAGCCGTACTTGTGATAGCAGGTACAATCCCTGTGGATCTGCTGGCAGCAGAGCGGATGGAGATTTATAAGGCGAAATCGTCTGGAAATCACATAACCGGTCACTTCCGGGAAAACACCATTCCAAAATGGGAACGACGATGGAACGATGAAGATAGAGGAAGGTGGACAGCGAGACTTATTCCGAGAGGTAAATTACTACGCTACACAAATGCTATCGGGTTACGGATATTTTAGGAAATATCTGCACAGAATGGGCAAGACTGCCTCCCCTTACTGTCTTTACGAGGAAGGGGAAGTAATTGATGATGCACACTATTTTCGAGTGTGCACGCTGGCAGAGTTATCGCTATGTATTGACGTCAACAATTGAAACGATCACGGCCGCTAATATAGTCGGGGTTATGATTGCGAGTGGAGAAAATTGGGCCTCAGTGGCGAATTACGTGGAGCACACGGAGGATGTGACGACTTCCTCTATGGTGTGGCTTTAATATGGAGAGATCACGCAAAATACGTTATCTGAAGCACGAGATTCAAAAATTTTATGAATGGCTCGTTATTCGTCGAAGAGTAGAAAATTCGAAAAATATGTAAGTGATAGGCGTTAGACCGATGCGGTGGTTTAGCTATCTTTAAGACATATGGGGGTCAGTTTGGGTGATGGCTGCCTAACTACCATATTCTATACACTGTATCTCCTAGATATTTTAAGTCTTGTATACTCTCTACTAGATTTTATTCTCACATGGTCATGAACTCCATCACAAACTGAAATAAAAATATTTTTTTTTTCGTTTTACTAACACTACTAATTCCACTGATACTGCGAATCCATATTTCTGATTACTTTACTTTCATTGCAATTAATGTTTTTGAAAATAATTTAAAATCTATAAAGAAAAAAGAGAACGAGGAAGAAGAATGTTGTTTGAGTTAATGTACAGCCATTAATTTAAGTAAATTGCAAAATCAATTCTATAGGGAACTCAATACAATTACTCGTGTGCACATAAAACACGCGACTCTTTGCGTAGCACTGATATATTCACACAGAAAATAAAAAATGAATAAAAGAATGATGATGTTAGTGATGGCACTGCTGTTGATGACCACTCAATGGAGTAGACGGACGCATTGTCAACATATTTTAAATGCTGATATGAACCATGCGATATGGACTGTAATACCAACAGTGATTCGTTGCAAGTGTATGCGGATGTATGTATGTAAGTATGTAGTGTATAGAAAACACCCGCTCTACAATAGAATGGATAAGATAGAAGCAATAATTATTGTTGAAAATATTTCCATGAAAAACATGACATGAATGAAAAGTTTAAAGGGCCTTGATATGTTTGATTTGTGCGACGAGAATTCGATGTTTAATTTATGGTTCGAGCTTAGAAGAGACTATGAAAGTCTGAGAAATTTGGAATTTATAAAAATTTAATGGGAAATTTAAAAATATTAAAACACCAAGTAATTGGTGAAGTTTGGCCCTTTGAAGTTTGCCTTTTGGGCGATTAAGAATCCATTTGATTTTGATGCAATTCAGCAGTTTAAACTAGTATGGATTTAAAGAAAGAATAAATAAAAGTGGATTTTGTTCAAAAGCAAGGACTTGCTTTTTTTCTGAGCTTCATCATTTTGAGTTGACAGGACTACTTTATTTGACAACCGATACATTTGATAATACCTTTTGGTTTGACATTTCATTTGGGATATATATGGGCAATTTCGTGTCAAGTGACCCAATTTTTAAAATCGATGTCTTCCGATTTGGATGAAATTTGCACCAAGGTTAGTACTATTGGATAGTTGGCCAGACACAAATTTTCAGCTCTATCAGTTAAGAACTGCAGGAGTTAGAGGGGGTCAAATTTGGACATTTTGGTCATACAGGGTTTTTTAAAATGTGTGTAACTTTTCACCTATTGGTCCTAGCAAAAATTTTCCAAAGGATATTAGATAGCTATTTCTTCAATCTTTCCAAAAATAATTTTTTTAATTTAAAAAAAAAATTTTTTTTTTTAAATTAATTTTTTTCTTAATTTTTTTTCAATTTGCGCCCTTTTTTTTTTTTTTTTTTTTTTGCTTAAAAGAAAGCTTATAAAATTTCCTTTAAGGCCTTCATAATCGCTTAATGGGATGCGAGTGGGATATCTATCAAAAAAATTATTTTTTAACTCATGAATAAAATTTTTCAATATTTGGCACATGTACCATTTTCATTTTCCCCCATTTTTTTCGAAATGGAGTTTTTTTTATTTTTCCTCAAAAGAAAAGTTAGACCATTTCCTTTAAGGTCTTTGTGGGCACTTAGTAGCAAGAGGCATATCTATAAAAAAAAATATTTTAACTCTAAACCAAAGTTTATAAATTTTACCATATGCACTATATTTTTTTTTAATGGATGTTTTTTTTTGCTCAAAGAAAGCTTAGTTCTTTTCCTTTAAGAGCTTTGTGGTCACTTAATGGGATGCGAGTGGAAAAACATCATCCTCTTCTGCATTTGGACTTTCTGGCCATCGATTCGAACAGACACCCAGTCTTTCATTCCTGGCATCATTCGACTCATATCATCTCGCTGATAAAATTGAGCTACCAGAGCTTCAGTTAAGCACGCTAAAGTTTTTCCACTCGCATCTCTTTAAGTGACCACAAAGCTCTTAAAGGAAAGGAACTAAGCTTTCTTTGAGCAAAAAAAAACATCCATTAAAAAAAAATATAGTGCATATGGTAAAATTTATAAACTTTGGTTTTGAGTTAAAATATTTTTTTTATAGATATGCCTCTTGCTACTAAGTGCCCACAAAGACCTTAAAGGAAATTAAAAAAATTGTTTTTGGAAAGATTGAAGAAATAGCTATCTAATATCCTTTGGAAAATTTTTGCTAGGGCCAATAGGTGAAAAGTTACACACATTTTAAAAAAACCCTGTATGACCAAACTGTCCAACTTTGACCCCCTCTAACTCCGGCAGTTCTTGACTGATAGAGCTGAAAATTTGTGTCTGGCCAACTATCCAATAGTACTAACCTTGGTGCAAATTTCATCCAAATCGGAAGACATCGATTTTAAAAATTGGGTCACTTGACACGAAATTGCCCATATACTTACACCAGAGTAACGCTTGCAAATTGTTGAAATTAAGATTCTGTTCTTCAAACTTATCGTGCACTTTCATCTCCTCAGAGTGGCCAATCCGAATAACAATAGATCGTTTTCGGACCACAATTACTGTTACTGTTAATATGCATCCTGTAGGACACCTAACAGTGCGTATTGAAGAAGCTCGGAATTGAGCGGCTAATACGTTGACGTTCTTAGCAACTGGAGTGTATTCTTTCACTTTGTAGAAGATTTATGACAAAATCTTGCATTCAATTTGGTTTCAAAACTTTGTTTTCCGAATGGGCCCATTTGTTTAAATGGGTACGTGAATAAGCAGAATTGTCGCATTAGGAGTGAGAATAATCCACAATATTCATCGAATATTGGGTGATTTAATCTTATCGGATTACTTTGTTAGGGGTTATGTAAAATCGCTTGACTACATCGATAAATCAAAGACAAACTGAACATTTGAAAATTAGCATTCAAAGAGCTCAGCCGTGGTGGCCATATTGCAGAAATGGAGCCTTTGTTCCAAAACACAGTTCAAAAATATGAAAATATATTTCTTAGACAACTTCCACATTCTTACTGCTACTGCGACAATTCTGTATATTTACGTGCCCATTCAGACAAATGGGCCCTTTCGGAAAACAAAGTTTTGAAACGAAATTGAATGCAAATTTGTTCTTTCGCTGATAGTCTTTTGGCAAAATCTCTAAGAGTAAAACAAACTGCCATATAAAATTTCTCCAATTGTCGTTCGGAGTTGACGTTATATTACAATTTCCGCCACTCATGGATAAAATTAACACAAACAACACGGGTGGCGTAAGAAGCTAATGTAATTGGTAAATGTTTGAAGTTACGTTCTAATCGATGCCATCGAATGGGAGCATGCTAAGGATGGTGTCTTAAAACTACGAATCTTGTATTTTTGGTGTTTCATTTAACACCTTTTTTGAGCTTTTGATACGCTTTATTAATTCGATTATTGTTGTCCTTATATGATCAGCCATCCGAATTCATAGTGATGCCAAGTTCGTAAATTATCTGCATATATTATGACTCAATCCATTTTCGTTTATTTATTTATTAATTACAATACAATTACAAATTATATTAATTTATATACGAGGCGAGAAACTTCCCTGGTGGAAATCGAAAACACAACACTCAGGCTAATAGTCAAGCATACTACATACTAGACTACCAGGGTACCCGACTCAATCCATTAAGGTAGAGTAGACGTATATTAACGGGACCGTTACGCGTTATACTACGTTCAGATATGCACTTTTATTGAGTCAATATTCGGTTAATTGATTACAATATTTTAAGTGTTCAGGCATAATAATATACGCAATTCAGCTTACTCAATATTCATTTGACAGCTGGTCGCTAAAATTAGTATTGTTTGTTAGTTTATTGGTGTTTGTTTGTCGTTGTTGATAGATATTTGAGTTGCCAAATATCAACAGAAAGTGTTCGGTTAATTGTAATATGCTCACTAAACACACTTATGACAGTGCTGCATTTTAAGTTTTAGTCAATATTATAAAAATTTGCGTATTTAGTGCGCAATTATTAATTGAAACTTTATATGAAATATTGAGCTTATTAATGGCGTTTATTGCGATTTACGCAATAAAGGTTCATATCTGAACACCGTATTAGTATCGTTGCTTGCTTAGAGCCTGTAATTACAATCACCGTAGTAGGCTATTTGTATGTATACCAATTCCATTATTTTATGATTTTAATTTAATTAATTTTATATAAATTTTATTGTAATTACTTTACTTTTCAATATTTGTAATAAACTTACTTCCCCAAAAAGCCATTTGCTGTCAACGCTACAGCCCTGCAGAATGTTTTTAACCAACCAGAATGTCTTTTAAAGTGGTATTGAGTGCTGATGATGATTTTTTGACTTTTAACTGAATTATTTGTGCTGTTGTCATTAAAAATTGCTGTTGATTAAATAAATGAAAATGTTCCCCAGATAGATACTCTTGTGCATGTACTCGTACAGACTCATTCACATTTGACCATTTGCAAGAAATAAATGTGAATTGCAAAATAATAATAAAAAAAAGAAATCATAAAACCTTTATTTGTATGTGTGTGTGTGTTTTGTGTACAAACCATTTACAAATATGAATTTAATGGCTAGCATGACATTTTCCGACACTGTCACTGGCTCTCTTTTTCAATTTTTTTTTTTAAATTTCGTGATTTTTTCATACGGCAAAAGGGAGTGATGAAAATGAAAGCGTTAATAAAAATTGCTCTTCTTTTCACAATTAAAATTTTACTACCAACATTAATTTCGCTTAATGTGATCGACTTTTATTATATAATTGATTAACAATAAAATCTAGAGACGCAATTAATGAGCAAAAAATTTACAAATAAACGATACCAGCGGATGGTATCAATTTAAATATCTGCCAATGAGAGACCATTACTGCTGTTAATATTCTTCTTTTATTTTTGGTCCTTAAATTTAACACGTTTCAAGTGGCACATACAGGCATTACACGTTCGTTAAGCGTTTAAGCATGATTCTCTGGCGTATTTAATTACAATAAGGAAATTATAAATAAATGAGTTTCATGATAAGATACTACAGATATGCTTTAAGTATTTTTTAATACTCGCCTAAGCTGTAGACGAATGGTTTATGCTGTACAAAGAACGACCGACAGAAAGACCCGGGGACGAATCTATCGGGTTGCACCATCTATCAGTTTAAATTTGATCTGTCACCAAATTCAGTATATTATCTCCAATGAACGTAATGAAGCTATTTACGCTTGAGCAACATTGGGATTTATTGCGCCAACGAAAAACTGCCCAATTATGTCGATTTTGCAAAAAAAAACACCTTGTCGGATGAAGCTCATTTTTATCTTTGTGGGTACGTTAATAAGCAAAATTGCCTTATTTGAGGTTCAGAAAACTCACACGTGTTCTCACAGAAGCTAATGCACCCATTACAAGTCTTTGTTTGTTGCGGCTTGTAGAGCGGAGGCATCATTGTCCCACATTTCTTTGAAAATGGGGACTGAGCATGTTTGGTTTCAAAAGGATGGTGCAACTTGCCACACATCTCGTGCCACAATCGATTTATTGCGTCAAACGTTTGATGACCCTTTGACTAGTTGAAATGGTGATGTCAATTGGCCACCAAGAAACTGCTTTGACACCATTGACAACAGAAAAGTATTATGCCGGCAAACCAGAGCCAATAGAGCATATGAAGGCCTTCGTGATGCCATTTCCCAGACACGACCGCATACACTCGAAAGAGTACACGAAAATTGATGCTATCGAATGAGGTATTGCGAGGCCAGCCGCGGCAGCCATATGAATGAAATGATATTCCATTTCTAGCCGATACAATTTGACAAAATTTCAAACAAGCACTTTTAAATTTAAACTTTTAAATGACCGACCCTATATAAAGAACCTTCTTTATATCTACATACTACATAATTGGTTATCATAACGAGTTAGCTTCTCACACCTCTTATGTTGTACGTGTTAATTTTTTACATGAGTATCTACAGTTTAAAGTCGACTCAGAACGACAGGTTTTTTTAGAATCTTTTCCTGGCAATTTTATTTACTCTCAGGGTTTTTGCCAGAAATCCAGAGAAAGAAATATTTTTTTTTTGTTCCAGATGTCTGACCTGTGTTTTGAACCATGGCATGGCATCTAATAAGCCAACACACTACCTACGTAGTAGATTACGGCGTTTTGGCTTCTTAATATTTAAATTCTCCAAAGCGAACTTTATAGAAATATGAATTTGAATAAAGTGAAAATCCATCAAAATGTATTTTTTTTAACTGTCAAAGTTGTGCACGACAGTATGTAGTATAAGACAGTCTGAGTATAAGAAACAAATTAAAAGTTGGAGGTTTTAAAAGTAAGTTGATTGGAAAAGTTTTTGTGCAAATTTTCAGTAATGTGAACTGCTTTGATTTTTAATAAATATTTCAAATACTGATTTATTTAAGCTCGTTCTAAACGAAATAAATTTATTTTTTCTCTTTCATTCTATTTTACTTATCAATTGGAATTCATTGCCATACAATGGATTTCCATCAATGTCATGCACATGTTAAATTTCTAATTAATCTTGTAATTTTTCAAAACTTGCTCATGAATAAAGATTTTTTAAGCATCTTTTGCTGGTATTGGTCAAATGACAATGAATTCCAAAGTATATGTATAAGTCTCTATGTATGTACAAACATACAGCCTCCCCGTATCTGGCATAAATATTTACTAAACGTTTGACGATAAACTTTTGCGCCAACATGGCCATGTGCCAACAATAAAAATAACAACAACAATAAAAAAGAATAAGAAAATAAGAAACAAAAGTTAAAGTTAAATTTTGTGAAAATTAAAATTTATCGCAGCTTAATTTAATTCATTCGTGCCATGGCGTTTATCTGTTACTGCCAAAAGATGTCGAAAGATTGATTTTTTTTGTTCTTTTGCTCAACATTTGATTTGGCTCAGGTTCAGCTGAGACTGCTTCAATGATGATGATGATGGTGATGGTGATATCAAGATATAAGTGGCTATAATTCATAGGCTAAAAACTATTGCCAATGTCTTAAGTGTAAATTGTCTGCAAGAAGGTGGTGTTGGTGGTATACGGTCATGTATACAGACAATTCGTTTTTAAGTTTCAAGTGTTTTTATACGTGATTCATTGCCAACTAATTGTTTCAACATGAGAAATCAATTTAAAACTTGTAATTTCTTCTTCTTATTTCACTTTTTACATTTACTTTTCAATTCGTCTGGGCGTTATTTGAAAGCGATAATGGGTTTATAAACGAAATTGAGGGTGTAAGTTTTCAATTTCAACTTTTAGGTTAATTTTGTTTGAATTTGTATTAATATTCAGCGGATGAAATATAATAGCCTTTATGCAGGAAGTATTAACGCCTTTAAATATTGCGAAATGTTTTTAAGTTTTGCTTTTAAATTTTAGTTGTAGTTGTTCTATTGTGGAGCCTTTAAGTAGATGAATCTGAGGCACTTGTGTCGTACTGTCAAACATGGTAAAATGCAGACAAACTGTTTAAAGAAAACCTAATACAAAATGGCAAAATACTAGACATTAAGCACACATTTGATTTGTACCTGAATGAGGATTCTAAGCACACAACTGAAGTTCTTAAGAAATTGCTATTGCACAATTGTTACTTAGTTATCAGATTTCAACCCCAAACACAAGTGCTTAGTGCAAACGTGCTTAAACATCGAAAATTTATGGCTAAAACTGGAATTTTAAATACGAAAACAAACTATTTCGAACCAAGCTGAAAAGAGGTTTCTTCTCTTTGGGAGTAGCGAAATAAATTAAGTCCCCAAAATATTAAAAAAATCACCGAAAAAAATATTGAAAACGTTTTAATTTTTCTCTAAGTTTAAATGTACCATTTCTGTTGTGATCTGATTTTATTATTATTCTTAAATGCCCAATTGAATTTATTATTTTTTACTTATCGTTTGAATTAAATTAAGCCAACTGATTGAGACCTATTCGCCGTAGTCTAATAGGTAGTGTGTTGCTTTATTAGACGTGAGGTCTCGATTCAAACCCCAGGTCAGGCATAAAAACGAATATATGAAAAAATCATTCTACGGCGATTTCACCAGACTTCTGGCAAAAACTATAAGAGTAAATTAAATTGCACTAAAAAGTTCTCAAAAACTTTATATTTTTCGAACTCTCTAAACTTGTTTTATTAACTTTTCACACAAAATTATGAATTTGAATCGATTTTGAAAAAAGATCGTTTTAACATTTGAGCGACTACCAGAAGTCGGCTACGCAAAACGAAATAATATTGCATATTTGCAAAAAACGAAAGTATTAGCCGACTTCTGGTAGTCGCTCAATTGTGAAAACAAAGAATTTTCCGATAAACAATCAAGATCCATCCATCAAAAATTTTGAAAATTTTTAAATTAAGAGTTCATTTGATAAACATACATATGTATGTATATAGAAAATATGACATGACTGTTGTTCATACATACATACATACATAATTGGTCATTACAACCCTTCAGTCAGGATTACGACTTAGCTTCTCACACCACTTATGTTGTGTGCGTTAATTTTATACATGAGTGGCGGGACCTACGGTTTAAAGTCGACTCCGAACGACAGTTTTTTGAGAAGCTTCTCATGGCAATTTTATTTACTCTCAGAGTTTTTGCCAGAAATCTACTGAGAGGAAGTCGCCGAAGAAATATTTTCATATTTTCGTTTTTGATGTCTGACCTGGGATTCGAACTCGGGCCGTCAGTCTAATAAGCCAACACACTACCTACTAGACTACGGCGACTGTTGTTCTCTTTCAATAATAGTTACGGTAATTTATGTCCGATTTTATCAAACGAAGTGTCAAACTTTTCACAAAAGAATGCACTTTAAGACTGTCAACCTTTATTTAATATTAACTAATTAAATTTTGCATTTAAAAATGCTCAAACTTTAAAATATAAGAAAAAAATCATATTTTCCAAATTTATTTTACTTATTATCAAAACTCATAATATATAAGTTTGAACAATAGATTTATGTATACTGTTTTATAAGGTTATCTCTTTCCTTTCAGAAATACTTTGATTTTTAAAATCGATTTAAAAGTGTTTGAGTAATGAATAATCTTGTGTGAAAATCTCAAAAAAAAACAGTTTTTGTCAAATAAAACAAGTTTGAAGGTTTGAGAAATATAAAGAAGTATATTTGAGCTCTACCCAATTAAGTGTACAACTTTGAGACTATGTAGTTACTCGGATGTATTAAAAGTTTTGTTTTTTGTCGCTTAGTGTAATTAATAACAATAATTGAAATAAAAATTGCTGACATATTCTACAACATTGCTGACATAGTATTGAGCCACATTTTTCCATAGTTTTATTCGTTTGTTTTATTTATTTTTATCAGTTTATAACTGAACATATGTACATGCACATACATACGTAAATACATGCATATTTATTATATTTGACAATAATTTTCATAATATTTGAGCAGTTGTATTGACTTTTGTCATAAATTATTGATCATATAACTTGAGGTTAATTTAAAATAATTGCAATATTATATTTAAAACAAGTAAAAATAAGTATAAAGCATCATAATTGTATGAATGTACTGCACATCATTTTGAATAACATGCGTATTTGATAATTTCAACATTTTAAGTAGAACGGATTGCAATAATCTGTATTAAGTTATTGAAACTTATATCAACTGCTTTATGGTGAAAGTTTTGAAAATTAATAGAATGGTTTGTGATCCTCAAATTCAAAATTATTGTCATAATCATATTAGTGGCATAAGTGTACGTACATACATATTTACCGAAAACCAAAATAATAACATTTATGAACCTATCTTCTGGGGGATAATTACGAGATCGAATTTATTTTGACTAGAATCATATGAAAAACTCGTACAATCGACATAATATTTGTACCTGATCTAAATCGAATAAATTGCTGTAATTGACCTCCTGATGAAGTATGCGAGAATTTGAATTCTGGTACTTATTTCCATTATTCTTTCTTCTCTCTATTACTCTCCTTAAGGCGAATGCTCTACAAACTTCTTACGAAATCAGTGAAAATAATAGAAAACTACGTTCCATTGATTTGTAAATTATAGTACAAAGGCTTTTATGGCTCCAAAACTTGCTCTGTTCGCAAAGAAATTCCTTGTCAATAAGAGCCGCAAGTCTGCTATTTATGACATTTGCAATCGTTTTTCTTTATTATACCCAGGACTGTGATTCTGTTTGTTTTTCTGCCCCCCAGTAAAATAACTTTTCTTCGTTAGGTCGATGCTTAATAACTTTCATAGTTCATCAGAAAGTGCATTGTTATCCAAACGGCTTAACAACGTGTTTTGTTACTTGGGTTGTACTTTTGGTCTATCAGAGTAGATGCTGTCTGCCTATATAGATTTTTTTCATTTCAAGAGTGGGACTGACGTTCACAATTTCCCATCTAGTTGCCGTTATCTATTACGTATTGTATTGGCTCATTAGATGTGAGGCCACGGTTCAAAGTCCACAAACCCCAGATCAAATATCTTCAACAAAACGAAATATGAAAAAATATTTGTTCGCCAACTTTCTCTCGGCTGAGAACAAATAAAATTGCTATGATAACTTAGTCAAGAATCTGTCATTTGGTGTCGACTTTAAACTGCAGGTCCTGCCATTCATGTATAAATTTAACAACACGACATATGTCGTGTTACGACCTAATCCTATCTGAAGTGTTGTAATGACCAATTATGTACGTATGTGTATTTAACTCGACATTAAAGACGATTTCAAATCTGTGTAATAAAATTCTCTTTAATTTTTATTTTTAAATGTATTCAATCAAATTTATCAGTCTTTTATCATTCATTTAATGGACATAAAAATCAAATATCTTTAATACTTCGACAATGTTTTAATATATTAAAACATATATGTATACAAACAAACGAGTATACATATGTGTGTATAAATATATGGGTATGTATGTATATCTGTGTATATTATGAAAGCTTTTAGGATTTTCTCTGTTACCACAATTTTGGGTATGAAAATTGCTTTATTTGCCACATGTTAAATTCACCCTGAAATTTATCGTATCCTTTGTGAATGCATCGAATCTCTTTCAACATTTTACATTACGTTTGCGCATCATAACGTAACATTTATTATCATAAATATTTGTTTTTCTGTATGAATTGTTCAGGGCTATTAAATGATTTATTTTTTAACGTAAAATATTTTATTTATCCATCTTTATATTGTTGTTGTTGCTGATGATGATGTTTCTGTTGTTGTTGTTATAAATTTTTATGGCTTTTTTATTAAGCAATATTATATAGAATATTACATAAATTTACCTGTTTCTTAACCTTTATCATTTAAGTACGTACATACAACCATACATTAAACATGCATACATATCTACATATCTATGTATATATATGTATGTATATATGTATGTACTTGATATACAAAGGGCATCTACATTGATATGTATGTACAAAGAAAGGCATTATAACATCATTCGTATGGATCTGTAAAATATGATACGATAGCATATTTTATATGTTGTCTTAACACGTGTACATCCAGACATATATGTATGTAGTATATAGTGTATACGTACAGTCGACAGCGAAAGTCTTAGTACCCCAATATTTGTAAGCAATTTAATGAATTTTGTATATATTGTCACGAAAATGGAAAAATGAAGATATTGGTGAATTGCTTTTACATCGTTTAACATTAAAATTATAAACAAAAGCTACAAAAACACTGAACTTGTTTACAAATTACCGCACTGCGTAATATAACAGCAAACACCAGTATAAAAATGATAATCAAGTAAACAAAAATATATCAACAAACACCAGCATAAAAAATGGTAAACAATTAAACAAAAATACATTAACAAAAACTAGAAAAATAAATGTAAACAAAATACATAAACAACAATAATGAAAGAACGAAGTTTACATTTATAGATATCTCGAGAAGGCGAAGACACGAACATTCGCCTTCAAGAACATTCTTCAGACTGTTTACGTTGCCATATAAAAGGCAAGGCAAAGCAGGCAACTGAGTTAGTAAAAGTTCACTCAGTATTGTGTGAAGACGCCATGGGTTTGAAGAGAGTAATCGTGGTTTGAAGATATCCGCTAAAATGATCTGTCTAACAATTATCTAGTAATTGTTATTGTTTATGTAAACGCTGTAAACAAAGGAATAGCAAACAAAGCAATTGTTGTTATTACATCAAGTAGTGAACCGTGGCACACAGATTTGTGCGAATAATAAAGAATTTTAATTAAAACTAAACATCGATTTATTTTTAATTTTTTTTCAATCTACGAGCTCATATTTTAAACGTTTTTAAAAGTTAAAAGCGTAACAATATTTTCCGCCATTCACTTGTGAGCAAGTTTTTCAGTTGACTTTTGTTTCAGGTTTTGCGGTTACGTAACCATTTTTCTAAATGATATTCTAAATAATTTCTTGGTATCATAACAGAACTTTATGCAGGAGTATTCAGCCAGCTGTAGGGACTAATCTAATCACATCTTCACATTAACAGCAGTATGCTTGAGTTCATTGACTTGTTGAAAGTAATAACCGTGGCGAGTTCTTAATTCTTTCGAACGTTTGGTGAATTTGTTCTTTAGAATATTTAAATAATCTCCGTTGTGTATTATATCTTCAATAAATTTCAATCTGCTTACATCTGGTGCCGACACATATGCCCACAATATTGTACTACCTCTTCTTGAGGGTACCTACACTTTTACGTTACAAAACAATGAAGTCACTAGAAAGTTTTCCTTATTTGTCTTTTGGTTTGTGAGAAGCCTTATAAAATAGAAATAAATTATTAAAATAAATATAAAAAACATTAATTATTTGTATATATTATTGCTTAAAATTCTTGAAATTGCTGAAATATATTGGAGTACCTAGACTCTTGCTGTCCACTGTCTATGTCTACGTAAGGTAGTTCAAATATCTGTAGTATTCGTCTGGCTCGTCTGTTTTAATGGTTTCGGTGATACATATTAAAATAATTTCATTTGTTTTTTATATTTTTATTACATTTTATGTACATGATACTATAAATATTACAGAAGAATGATTTTTATGGTATTTACAGCATAAAAAAGAAAAAAAAAAATTGAAATGAAAACCAAAAATGAAATTAATCTTGTACATTAAGTTTATGTAACAATGAGATTACAATCTAATATGAAATGTAGGCATATTGTTAAAGGCTACCTTTGTCGTGACCCTAATATGGTGCCAGTATGTTTTTTTTTTTATAAATTGAGTCATGTCTGTAGTGATACTACGTAAATATTTACGTATGCATCTTCAAAATTAAGGTAACATTTTTTTAATTATTGACTTCGTACATTTATTCTCGGTTATAATTATACATCCTATTGGACTATAATTATTCAGACACTTTGTTTTGACAGTAGGTTTTCGTTTCTTCTGTCATGGATTTTCTTGCCTTAGTACGAGTTCGCTGAATTAAGGACTTGTTAGAAGGAAAATTATCGTTGCTCAAACCAAGCGCTTCTAACGTAAACGGAGTCTTTTATAAAAAACTGGCATCGATCAAAAGCTATGGCAAGTTTAGATGTTATGAGCTTTTTTCTGATTTTTTTCTTGAATTTATTTCAGGGCAGAAAACGTTAGGTAAATTGTCTGTAGCGGACAACAGCTACTAACGCTCTTTGTGTGCTCTTCTTCCTTATTAATTTCTTTTTTTAATAAAATTCAGACAACTATATAAATAAAATAATTCGGTATAAAAAAAAAAAAAAATATTAATAATAATCATACAGTTTTTGCGTGAGCATTTTTAATTGCACTAGTTTTACAATTATTTTTTCTATTTGATTGTGAAACAATAAATCTTATTTTTTTCGGAAACTTATAAATAAGCAGAATTTTTGGAAATTTTTTTAAATATGCTAACACGAGGGATATACATGTTCTAGAAATGTTCCACAAAAACTTGCTTGACTAGTCATTACAACATCTTGTGTGTGAATTTTATCTACGAGTGGTTTAAAGCCGACACCGTACAACAGATGTTTAATAAACTTTTCTTCAAGATGTCTGAATTGGTGTTTGAACCACGACCTCACGTCTTATAAGCCAACATACTACCTACCAGACTACGGCAATTAATAATTTAACTCATATTCTAAATATTGTACATAAATACGTCATTACAATCCTTAACTCAGGATTACGACGTAGCTTCTCACTTCACTTATGTTGTGTGTGTTAATTTTACACATGAGTGGCGGAATATAAAATTTAAAGTCGACTCCGAACGAAAGATTTCCTTGAGAAACTTTTTCATGGCAATTTTATTTACTCTTAGAGTTTTTGTCAAAAATCTATTGAGAGGCAGTCGCCGAAGAAATATTTTTCATATTTTGTTTTTGTTGCAGATGTCTGACCTGGGCTTTGAAACGTGGCCTCACGTCCAATAAGCCAACACACTACCTATGAGACTACGGCGGATACTAAACATATGATCGCGTCTCCTGCGCTTACGGCAACTATTATTGGACCATTATATTCAAAAATTTTCCTATGCATTTTTCGAAACAAAAATTTTGTTCAAAAGAATTTCCCGCTATACCTCGCATAAAAACAACAGCGTTTAGTTTCACATATTACAGCAGAAGAAAAGTAAAGATGAATGTGTGTTCATGCATCTGTACTGGTATGTCACAAGAAAATGAAAAATTACTTAAAATGAACATGTTAAAACGTACACAGATACATAGTATAAAACGAACGAAAGGACGAATAGTGTAAATTTATATTCGTTAACATACAAATACAATGTTTGTGCAGCTGCATTAGACAAACGTAAACGTAAATA